>SJOL01009787.1:339024-351203 GCA_004794785.1 Opisthorchis felineus
CAGCTGTCCGCTATGATCGAAGTAGGTTCCATGGGGGTAATTGATCAACGTCATGATCTTTCTCACATAATTTGCAAGCTATGTTGGAAGTCGCTGGTGTTTGGGAAAAATCTCCAACGATTTCTCGCCGATATTGATCGCGGCTTACGCAGGTTGCACTGGTAACAGTAATTATCGAGCAAAAATTGGCAACAGTAATAGCACCTTCGCATATTTCACGTCCACAATGGCCATGTAGATTCTAGTATGTTCAGAAAATTATATCAGCTTCAAAAGTATCTTAAAAAACTGTCCACTGTAAGTGGGTCATCTTTTTCCACTATTCGCGATTTCTTATCACATTAGGTAACGTATTCACAGTCCGCAGTCTTTATTGACCTTGAAGATTCGCACACTTAAACAAATCATTAATGTAGGTAGGTAGGCATAATGCATGTACATGTACATTATGCATAGACATTCTACATTATGAAGTGGCAACCCTGAAAACGTCGTAGCTTCCTAGAAATCGATTCCATTGTGCGAATAGCCAGCGGCATCGCGAAGTGCTTTAAAACTTGAATCGCATACAATAAACAATGGCTGCAGATGGTCCTGCAGCTGAGAAAATCATTGAGCTTTCTGGAAACTTCATGGTTCTTGTGGATGCAAAATGTGCGGAGGTGCCACATCCGCAATGATGGCATGGCACTGCCATACCTAGTTTGATAGCACGCCCGCAACTATTCACTCCCTACTCTTGACGATGCCCTCTCGCCCACTCATGCCCTCACCTACAACTGCGAACAAGGTCTTCACCTGGCCCCAGTCGCCTCCGGGATGCGTTCATTCTAAACTGAAGAACCTTCCGTTCGGATGTAAACATCTCGTTGACTTCATTCAATGCTCTTCACAAAGTCAGTCATTTTCTGTGCAGTTTGCGTTCCGACTTGTGCGTCAGCACCAACTCCTTCCCCCAAGGAACTTTTACACTCGACTCCACTACAACAGTGACACTAGTGAGTCCCTACAGTTTCAATGTACACTGTGACTAATGCACTCCTCATACCGTTTATCTGTATTGCTGATTCTTCTACTTCATCACCCCTGTTGCAACTTTGTATATCTTTAAAATTGCCTCCCATCTTGAATGACTGCCTTCCCGGTTATCAATTCTAATGAACCGCCCACTTTAGTCTTGATATAATTGAACTCTATTTCGGTTTGGCAAAGACCTTTTTATCTTCCGTTTTCCTTGCTACGCAAATCGTTTTTACCGCGTCAGATATACTATTTTTATACCGAAACTCTGGTCAGCCACAGATTTGTTTCATTGCATCAATTTGCGACCCTGTTTCGATCACGCGTTGCTGTTGATCCATCTCAGCCTTGCTTGCTTTTGGAGTACCTCACCGTTTGTCGAAAACCGTTGAGGTTTGTAATTTTGTATCCGTGTAACTACTTTTATTTTTATAGTACAACACATTTGTGTAACCATTCGTTCGGAGTTTTGCTGGTTTGGTTCACAACCTTGGTGCTCGTTGCCCAAGAAATCGAGACGGTCGTTACAATCCGCGCTTACGCTTTTTGAGACCCTGGTCATAAGTTCCACAGTGCAAGGCCGAAAAGACCTCATCATTTGTTTTGGACTTTAGTTAAAATTGACAGGTCAGATCGTGGCAATCCTGCTACCACAAAATATTCGTTACTCTGGTTCCCCATTTTTCGCAGTTTGAAGTTTTTTATCGTGCGCCAGTCAGGATGCATTTTTTCTTGCCCTCCCTTGGTCTGTTTTTGCCCGTCGTCTTCAAATCTTAACGATCTGATCTTGTCTCAGCTTGACATGTTCCCCCAAAAGTAGGATAAACTCCTGGTAACTGTGATTGGTTGCCCATGCCGGTTTGGGCGTGACCAAGTATACCTCGGATATTGCCCACTGTTTGTGACATTATCCCTTTTTTCGCGCAATTCCCAGTACCCGCAAATCCCCTCGTCGTGCTTCACTCTGGCTTTAACCGTATGATTATGCCTGACGGTACGCCACCCACTAGTTGGGAATAAACAATATTATTATTACTATTGCTATTTATATCTCCTCCACTGGTCGAATACCGAATCATAATAATAATAATAGGTTTATTTCCCAACTTGCAGGGAAGATGCCAATAGAGGCATGATCGGATCATTACAACCTAAACGCGGCGGGCAACAGGGACTTCGGTAATTGTTATGCAGATTGATCATTGAGCAAGACGATTTCATTATTGTCGGACAAACCATGCAAAGTTGGAAAAATGTAAGGCTTGCGGATGTTAATGCCCTATGCAAGTTTGTTGTTAAACAGCAGAGTTCTCCATTCTAACCGACAAAATATGCCAGGACGACCATGCTGTCGATAATGTCAGACAACTCAACGAAGCTAGCTGACGCACACGGCAAACATGCGGCTAGGGATCCACGGTGCCAAATCAGCTGGCCAAAGTGCCCCCATTCATATCCACCGGGGAAAAGGTCGGAATTGTACCAGAAGAAAGGTTAATTTTATTGGTCTATTGCATTAGTATATATGTCCCGCCGGGAAGCGTATGGCCTTCCTGGTAAGCAGTTTTCATTGAGCTACTGACGTCCTGAAATGAGAGGAAGGTATAAGTTAGTAGGCTGTCTCTGCAGTCGAGTGTGAGCAGCTTTGGCCTTTACTGTTTGGAGTTTGAGGTTGAGGAGAGTAGAGACTGGGATTCCAGTAGGCCTGCGACATCCTTGAATCGCATCAATATTGGGCAACGCAAGGACGGCTTCGACTTTCGGAGTCGTGTAACTGTGCAGACAGCGTCAGGCATGTTACATGCCGTCAGGAGAGCAGTTTTTCTGAGTGCGAGGGGTACGTGATCGGGAGTATTGTATATTAAGCCCTGGTGACGGCACTCCAAACGCTGAAAAATCCCAGAGGCAAGTGTGTCAATGAGAATCGACACTTTTCAAGATTTGATGGATCACATGCCGCGTCGGGAGTCAGAAGGAAAGCAATTGGCCTTATGCTTCGAAAGGAAGCTAGTTCGTTTTCCATCCTGTGCACACAGGCTCTGAGATTGGCCAGGTCTCTGTGAATCCGAGATTCTTCCAGTAGAGGTGAGGAAGGAGGGCTGTTGAGTGGGACGGGAAGGGAGATAGCGGTTAGTCCGACCGGACAGTCTGAAGTAACTCGCAGTGATCTGTTGACCGGCTTTGAAGAGTGATGGGACTGAACGCTAGGCCTTTTGGCAGCGGGGCGCTTCTTTCGACGTACTGAGGGGATGGGTGATGGGGATTCGGGGTCTAACAATCGCTTAGAGGGAGACGGGAGTGGCGCCATTATCTTAAATTCTCAGGTGCACGCAAACTTGAGCCGCTAACCAGATACTGGAGACCCCAGCTGAGTCCTCTTACAGATGTGAGCACCAGCGTTTAGATTCAGCGCCTAAAATTGAACTCTTAGTTTGCGCAAGGGTGCCAATATGGTTAAATATGTGATGGTTGCAAGTTATGGTGGGGACGGTATCTGGCGAGTATCTGGAAGCAGAAAGCCGTCGTGGGACTGGTACTGGAAGGCTCTGACGTCAAGGAAGCTTGATCAAATAGGGAAGAGTCAAAGAGAATCTGAGTGCATCTATTGAGGGAGCGCTCTAAATAAGCAATTAATTGGCGTATAATACTGACTTAAAAACACTACGGGCAGCCTGAGGTCCAAAAATAGTTTTCAATACCCGACCTTGAGATTCTAGTTTAGCGAAACATCACAATGAGGTAGGCAGCTGACAAACTCTCAGCAGTACTTACCCTATACAGGGAGCACTTTAGCGGCGACAATCTCGTAGAGGTTTGTCTACATAACACCATCTTTAGCGGCCTGATTTCTTGTAGCTTGGTGCCTACAGACTATGACCCTCAAGAAATATGATACTTACGTGGAGTGTAAGAAGTTTCATTAACAGACGAACAGTCTGGAGCTGATGGGCCTTGTATGAGTCACATGAAATCATTGTCGTCTTCCACTAGCTGGCGCTCTACAGCGTTAGTCCCAGTAGTCATACATTTGATCACGACTGTCGATTATCTCCCCCTTGGAGGCAAAAATAAGGACGCACACGCAGAGGAGCCACATCGCCTGATAGAAGGGGCATGTGCATTCTCCAGTACAGGTGTCAACCATCTAAGAGCACCCGGATGTCGGCACTACGAACTATAAGTTAGTTAACGTAGGTTGACCTCACCTTATTCGTTCCAACACTACGGTAATGCAGCCTTGGGGGTCGCGTCCCCAAATGCCTCAAAACGAGGGAGCATGCACACGACAGACAACGTTCGGAAAGCAGCCGTCGCCCTCCAGGTTTCCTCATCGGGTGGCAGGTCACCCGTATGGCGTGCTCCAGTGTGTCTGAGTGAGGCGCCCGTTTTTTAGGCGACCGTTTGCGTTCTCTAAATGGTTTTGGTCACATTACAAAGGTGAATCATCCCGGAGTGTGAATGTGCAGCTCATTTGCATGTGAGCGGGTCGTAAGAGAAGAATCGCGATGTCGTGTAACGCAGTAGTTGCAGATCTTGCCGGAATCTGCGTGCTGGTGTTATGACCAACAAAAAACCGACTGTACGGCCATGTTTACTTGAGCCATACGTTGGAATATGTTATGGATGTTCGCAGAGTGTTTCTGTGGCGTTATATGATACGTGCGTGCTTCTTGACGGATCTTCTAATACGAAAGTATCATAAAATGACGTCGCAGCCGAACGCTAATCTTGCTGCCGGCATTTTTGCTGCCAACGTGTCCATGATCGCATATCATCTCCCCGAATAAGCCTAACAGTTAAAGCATGGGAGCAAACTGTTCGCTTTCCACGAAGGCGTACATAACCGGACGCCCGGTAGCCGTGTCCCCTGTGGTCAGCAAGGCGTTCAGCTTGTATCTACAGGCCGGACATTAGTTGCTTTAAAATAGCTTACCTAAAACGGCTTATCGCGTGCAATTAGTCGACGGCGGCCCATCATACTCAAAACTGTATTCGATATTGCCCACCGTGGTTACTTAAAGTAAATGCCGGGCCCTTGCCCACGCTCGCAACTGACTATAAGGCCTAATCTATATATAATAAACTAATCCAACGACCAACGGTGGCCCTGCATACCCATACATGTCGTCCGTCTGCCAAGCTCGTGCCTAAAAAATACAAAATCACATTGGCGAATCACGTTTCTATTTAATGGTTGCATCGGTACAAACGTAGTGTGTAATCGATCAAGTTCTCAGTTTCAGGAAGCCGCTTTTACTTGACATGTTTCCAGAAAAGAAAAATGTATAATCAGTTACGACTCGTGTACATCTTCGCGACATCCCTGAAATCATCACTAAACAAAGTTCTAGTGTCTAACTCACCAAGTGCTTAACACAGCCCTTTGTCCACAGTTCCAAATCGGTTTCCACGCTGAAGCTGGGGTCTTACTGTTATAAAAGTGAACTCACTACTTGCTCAACAAGTCCAGTTGGTGATAATGAGGGAGCCATGTGTACATTGATGATTCAGCAGCGGGATTCGATAACCATATGAATTATTGGACGCAGCGAAGTTAAGCCCAAAACGGGGTGTATACTTGTTAGTCGTGGGACCAAGTGGTATAGACTTGAACCCTAGGACCCAAGGACAACATGCGTCCCCAAAACGTGCACCCATAGATGCAGCCGAGGTGAAGATCTAGTGATTGGGCGGGTACTCGATGTCAAATCTGCCCATTTAGACCACTAACTTCCTACTTCAATCAACTTATGTTTCCCCATACCGATACCATGTAGCTGAAGAGAATCGACAGCTCCTCTCACCAAAAATAGTAACCATCCCATACGTAGCTGCAGTAGCAATCTCCCCAACTACGGGCCACTTTCTGGGAAACCGATCAGCAAACGTGCTTGCGTCTGTGATTTTCAGCATCCGGTTATATGTAAAGAAGCTTCTACGTCTCAGATACACATAATATGTTGGAAGGCGCTCGCTATTTCAGGCTATTCTGAGGCTCTATTTTACTTCTGTTATATAGGTTTGGACCTCATCCAACTCATCGTTCATACCGAAGTATTGCAACCCATCTTCACTTCCAAAATCATGTCTAGTACATCCGAATAGATGAGCTACTAAGACAGCCACACCTGATGCGATCCAACTATCTCAGATAATGATGGTGATCTAGCCGGGAGCTGCAAGGTTTATTATTTCTTATTGCAAGGGTAACATACACCGACACAGTACCACCACTCCCGCTTGTCCTGTAAGTGGTCGATTGACCCTGACTCTCCAAAATACATACCTTCAATGCACCTTGCATGCCCATCGACACATGTCCTACCCGGTTGGCCATTTCTGCCTAACCAGTGCACTTTCTGGTGCTGGACACATTCTTCAATGGAAGTCCCCGGTGCACAACCGAGGAATCCCTTTCTAATTGTCCCGTTACGGATTCGCCGTCACCAACCCACACGAGCTATGGTTCTGGGGCACCTGAAGGCGCCTTAGTTCTGCTGCTCGTACAACAAAACAGCCTGTACTGCAGCCTGACAGACGCGTTCCTTGATATTCCGGGCTATATCGCTTTGACTCCATAGTTGCCTCAAATTAGCAAACGCAACCAGGGGCTTGCGGATCCGTGCATTTGCCTCATCTATCAAACCACACTCAGAACTAATACAACTTCGAATGTAAATAAACCGCTCCACAAATTCGTGTGCCTCTCCTTGGACTGTAAGTGGCGTGTTCAGTGACTGCATGTCACTTTTGTCGGACGCCTGTGCTGCATGTCTGAGGTCGCCCTGGGTGTAGCAAATATCCCGGAAAATCTTCCTTTTAGTCGAAAAATTCATTAATACCAGAGCAAAAAATGCCAACAGAGACTCACTAAATACACGCGAAATAATAATAATAGTTTATTCCCAACTTGTGGGTGGAATGCCGTCAGGCATGATCATAAGGTTACAGTCCGAATAAAGGCATGACTGGCGGGGATCGTGGGTACAGGGGTTTTGGGAAAACTGACATCGTCATAGGCGGGGGGCGTTATCCGATGTAGACGTAGTCATCACTAAACCGGCACGGGCAGGGAGGCACAGCTACTATGACACGTGAGATGCAATTCATTCTGCAAAGCCTTCCCGATTTTCTTTAGAACGTAACAGTGCCATTCTGAGGTCACCCCATCGTACAAACACGCAACACCACCAGACATCTTTGGTCTCACGTCCCTACAAGCTCCAAGCCACCTTAGTTGCGCAAAATCTAGCCAATGCACGCCCCTCATAATCGTACGTGCCCACACCCGTTCTCATGATCCGCATATCTATCGTCTCCACCTTATTATCGATTACCGTTTTTGAAGTCGGGCAGTGTCGCCTCACCGAAGTTAGGAATTTTGACCACCTTCGGCTGCCTGTTATTCCGAGATGCTCCTATCATATTGCTTTCTAGCGGACATTTGGACACTCCCTATTTTGATTCCCTAACGTAGACACAGCTGTTGTAGATTACTGTGGAAATTTTGCAACTCTTGCCGATCACCAGAAGTAAACCCAAATTAGCGAAACTGTTTTTAAGTTGCGATTTGGCGGGGAGATAGAGTAACCTGTCTGCACGGTTCGGTGATATGTTGCTCATAGCAGTTTGTTTAAGTGAGGGAAGTTTTAAGGACATCCACCGCTACCCACCGCCACCATCAAATGTTGAAACTGTAGCGCGAATGAAACTTGAATGTATCTGCTTACACATGTTTATCATATGACCTAATGTGTGTGCAGCTCTCTTTCTCCCTATTACAGGTACCCCCCGATGAGCCACCACGTGCCTCAGACAGAAAGCAGTAACCTGCTTGTACACCCCTTCAAGTGACCTTGAGCTACTGCTATACTTGTACTTGACTTGGGCCCGTAGTTTCAGTTTCCATGCACGCACGTTGTTTCTTCGCCCGGTCTTCTCTACTGCGTCACCCAACCTGTGCAAATGTGTGCTCTATGTGCCTTGTGGCTCATATAATATCAATTCCTATGTCTGCACGATTCAGAGTCGGCGTATGCCGTCACTACATTCTCGCGAAAGTCTAATACCGCTGGCTTCCTGACATCACACGCTGCATCTGGTGACAGAGGTGGGATACAGTTACTCTCGAGATTCACGTACGATTTGCCTGCCAAACTTAACGCCACACGACCACCGGACGACAAAACTGTCAAAGCATCGGTTGAAATGGCACAACTGAATCCAGCCATCTCTGCAACCACCAGGGCGATTTCACCTATGCGACGACTTCGAGCTTTGGTCGTCGCGAATAAAGTTATTTCTTTCATTGGCGCTTCCGGAGCAGCCTGGAAAGTTTATTTTGTCCCATCTAGCTGGCTGCCTCCCGCCGCGTATTTTACTCAGGCCTTTCATTGTCTGCACCACCAGACGCCATCTGGACCCACTTGACTTCTCTGCTTGACATACGACCACCGAGTAATGTCTCAATTTATGCCCAACTTGAACCCTCTTGCAAAAGCATCGATTTTTCACTCTCATCCTCCGGTCCACGATTTCTCTGCCTCCATTTTCCCAACTGGTGGGCCGTGCCCAGTCTTGGGTAAAGTAACTACAACAAAGCCTGTCTCGCAATCTAATTGCAACTGTGGTTTTACACAAGCAGTAAATTCAAGTCCCGCTAATGAAGCTGATAAAGAAGAAAAGCAGTTAAGGGAGACGGAAGAGAACACAAGAACTCAGACTTTATCCGATAACTTCAAACAAATGCGTGAAGTAGGTTCCAGCCACAGAACACAAGTTCGTTTTCGTCGCGGTGGTGGCGTTGACCAGCGGACCCCAGCATTCCACGCTGGAGACGATGACAACAGCCAAACAGTAGACAGCAAGGCAAAACAAACAAAGGTGGCGTTGGGCGCAAACCCCAGTGTGCAGGTGAATTGGGCACTACTTTGAATCTGGACGCGGTGGTTAACGAAGCGGAAGTTTCGGAAGATCGGCATTTTGTTGTTGGTCAAACCCGCCTTAAAGTTACCAACTCAGGAGGCAACGTGATTAGTGTGTCGCACCGATTGCCACCAAGGAAATCAACTCCTCAACGCACACAAAAAGGGGGAATAACTGCCCTCAATCAGAAAGTTTTTTGTCACATACTGGCTGACCGCCAGTGGCTTCTGACCGCCTTTGGACACACTTGAGCAGCGATTTAGCTCACGCCTCTCGGAACTTTCATTGTTCAAACTTATTTCCCCTTAAAACCTAATGGAGGGACCACTAACAAACCATCGAACGAGAGTCAATACACCGTGGCCTCATCTAACGCCAACAAAACACAAACCGTTGGCTCAGCTATTCAGTACGACCGCAAATCACAGATCTGTGTGTGAATTAAGCGGACATGTGCCCCTACACAGTCCGAAAGCACCGCCTGGTGCACCTGCAAAATTCCATCAAGTGTGGCAAGGATCCTACCTTAACATTAGTAAGAAACCAAAAGGCACAGATGTCATTCGTGCCCCTTGTCCGTACTGCAGCCTTATGTACACGTCGCTTGAGATTCAGGGATATACCGCTTTGGCGGCGTAAGTGACTCAAATTAGCAAACGCGACCCGAGGCTTGCACATTCGTACATCGACCTCACTACACTACTACTCGCACTACAATCAGAACTATTACAACTTCCAAAATATATGAAATTCTCCACAATTTCAAGGACGTCTCCCTGAATTGTTAGTGGCGTGTTGAGTGACTGCATGTTCACGAGCGTGACCTTACACTTTTTGAGTGGAAAGCGCATGCCAAAGGACGGGATGACTTTGGTCAGTTCATCCTAAAACACCTGCGCCCTCTCCACTTCGAAGATAAAAACGATGTCGTTTGCATATTCCAGGTAGACCAGGTTTTCGTCAGTGGCTATCAGAACACCAGGGCTTTGAGGACCTTCCAGCGTTCTTCCCGGTATTTTGTCGCTCAAGAAGCTAAATAAGAATGGAGAGAGTGGGCGCCCCTGACGAACACCACTTTGTGTAGGGAAACTTTTAGGGAGCTCTGCGTATACTGTCACACGCCCGGAAGTCTGAAATTACAAAGAACTAATTACGTTTACGAACTTCCGGGAATTCCTTGATAGACAAGCGTGTCAACGAGAGCAGACCGGTGAATTGAGTCAAATACGCCTTTGAAATCGAGGAATACTAAAATTGTGGGTCGTTTGCATGTGTGACGTTGTTCTAGGGCCCGTCGGAGTGTGAGCATTTGGTCAACGCGACCCCTACCTGGCCGGAATTCCGCCTGCTGCTCTCGAGTCAGTGTTTCACCATGGGCCACCATGAACTGACGACGGACAAGTGACACCAAGAGTCTCGCTAAAGCTGTGGTCGAGATGCTCCCCCTCTTATTTCTGCGCCCACTACGAGTCTTGAAAACGGGCACTATCACCCATTCTCCCGAGTTGTGTGGGTCAGTCTCGCTTCCCAGATGCGGGTAAAACTGATCAGACAAGTACTGACCGAGGTGTTCACCGTCATCTTTGAACAATGCGGGCGGATGGTCACCCGGACCAGGAGCTCAGTGACACTTAAGAAGATATATGCAGTCATAAATCCCCGAGGCCACGTTGGGTTCCATGTTCTCCATCCACGGTTCTACAGCATCTGTAGTCTCCAGATGAGTGGCACCTGGTTGCCACGATAATCATCTTTCAGTGTTTGGTCAACCGGTCGAGGCGCTCTGCTTTATTCAAGATAGTCGCTTCACTGTATTCCCCGAAGGTTTCGCTCACGGTCGGTTTCCGGGGACCGGTTGCACAGATCAACTGAAATAATCTTCGGGCATCCTCGGTTTTCTGGGCTTCTTCCATTTCCCTAGGTTTCCGAATCCACCAAATTATTCAAATCAATTTATCAGCTATAAACCTTGTACCACAGGCACATTGGTTCCAGCTGCTACACTTTCGATCGCCGGAAAGTGGGGGGGTCTGGGAGATACGGCCAAGCATTAGAGGCGATATCATGTTCAGTCAGTCCAGGAATTCGGTAGCTACGGGCGCTCAGTATTCGCACAATGGAATTGAATTTTTGATAGCTACCACGTGTCCCTGATGGGCTAAAACGGACAGACAACTGAATTCCGAATACCAGTTCAAAAGTTTGAGCCCCATCTAGGCATCTCGGAGTCCAAGTGATGCTAGGAAATTATTCCGCCATAATTTTTCCACCAGAGGTATGATTGCCTCAGTAGACAATGAAATTTGGTGAGCTGCAAAAATGTGAAGGTAGATTAGATTGAATTTTGGTATGAGAACATAGGCAATAAAATGCAACATTTTGGCTTGAAAAAGTTTTATTCCACTCGCAAAAGTTTTGCAGCTAAAAGCATTGTAATACCAAGGAGCCCCGTAGCTACGCATTGGAGGCGATAGGTTTGATGCACGCGCATCACTGACTGCGCGATTGGGCCATTTCTGCGATTGCCATTAACCATTTCTGAGTTGGGTCCCAGGGTCCCCATCCAGGGAGGCGGCAGTTGTCGACCAGACCAAGTTTACCGGTTCGTGTTTTCATACCTCGTTGCCAGGTCAAACACTGTCAACATCTCGGTCGCTTCCACTCAGCACAGGGCTGGGCTACAAGAGCTCTGCGAAGCAGACGGTTTTCCGGCATGCGGAGTAAATGTCCTAGCGAGATGGCTTAGTGGTTATGCGCGAATTTACTGACCGGAAGGTTCGAACCCAACCTTTGCATCTTGACTTCTCTCCAGACTTGGGCAACCTGGAATTATCCCAGCTCTCGTGCTACCCTCAGGGTGGCATGGCAGCCAAGCACAAGAAGGGTGTTACTGCTGAACGAACATTAACCAGCGTGACCAATAAAGCGTGAGAAATCCGTCTATCGCGGGAAAGTTCCTTTTTCGGAAGACCATCTGGCGTACCTCAGCATCGCTATTTTGATGCTACCATCAGACCTGACCAATACTTCGTAGACACTGATGGTTAAACACTGACACCTTTCGTACGTCCTCTGCGTGTAGAGGCCGCGCCTCTGATCCGTAAGTCAGTATAAATCGCCGCAGTGTAAACTCTGCCCTCGACAGAAGAACTGACGTCACGCCGGCGCCGTAGGTGTCGGGGGTTGCAAAAGCTGCCTGCCCTTCCAGATTCGAGAAGTAATCTCATCTCCAG
>SJOL01009787.1:367166-437970 GCA_004794785.1 Opisthorchis felineus
GCTGGGATACTGTCAGCTTTCCCACGCCCAGACATGGGAAGTCGAGATGCAGAGGTTGGGTTCGAACCACCGACCTTCCGTTCAGTAAATTCGCGCTCTAAACACGGAGACATCTCGCCTCCTCCTGGTGTGGTAAACTTTCAGGGACTGAGTTCCAGCCAGTATAGCCAGCCGGATCATTGCAGCACAGAAGCCCGACCACCACGAAAAGGTGACAGCTTTGGGTCGGGTTTCTGAGTCCACCAGGCTCCACTGTCGGGATTCATGTTCACTTTCACCTGAAGTCTGCTAATTCGTCGGGCCAAACTATGTGCTGAACCGGTGGGGGTATTTCTCCGAGATTCAAGCAGTACCAATGTGTAGTCCGATATCCAGTACTTGAGTGGTCCTAGTGGCGCCGTGCCGCAGGCAAAAACCCCAGCACTGTGCAAAGAGGTGCCGATCGCGTTCCAGCATAAATTCACATCTGATGGTGGAGCAGTTGAAAGAGGTTTTGGAAGATGATTCTGGTAAATTCGTCTAACATCCGGAGCTGTATCAATTGTCTTTTGTTAGCTCCTGTGGTAAACTTCACGGAGTCTAGGTTGTTTCGCCTAGTTCAAAGGTGTCTACTACTTTGACTGCTACCGGTCACTGGCCACCTGATAATGGGTAACTGACGTTGGCTGCGCTGTATGCCAAATGCAAGTTTACGGTCGTCCGGATATTCATCTAAGGAAGTGCCGGCCCGTTATAGGACAATTCGCCAGTTTCTTTTCTTCAGCATGGTAAAATACCTACAACGCCATATGTGGGCTAGGATCTCCTCAAAATAGGTCGTATAAAGTGTTTCTTGAGGACTCTTGGATTAGAACTGGCTCAAAACCATTTTTAGACCCTCATTCCCTACCTGCTGCAGTTTCTGGAGGGTCTCGAAAAAGGTGCTTCTTCGAGAGGTCTAACTTTATTCGAGGCGACGTGGGTTGTTTTCGCGGCATAGCCAACTGGTCACTAGTTTAATGTCGAAAATGTTTTCGAAAGGAGTGCTGTAAATTGTTGTAGCAGTCACATAGGGATAAGCCTGACTCCCCGTTGTAACCACTCTTTGGGTCGCTTATTCTAAGTCGTCTTCCGCAGGCGCGGTAAGACGAGACACGATAACAGCAAGCGGAATAACCCCCGGGAAGGATCTGTGTGGACAAACCCTTCATGATCCGTCGAGTGTTGTAGCAACAAAGTGCGTATACGTGCCCTGCAATGTTGTTGTACCTTGGGTTCAAGTTTGCGTCCGGTTCTGCCGACCTGTTAACTGTTCTGAACACGCTTGCGCAACAGGGTTTGCCCCAGAAGTTCTCGACTATCATGTGCTAAACAGCGCGTACTTATGTACTTGTGGGCGCGTAATGATATATGAGGAGCTCCAAAACCTATCCTACAAGGAAAGGTTTTGGAGCAGTGGTGTCTGACAATAAAGTCCGCTCCCTCCATTTTTTGTTTAGTTTGGTCATTGATGAGATGATGTGACGGGCACTGTGAGGTCTCCCAAACCTCAGGGTTGGGGTAATTCTGGGGGAAAACCTTGTCCGCTTGGAATATGCAGACGACATTTTTCTCTTTTTTTCCAAAAAGGGCAGGAAGCGCAAGCACGTGTAAAGGCTGATCAATGTCATCCAGTCCTAAATGTGCTTCGCACCCTCAAAGTGCAAAGTCGTGCTTCGGGGCATACAGTTTTTGGATACACTTCTAAAAATTCAAGGAATGGAAGTTATGGAATGCTAGACTTATCTTGGAAGTAACCTTATCTCTGACGGCAGTGTGACACAAAGTTGGCACGCGAATATCGAATGCCAGAATAGCTTTCGTCAATTGTTACCACTTGCGGCATCAAAACGCCCTAACTCTGCATCTCAAAGGACGCATGTATCAGACTGCAGCGCGAGCTGTGTTGTTGTACAGCTGGCCACTTCGGACGGATGATCTGAGACATTTTCGGGTATTTGACGACCGACATCTCAGAAGTATAGCCGGAAGTGGCTGGAACCGGCGGATTCCGAATGAGGTGATCAGGAGACGGATGAAGTGGCTCGGTGGTTAGAGCGCGAATTTACTGACCGGAAGGTCCGTGGTTCGAACCCAACCTCTGCCTCTCGACTTCCCCTGTCTAGGCTCGGGCAACCTGGCAGTATCCCAGGCCTCGTGCTTCCTTATAGTGGCATGGCACCTAGGCACCGAAAGGGTGCTACAGGTGAATGATTTTTTTATCAGGAGACGGGTTTCTATTGCTAGCACCAAGTCCCTTCCCCGTCCACGTTTATTCTTTTCTTCACAATAAGGCTTTCAAATAAATCGTGGTTGTACGGCAGCGAAGCATCGGTGTTGAATACTGATGTCATGCTGTCGATGATGATGATGATGATGCTGGGTTTTTGTTGAAGCAGAGTTTACTTCCCTCAAAGGTGTATCCGGTACTACAAGCCAAATTGGCTGGGCCGTGTGCTACATATGCCGGAACGAGCGACGTTTTCCGTGCCTACTTCGTAGTGATGGAAACCTAGAGGTGGACAGAATATGACATGGCGGAAGTGAATGATGTTACGACAAGTTTGGGTGCTGTTGGTGTCGCCTTCCGTGATGTGGTACACGTGATCCTCCGTGTGCTTAGCTTGAGACAGTGAACGCTATGACAGCTAGCCGATGTCAGTGGCATTTATGCTGTCAGTTTCTATCCAGATTGACTGGGTGTTGGAGGTATAGGCGCCTCGGATGTTTGTTGTAGGCTAACAGTAATTTCCCTCCATATCTAATTTTGTCTTCTTTCCATTTTAAGGCTTTGTTCAATAAATTGACGTGGTTGTACGGCAGTGAAAAAGCGTTCTCACCTGATGTAGCTGTCGATGATGGTGATTATTATTGTCGAGTACCGTAGTAGTACTAGAATAAGATAGCTTCTGTGTGATGCCGCTTGTAGATAGTCCTGCTGATTTGTCCAGTTCTGGAGTGAATTTTTTCCATATTACTTCTACTCTGAAGCCATTACATTTACATTTTTCAGGTTCTGATCTGACTGCGCTCCAACCCATTTGCTTATCCAGTGCAGAGTAACTTCGAGACGACCGTTACTTAGTTGCACCTGGGCATGGTGAATCATTTGAATCTGATGGCATGCCGGACCGTTAGTGATGCAAGCACCAGAAGCAAGACGAGCGGTCCCCTATGTCCCGCCTCTGAGTGCGGATCGTTTCCTCGTCGGAACCCGTCATCCTCATCGTCCTCTAAGTCACCTGAAGAAAAACAATCGATGAATTCGAAGTCCTCGTCTACAAAGATTTCACTCTCTGTGGGTCAGCTGGATGTTTCGGACAGATGTAAACAAGGAAAACAAGCTGTTTGTGAAGGTAAATCGGTCGCATCTCCCAATAGTTGAGGCTTCTTATAGGTGGCGTTTCTTCGTCTTCGAGGAACTCACCCAATGACTATATATGGCAGAAGATTGAATCCTTGATAGAAAAAATGGTCTCGGAGGAGAATGGTATTCCTGTTCGCAACGTAAAGAGCCTGATGTCCACGATCCCAAGTACTTTTACCGGTCAGTTAATGATGGTTTCATGTAACCAGCTTTTTGGTTGTCTATCCGGTCCTGGGTTAAGTTGATGCACTTTATTCTATTGGTGTACCGGCATCGTCACGTGGTATTGCCAGCTATCACAGGGACATCAGTCTATTTAATTTATTTTTTGTGTAACTCATGATAACCCCACAAAGATAATATTGACTGTAATGAAGGGGCTGGAAACACCACCCCATCACTGTAGTTGTCTAAGTCAGAAGCTTAACCGCTATGGACGTGATCGGGTGTTCTGTGTGACTATCGGTGTTTGAAAACCAGCACTTGAGTCTGCTGGGAATATTGTGTCAGCATCAGGGCATAGGTAGCTCTGAAGAAACTTGTTTCCAACGGCTGAACTAATAACGGTAGAAGCTTTGCCTGACAAGTAGCACACCCAGCAAGGTCTATATCCATGATAAGTGGGCTGCGGTGGTAGGCGAACGCTTTTCAAATGATAAGCTGTTGTTTGAATAGGCGAAGAAGACTATTCTGACATCATACTAAATGTGGTCCCTCTTACAAGATCTCGTATCCGTTAACTGAAACAACGTTTCTTTGAACAGATCACGGCCATTCTGATGGTTGTATCATGGTATCTTGATTCTCCTCACGATTCAAGGAGAATTATTGGAAGTTGTAGGGAATTTACCTACCTCGGTAGTTGTATTAACTCTGACGGAAGTGTGTCTGATGAAGTCAGTGCTCGAAGTCCCGAATCACGTTTGCTGAGTTTCATCAATTGTGGCGTCAAAAAGGCATACCACTTGGTCCCAAGATTCGTGTGCACCAGACTACAGTAAGGGCTATATTGTTGTATGGTTGCGAGACATGGCTTCTGCGGACGGATGCTGTGAGGCGTGTTGAGGTTTTTGACCACTGTTGCCTCAGAAGCGTCGCTAGTATCGGATGATGTCAACGAATTCGTAACGTGGTAATTAGACAACAGGTACTTCAGTCGCGGAAAACATTCAGCAGCATCAGCTGCAGTGACTCTGTGCTACACATATCAAAGCTCTGGTCCCCCTGTCTAGATGTGGACATCTCGATCGTGTCCCACCACATATACAAACAAATTGCACATCATGATAATGGTGACTCCCGTTATCCAGTCGATGAACCATCGTGTAATCTGGTCCTTCAAGTACAAGTTTTGACAGATTCTGATCGACTTTGCAATCGACCACATTGTGAACTAGGTTGGTGAGGATTTTTCCACCGAAAATCCAAGAAGCACTGTACGGCTGCTTCGTTCAGCTGTGGCACTCTCGGTGCCTAACTGCCATGCCATTAGAAGGAAGCACGAGGGTTGAGATACTGTCAGGTTGCCCAAGCGTAGGCAGGGGAAGTCGGGTTAGAGCCATGGACCTTCCGGTCAGTAAATTAGCGCTTTAACCACTGAGCCATCTCGCTGCTTGATCCTTATTAAGATTCACATCAACAGTGCGAATTTCACCAAGCTCCGGAGGGATTCGAACTTGTGTTGGCTGGCTCCTTGGGTGACGACTTCTCAGGTGTAAGGCTCACTGATCGTGTGGATTATTCCTCTGAACTACGTCTTGTTTGTTGATAGTATCAGTGGTCAACACGTGACCACGTGATGTGTATTCCGTTAGTGTAGGATGGGTGGCACTATGTCCTTTGTAAATGCAAGTTACTCACATTGTTGTTCGGTCGCTTGTGGCCGAATAGACAAGTGTTCAGAGCAGCAGTCGGGAGGTCGCGGGTTCGAAGATCCTTGGAGTTTTATGGGGTATGCACTACCGATGATTCTTGGTAAAGATGAAACTCCTGTACAATGATTTCCGGCTTTTCATTCCCTGAGCCTGTATTAGGCAGTTGAAGCGAAGGATGAATTTGTAGGCTCATAAAGTTTTAGGCAAATAAATGATTTCACAGAACGAACGTTGCATGACATGTTCTTACGTAATAGCTGTTCATTGTATTCACCATACTCACAGGAGGGGCGTGAACTATTAGTATTCTCGTTGACGCCGTTATTTGTCCATCTCAAGCTTCACCGTCGTGTCCACACTGTAACGATGGTTGAGGCAAATTTTAGGATTGCAAACCGATTGAGATGAACAGGTTTGTTCAGTTGGTTGCGATCGGATAAGTATGATGCGAAAAATTTCTAGTTGTTTTGGAACAAGTGGACTCATCCCACCATCCGTCACAGGTATCGACCTCTTCTTTTTAAGACAGATTACAGCAACGCTGAATCCCGGTGCAACGCAGTAACCCGCATCTAGCCGTTCCCGACGAGAAGTACTCACCTCCGAAGGCTTTTAACCGAAATGCGGCGATATTAGGTAGACCAGTGTGTTAGCCATTAACTTACCCTATTCACCTTGGTTATATCATGGTTAACTGGTACTCAGCATGTGGAATATCAGTAATATTAACCCGATGTGACTTGTCCATGTAGCAGCATTTAAATATGGTGGCTCACGGAGAGCTTACTTGGTCAGCAGGGATGATGTGTACCTGAACAATCAGTAAATCAGTACTAGTATTCAAACGTTCGATCCGCGGATTGTCATAGGCCAAATGTCCTGAAATGTATGCTTGTCACTTTCTAGGTTTGGATATCCGAACGCCATCCGTTTTCGAAGTCCATTTATAGCGCAGTTGGCTAATTCCATCGATCAAATAGTGTAGCCATGATTGACCATGTTTGGGGGCATTTTGCACACTACACAGATTAGTTTTACGGATGTAAGAGTAACATGAGAAGGCTCGACAACATGGAGCTGATTATGCCTCCAACTTAGTGATTGCTCAGTGGTTAGAGCGCGGATTTACTGACCTGACCTCTGCCTTTCGACTTCCCCTCTCTAGGCTTGGGCAGTATCCCAGCCCTTGTGCTTCCTTCGGGTGACATGGCAGCTAGGCACCAAAAGGGTGTTACGGCTGAACGATCTTTTGGTGAATTCAACTCAGAGATCATATGGTCATATGCATTAACGTAAGAGTTTTACTGAGGTGCAAGGGGTTAGGCGGTTGGCGTCCATCTTGAAATTTGCCCACCGCGTCAAGTCAATGGAATTTCAGGCAGGATGGTTAATTACTACATGCCAATATGCGAAAAAAGTGTGTGGAACAGCATGAATGAGGGTAGTCATAAGGCCAACGGCATGCATGACCGATAGGCCAAATAGAGTAGGGAGAACCAAAAGCTCCGGGTGGACTAGTGGCCTACTCCGCTCTCGAACTCTACGCCAAGGTCAGACTCTTCTAGGTCGAAAGATGCCGCAGGCTGATCCGGATTACGCCAGTCACGGAATGTCAATCCCAGCACCACCACAACAATAGCACACCAAAAAGTTCTATACTAAGCGAGTGCGGAGCAGTACGCTTGTCTCCCTTTACAGTCGAGGCTTAGGTCCTTAAAAATCTGGCATTGTTTTCTTCATGTCTAGACACCTCCGGATGCACAGTTGACACCCGTTTGGTAAGAGTGACCGTTGATGGAAAATATTCATTGAGGTTTGTGATAATTGAGTTCAGCACGTACATCAGTATAACCAAACGAACTAGAAATTCAGCACAGCGTAACAAGTAGCACGTATGTATTCGAATTTATGTGTGTGTACAGCACTTGGAATGTTAAAACAAGAGAATGATGAATAGAGCAATGAATAGAGCATCAATCATGTTCATCACAAGGTTCTTACATTCCAGAACCTCATGTCGCTCTGTAAAACACTGTGAAATTGAAGTTTTGAAACGCCCAGATTCACCGTTCCCTACCCAGCGTTGCGATTATGAGAGTCTAGCCACAACCGTAACAAATAGCGCTCGTCCTGTTGCCAATTGGCAATTGGTTTAATTAGTTGCCTTTGTTTGCGCAGCGGCTATCAACCTGTCCTTAGCACCGGAGTTGCTGTCAGTGGTAAGGATGATAATGACTGTGCCTATAACATAGAATTAACGGTCTAAAGCTTTCCCATCTGATCGTTCGCCATGTCTTGCAGACTGATTTCGCGTCTGACTCACCTCATATCAGGTCGTTTTTCCAGCCCGCTCTTTATATGCTTGTTGTTTTTGCCATTCATTATTTCAGGCAGTGATATCGTCCAGTGGCTAATGCAGCATGTGGGGGCAAGCGATGTGGCAGAGGCCGTCAACCTTGGAAGTCGCATTGCTTCAATGGGCTACATTTTCTGCATAGATGATCACACGCTGACTGTGAAAAATGATAACCACACCTACTATAGGTTCCAGACTCCCTTCCTCTATCCCAGTCGTTGCATGGAAGCGGACACAGTAGACTATGCCGTTTATCTGTGTAAACGAACCATGCAAAACAAACAGCGTCTCGAGTTGACCGGATTTGAGGCGGAGCGACTGGCCAGCCTGCAGAATCTTTATTGTCACAGGTGGGAGTTCGTATATATCCAGGTGAGCTATGTTTGTGTTTGATTCGTTTGTCGTCAGCGCTGTGATGTCCGTACCCGAAATGTTGCATTCAGGTGCAGTCACTAGCTAGTAGATCGTCCGTACCGCCTGATCCATTATGTTCTGCTGGAATCTATCGGGGAGAAATATTGAGGGGCAACTTTCGGCTGTTAGATACACCATCACTAGACTTTATGACTACCGCTTTTAATTAAATTGTGTCCTCGAAGAAAACGGAATTATTGGGCTCCTTCTAGAGGTGGTTTCATTTTGTGGAGTGGGTGATTGATTCGCACTCAAATGTGTCCGATGAGGGAAACCATTGTGGTCCCTTCACGCGGGGCTTTCTTAGAGGTGCACTGTACAGTTGTTCTCTCTCGTAAGACCACCTTTCTAAATTGGTCTCTCCTAGGAGGGATTGAGTCATTGATAGAATATTTAGGGACCAACCGAAATTGGCCTCTTCAAAGGGTTAATTTCGTATGCGTCTGATCCATCCAGAGGGGTAAATTTATATCTGCAGTTGCCTTCAGTGGTTCCTCCCAGTTGAGAAAACCATCGATATCGGCCAGATCGTCTAGTTCATGACAGTGTTTGTTCTTGGGAGTGTGTGTCTCAGAACCATGGCTCGTGTGGGTCGGTGTCGGCGGATTTGTAACGAGGCAAGAAGAAAGCGAGTTTCAGTTGTGCAACGAGGACTTCCACTGAAGTGTGTCCAGCGCCAGAATCTGCGTTGGTTAGGCCGTGTATTGCGTATGCTGAACCGTCGTTTCCCGAAGAGAATGCTATTTTTCGTGCCAATTTAGAGTGGTGGAAGCCAACCCTTGACCTGGCAGAAGGGAATGAAAGAGATTACGAAAATTTTGGGTGCTGTCGGTGCTACTCGCCTTCCAGGATGGGGACCGCGTGATCCCCACTGAGCCTGGTTGGAGACACTGCAAGATATGGCTGCAAACCGATGTCGTTGGCGTTATTGTTGTCAGTTTCTATCCAGATTGTCTGAATGAGTGTCTGGAGGTTTAGGCACCTCGGAATGTTTACAGTAACTTAGTACCAGGCCCCTTCGCCACCAATCTTTATTCTTTTCTCCACAATAAGGCTTTCAAATAAATCATGGTTGTACGACAGCGAAGCATTGTTGAACCCTGATGTTATGCTGTCGATAGTGATGATCGTGTGTGAAAGTGCGATCCTCTTGTCGTGCATGGAAAATTGGGCAGGCAATTTTCATGTGCTTCTTGTAGGATTCGCTTTTAAAAGATCCACCGGATAAGTAAGCCAAAGGTTCCCACGGCTTTTGTAAAAGTAAAACAGACAAAATCACTGCTCAAGTGTTTCTCAAGTTATCCAAACATAACAACTCTGTCTCACTCGTACTGGATTTGCGTCTACACATACGTGCATTCTAAGCTTCATCTAATGTCTCCTGTCACTATATGTCCTCAATCCACCCCAGGCTGAAGCAGAGGCCAAAGTTGACAAGAAAAGGGATAAGTTGGAGCGATTGGTTTTGGACTCCCAAGAACGAGCTTATTGGGACGTACACCGCCCACCTCCGGGATGTGTGAATACCACTGATATTGATATGCGTAAACTCTGTCGCGCCAAACGTCCCAAGAAGATTCCGTGTCGACCGGTGAATTTCCCGATTCCAAGTGGCCCCGGTAAGTGGTTGTTGTTCACTCTTCGCGTTTCTCATGTTCACACCTTTTTCAGTATCCGAAAAGAAACTCTGCGGGACCTTAGACCTGGTTTCGTTTGGTTCCCACAATGCAGGCCTGAAACGAATGTGAGCCGCACGAGACAATTAGCACAGCATGAGTGTACCCCTTAAGAGATTTAGTACGACTGTGTAGTTCAGCTGTTTGTCGAACATTTCGAAGCTAGCCCCCTCATCTTATTTTCCTAGGATAGGGGCAGAACATAATGTCCTACTGAACCCAGAACTAGGGTTTGTTTTGTGAGAATTGAGGAGAATCCTGTGTCTTATTCCAGCTATCGGTTTTGTGAGTACCGGATATTATCCTAAGCCAGCTAGTGTAAAGTGAACGTTGGTTTGCAGTCGACCCTTGCTCCACCTGACCAGTGGACGAACATCACTTGACCAGGAATCGAATGAAGTTGTCAATACAACACGTAAACGCATGGAATGTAAGGATATCTAGGCACATATGCACGCACCTGACTGTCTGCGTTAAAATGAAGTCGAAATTTTATCCCGTCATTAGGACAGCCTCATCCTCATTGAAACTACTCCAAATGGCGCATCGTATTGCAACGGACGGACTCTTTGGTTGGTCAGCTGTTTACGACCACCGGTTAAGCAAACAATAAACAAGCTGATTCTTGTGGTCAAGCTTGCATAGCAAACGCTCTGGCATTATGCCGTTTGCTCTACGTGCTCCGGTTGACCACTTATCATCAGTTCGTTCAGTCGAAACGCATATTCGATCGGTTGATGGTTACTAAGTCGCCTCATCTTTTGAACTGTAATGCGCGACTTGGTAGTAAAACTACCCCCAAAAGGCCACGAATCAAATTTCTTCGATTGATGAGTCCATGTTGCGTCTAGATGGATGGCAAAATTTGGTAGCATCCGTTTACATGAACTGCGCCTTTTAATTCAGGTTCGCTGATCCGTTCCTTAGGCGCATACTGCCCCACCACGCTGCGACCCTGGAGTACACTGCCGCCGACAAAATGCATATAGGCTGTGAACCACCAGCATGTACGAGGAGACGAGTTCAACTTTCATGCAGGTAATCAAATTGTTTGTTGACTGTGCCCTTCAGGGGACCGATTCACCGAAAACTATTGGTATGCTGTCGCGGCAGACAATGTGCACTTTTAAATTCCGGCCCTTGACACATACCAAGGCAAGTCCAGCATGCACTTCGTCTATAGCTGTCACCACACTTCTCAACTGCACCTTCCCAGTCATTACAATGACATGTGGAGCAAAATGGAGCCATCAGCACTGTCCAGCGTGAAAGTAGTTTTCCTCGACTATCCGAGCAGCTATACGGAGTCAGCCTTGATATGCATGAGAACCCTGGGTGTTTCCGCCGCTGACTGAACCGACAGGGCTTGAGTCACACTACAGTCATTTACACGCTGTTGAAACTTTAGACCCAACAACTTGATTGTCAGTTTGTGATGCAGGTCAACATGACAAGGACAATATGGGCTATAAATGGTATTATAGTCTATCGGGCTATGGAAACCAGGGGAGGTCGTGCGCGAATGTTTTAAACACTCAAAATAGTCAAGGCGCAAGCATGTCTTAGGTAATCGTAGTGAATGGCCCGAGAAAAGAAGGCCTGGGGAAGTTTGCGTTTGTGGTGACAAATAGTTATTCAGCGTATTCTAGACCCATTACCGCAGCTCAGCGTCCAAGCCAGCCAACATGGCCGTCTATCCGAACTCGGAGCAATGCTGCTCAAAGTGCATACCGTCGTACTTGATACTAGCGTGTCCGTTTGGTTTGTGAAGGACTGCAGTCATACGGCACGATGAGAAATCACCCAGTAACCTCGGTTGAAAAGGTCGATTGAAGCAAATCTTTACCCTGTATTCACACAGCGGTCAATCGTAAGCAGAGTCTGGTCGTTGTTTTGTTCGCTGGGCTGGGCAATTTGATTGCAAACGTTTCACCACCAGTCGAGGTGACATCATCAGTGCGTTGTTAGGATGGAGCGTAGCCATGGGTCAGCGGTTGCGTAAGCGCAGATTTCTGGGTACCTTTGCCTATCCCTTTTAGTGTTGGTGCGGTGGTTGAGCGAGCCATCTATCTGATTTCATCCGAAGTACATGGTGGACGCTTGTCTTCACCCTTGGGGTATTGGTTCGGTGTATACTGCCACTGAAAGACGGCAAAGCAAAGGCATATTTTTTTCAGGAGTGAAAGAGCTTTATGATATGAATGTCAGTCTCTGATTTCTTCCTGTTTCCGCAGATGGACGCCTGCTGTTCTCAGGTCTCGAAGGTATCCCACTACAGGATGCCGTAGCCAAATTAAACGCAGCCTTTCGAACCCGAATTAAAACTACAAAAGCAGCGGAAAGTTTACAGGTACGTTTTTGCTCCCCTTGTCGTGTTGTGTTTTTTTTCCACATGTGCTCCTAAGGGTTTTCATTGATGAAGTAAAACTCCAACGACTGTCTTTCTGTGCTGACTACTTGTACCCTTTTCCGTCAAATTCGTTCTAACCGCTAAAGAAAGAATTCTAAACTTTTTGGGCTCAGTAATGAATTTGGGGTTAATTAAACTTCTGCACTGCTGCTGCAAAATTAACGAAAGAACATTTATACCAAATGCGTTTTAATTCACGGACAAAAACTTGACTATACCAATAACTAGTCGTTCAGCTGCAACATTCTTTTGGTGCACCGATGTGTTGTACAGTCGACCCTTCAAACAAACGAATTTTGGTTACTTGCTTCAATCTCTCCTCAGAACTCGCTTCAGGAGTATCATGAGTCGTCTGGGTCATCACTGAAAATTTGTATAGAAGAATTACTTGCCTCGGTCTCAGGTGCTGAATGCTATAGGTAACGCCGAGCAAGACGATTAACGGTCAAACCCAGTTTCTCACACAAGGGAATCTCGCAATTTTGACAGGGGACAGACTATTAATGAAACGGCTACAAACCCGTAAATCAGACGTGGCAACAACTCACTCCAGGGGTGTTTAGATTACTCAGATTATTCGCGCCTGTATACGATGAATCGAAACCTGGCAGCGGAACCTAGAGTATGACCGTCGTAGTCGTATGCGAAAAAAAGTATGGTTTCTCGTCGTTCTTTGTGGAAAATCTAACAGCTGTTCCTGGTCGGGTCACTTGGCATACAGAGCTCGAAGATAGACTTCTTTTTACCCTAGTAAAATAATCGTTCAGCTGTAGCACCCTTTCGGTGCCTAGCTGCCATGCCACCAGAAGGAAGCACGAGGGCTGGGAACTGCCAGGTTCTCTAAGCCTAGACATGGGAAGTCGGGAGGCAGATATCGGGTTCGAACCACGAACCTTCCGGTCAGTAAATTCGCGCTCTAACCACTGAGCCACCTCGCCCCAGTAGGTTTTCATCGTTAGACCTGCGCACGTCATATGCTGAAATTGACTGGTCACAGCAGTCCAATAATTGGATTCCACCGACAAGTGGGTTAAAACTGAGGTTGGTCTTCATTCATTTCCTTAATACCCTAAAGCGGAGACAAGCAGTAGACTTGTGTACCGGGGCTCACGCTTTCAAACTTCACTCCTAACTTACCGTTTTGAAGTATGGCTGCCTATCATATAAATTTGAAGGCGTGACGTACTTCATCTGTGATGCAACCCAAGTATTGAGCCCATTAGATTTAACGTTTAGCTATTAGGTGTTCCCACCAGAATTGGGCAATGCTCCGAAGACACCGACAGCGAAACACTCAAAAGTTTTAACATACTCAGCGCGTAGCGGCTACCTTTGTGACCCATATAACAGTGTGGAGCGCACTGCAGCATTGGAAACCCTCCTCTTGGCAGATAAGGTGTCACTCCTACGCCACAGTTAATGCAGCTTGACAAAAGCTTCTCTGACCCTTCCGACCCGAACGAAAGTATTGTCGTTCGCTAGTCCACCGGGACTGATATAGCTGCTCAGCTAGACAAGTTTGTGTAATACCTCAATCCATCCGTAAGAATGAACTTCTGGTTCTGTTTCTTACTGCTACCTAATTCTGACGCCAGTTGGGCCCGACATTTCGTTCTCATTTACTCCCCATTTCAATGGTTGCAATGTCATCATCATCATCATGGGCAGCATGACACTAGTGTTCAACATCGATGCTTCGCTGCCGTACAACCATGATTTATTTGAAAGACTTATTGTGAAGAAAAGAATAAAGGTGGACAGGAAAGAGATTTAGTGCTAGCTTACTACAGTCATTCCGAGGTGCCTACACATCCAGACACCCATCCAAGCAATCTGGATAGAAAGTAACAACAATAACGCCAACGACATCGGTTGGCAGCCATATCTTGCAGTGTCTCCAACCAGGCGCAGTGGGGATCACGCGGTCCCCATCCTGGAAGGCGAGTAGCACCGACAGCACCCAAACGTTTCGTAATCTCCCTCATACCCCTCTGCCAGTTCAAGGGTTGGCCACCTCTCTGCTTCCGCCAATCTGAGTTGGGCATGGAAAACAGCACTCTCTTCGGCAAACGATGGTTCGGCATACGCAGCACATGACCCAACCAACGCAGCTTCTGGTGCTGGACACATTCTTCAATGGAAGTACCCATTGCACAACCGAAAACTCGCTTTCTAATTGCCTCGTTACGGATTCGCTGACACCAATCCACACGAGCTATGGTTCTGAGACAACGACTGTCGAACACCTGAAGACGTCTCAGTTCCGCTGCTCGAACAGGCCAAGCCTCACAGCCACACAACAAAACAGACCGCACTGTAGCTTGATACACACGTCCCTTGAGATTCAGGGTATACCGCTCTGGCGCCATAGGTGTCTTAAATTATCAAACGCAACCCGGGCCTTGCAGATTCATGCATCGACCTCATCTGTCACACTGCATTCAGAACTAATACAACTTCCAAGATAGGTAAAACGCTCCACAACTTCCAGTACCTCTCCCTGGATTTTAATTGACGTGTTCAGTGACTGTATGTCCACGAGCATGACCTTACACCTTGTGAGCGTAAAGCGTACGCCAAAAGATGGAATGGCGTATAAAAGATGAGGCGGAACCGCTCCACGGACTTTCTTCAGCTGCTGCACATGTGATACAGTTAAAAACGTCGAACAAATACAGTCAAGCACAGTGCTACGCTATGTATGGTAATAGGTGAATTTCACTCATCCACATAGACCGAGACAAGTGCAACTTAGTGGAAGACGCTTCCGAACGTAAACTGACTGCCTCCAACAGGTGATCAATAAAGCCTCAGCGAACCTTGATGATAACGACCGATTATATCGCACTAGAATGGACCGGCCATCTTCGAGGACATGTTCGGTAATCCTTGTTGTCGTAGTTCGACCAGCTGCCCTTCTAGTAGCCTCTTTCACTAACCAAAGATGAAGGTGCTCTGGAACTTAAATAACGTTCACCACAGCTGCAGGATAAAGGATAGGTGCAGTATGAGGTTAAGATCGTAACACCCTTCCGGTTCCTAGCTGCCATGCCACCAGAAGGAAGCACGAGGGCTGGGATACTGCCAGGTTGCCCAAGCCTAGACAGGGGAAGTCGAGAGGCAGAAGTCGGGTTCGAACCACGTGTGAGGTTTAGAGTGCGAGCCAAATTGATTTATGTTGGGAGGGTGGTATGCTTTTTGTGGGTGAGTGTACTCTAGTTCGAGTTATGTAGTATGTCCTCTTTAGGACGGTTCGCGAACTTGCTTTTCTACTGATTATCTGGGACTATCACCGTTTTGAACCGAATTCACTTTTCGTTCCACCGTTTATCAATGGTTAGTTTAGCTTTCATAACATAACCCATTGTTTTTTTTCTATTCAGAACTATTGTGATCAGTACTCGGAGTTTGATCTGCTCCTATCTGCCTCCGCACTAACACCATCCACTGCAACGGTCGGTCAGCCGTCTGCAGCTGCGTCCGCTACGCAGCTGTTCGCTACGGGTCCGAATAGAGCTGCATCACCTCACAACAATACCATCGCTGGGCGCAGTGCATCGGATAAGGGTATTGGTGGTGGCCGGATAGGGGCTTCCGGTTTTGTTGGCTTTGTCTCTTCGGGATCCACAAACTTTCTCCGCACTGTAGGCAGTTCGAACAATACGGCCGGTCACTCTGTTGCGGTTGGTGCGAGTTTGATGGGCTCAGGCGGTGGTACTACCCACGGATCGCTGGGACACATGATTGGCACATCTCAGAACCTGTGTAAGTTAATTTTTTTTCCCAGAAGCACAGTTGCCGATATATAATACCAATTCCCACTGTATTCTTTCAGCTCATATCCCTTTATGTTTGTTGCGGGGTTACAGGGTGTATTTAAGTATGATTTTCTTCGGTTAGGCCAACTCTACACTCTCTCAGTTTCAGTATTTCACTGACTATTATCCAGTTCTGATGGTCAAGTTTCAAAGATAGACATCGGCTTAGGGTGATTTGGAGAGTCTTCAACAGTGCTCCCCCCTCGAAAGTAGACTATCCTCAGGAACCGCCAAATATCCTGTCTACCTGAGGTGATTAAAGTGATGACTGTTGAGATAATCTCTAACCTTCAGAATTCATGAGGAGGATCATAGCGTTCACCTGTAACTTCCTTTCGGTGCCTAGCTGTCATGCCACCCGAAAGACGCACAAGGGCTGAGGTACTGTCAGGTTGCCCAAACCTAGACAGGAACAGCTGAGATGCAGAGGTTGGGGTCTAACCACGGACCTTCCGGTCAGCAAGTTCGCGTCCTAACCACTGAGCTATCTCGACGATCATAGAGACCAGATTTGAGTAGTATCCTGAAACCCTCTGACTGTTCCTCGTTTCTGTCACCTGACAAGACGTTCGACATCTGGTGTAGGTTAACCATCCGACGGCATATCGGATAAAAACTCATCTGTAGGGTATATTATCACACAACGCTGGTGAGATCTCATTTCTTGGCCAGCCGTCAGTTTGAGCCCAAGGATAGGAAGGCAGTTCATGTTTGCGGGAAGGCTATCGCCATACACTTTGATCCCGAAA
Organism: Opisthorchis felineus; assembly: GCA_004794785.1. Taxonomy (NCBI): domain Eukaryota; kingdom Metazoa; phylum Platyhelminthes; class Trematoda; order Opisthorchiida; family Opisthorchiidae; genus Opisthorchis; species Opisthorchis felineus. The sequence continues at coordinate 383,849 of SJOL01009787.1, forward strand.
ATATTCCGACACAAACTGTTATATTGAGAACACCCACATGGGACATGAACTCCAGCGTATCGACGGAAAATTTAGTCACTGATCGTCCGCGTGCCTAGTAAACATTAGCAAGCTTAATATTGATTTGCCACTTTCCATGACAGTAATTCAGCAACACATAGAAATCCGTGGCAAAAGCGCATCCCGGTTAGGAACGCTTGCGACTCTCATTCACCGGTCCTCGGGCCTATTAAATGCATTGACTTGTGCTCCATTTACATGTAAATCGGACTATTCCAACGCTTGTCATGCCGGAATGAGTTGACCCTACATTTTCGTTGCCGTGGTTCTCCGTGCTTGTTGGAACTGCGTACTTGCTATTCCTTTCCGAATGTCGGATCTTTTTCTGAGACTAAAACTCGGGGACCGCACATACCTGCTGAGTTTCAGGAAGGATGAAACCAGGCTTCGGATGTTGAAAAAATCTCAGCAACCTTACGAATAGTATGTTTCGAACGGTCAATTGTTGGGACTGGGACATCAAACTGGTTAGCGCTACTTACCAGTGGTGTTTAACACATAATCGGCCGTCTGCAAAGCTGAGGTTAATACTGAATTAAATACTCACTCTTTGTTGACGGTGACAGGCGGGTGAAGCTGGATTTTCGCAAAGATGGTGCAACTGCTGTATCACCATGTTTATATCGTTCTGTGAGATAATTTCTTGTTGCTGGTTTATTAGCATTCGCCATCTGCCAAGTTTTTTTCGCATTTCAGCACACGAGGCGGTTCATGAATCTGCGAGTGCACTGAATCCGTGGATCTCGGATAATCCGGACTATTGGAACACAGAGGCACGCCCCAAATACCTACCCATACGACGAGTGAAACGTTGGAGTTTCTCCATTCACGAACTCCTCAAGGATCCTATTGGATTAGAGGAATTTCAGCGTTGGTTAGAAAAGGAGTTTTCGGCGGAGAACTTGCGTTTTTGGCAGGCGTGTCAGGTAAGTGAGCAGATGAAGCACAATGCCTCAGGTTTATTGACTCTTGTTTTCTAGCTGGTGTTCTCATTATTTACGTCCCTTTAAATCGGGCCCTAAAAACCATACACTCCGATCATCTAACATACGAGCGCGACCGCCGGCCTACTATTCAATACCGTCGAAGTCAAGAAGAGTCCGTTGCAGTGCAGAGCAATGGGAATAGTCAGACCCCACTTGGCTTACTCCCTATGCCCTCAGGCGAGGCAATCCTCATCCACCCTAAGGTGGATCGCACTTTTGAGTCACGAGCTACAGGCTGGGTCCCTCACTGAGACCCTCGCGCCTGTTGCTTCAAGAGTCAGACTTTTGAAGCAGAGGTCCCCAAGTCCACCCTTTGAAGCAGCATGAGCGACCAAATAGTTTCAGGAGACTTTCACTCCCCTATTGCTCCCTCATGTTCCATTCACTATTGCATTTCCATAAGGGCCGGACAACCTGCGCATACCACGCGGTTAATGCCCACACGCTCAAACCTGTTGATCAGCATGCTGTTTTGATGAGTTCATTACGTTTAAAGTTTGATATGCATCGCCTCTCCGAGACGCTAATGAATTATTCGAATTGCCATGTCTCTGATGAACGCTTCAGATCAGCTTTGCAATCTGAAGGTCACTGGTGATAATAACACCGAAAACTCCGGACACGGTGGAGTCGGAGTCGTTCTCAGTTTCAAAGGAGAGTAAGGCTGGATTGATTGGATTCCTACAAACAGCCGCTTGTGCGCTGTCAGGTTAAGAGTAGAGTTTCCCCTCACTGAGCCAATAAACATGCGTTGTCCCTCATGTCATCTTGCACTTCACAGAAAGCAATTCAGTACCTTGTCATATGTTCTTCGCTAAACAACAACTGCCGTCATTAGTCTTGGCTTGAGGCATGAATGCTACTGAGTGGCATGACCAATGTGCGCGCACAATGATTCGAAAGTGATGATAGGCTGATTCTCACAGTCTGCACTTGTCGAGAATGGCGTTTGACCGTAAGGATGCAACTGTCGCCTTTGGACCACCCTGTCCACATTAACAACAGATCATTTTCCAGTTAACTACATTTGTGGCACAGCTTGAAGCACCATCGCTCGTTTGGGAATGACCATGTTCACGCCCAGCTTCCAATAATCCTTGGTTCATAAATGAAAATTCTTTTTAAAATCGTTCAGCTGTAGCACCCTTTCGGTACCTAGCTGCCACGCCACCCAAAGGAAACACGAAGGCTGAGATACTGCCAAGTTGCCCAAGCCTAGACAGGGGAAGCGAGAGGCAGAGGTCGGGTTCGAACCACGAACCTTCCGCGCTCTAACCACTGAGCCATCTTGGTTCATAAAATATCCACCCACTGTTACGATCGGCAAATTGGTGATCAGAGTTGATCAACAACAGATCACTTCACATCCCTCACCACAAGAACAACAGTCAGATTTAGGCGAACATGTAAAAGGGCTAGTGACGTGAATGGATCTCCCTTAACCCAACGTCAGTCCCGGAGAGGACCCTATTCCTTCCATTCGACGTATCATACAACTGAAAACCCAAAGGCCTAAACTGAAAAAAGGTTCAAATAGAGACTATGTAAATCGGTGCGGCAAATAAGCGGAAGAAACGGGAAGGAATTACTTGTCTGGAGGCAACCATACCCTGTCGCTCCATGGTCACCAGTTCACTGACCAAAAACTGAAACTCAGCTGGGTTGCACTACTCATAAGGTTGCTGAAAACTCCCCGACAGCCGATGACCGGTTTCTCCCTTTTTAGGGCTCATCAGGTAGACGCAGTCCCCGAGTTCCCGTCAACCTTGTGTTCTATTTGAACACAAATTTCACGGGATTCGGCTTCTACACTTACCTGCATGATAGTTTGGCTTTGACGGGAGATTCACCTGGAATCCAGCTGAATCTCGTTTATGGTGTCGAATTAGCTGGGTTATGTTCAAGGAAGATGACAAACTAGTTCATAATTCATCTTGACGAAAAATGTCAAAGAACAGTTCGGCTAGCCAGGAGAAGATTCATAAATTACATTTCCAGACCCCCAACTCACACTATACCAGCCAAAAACGTCTGTCTTTGGAATCTAAAACCGTACCAGAACTGAATCGACTTAAATGAAACAGTCCTCCGGTTCAGATTGTCGGATCCTGTTTTTGCATACACAGCATCTTCGCGCAGCTGTTCTCAATAAGCCTCTTCGTCCATTGCTTCCCGAGCAGTTTTAGCTTATCTCCATGCTATGTTCCCCTACCCAAACTTACTGTTTAAGATCACCAGTATTTTAATGCTCGCAAACCCTTAGGCCAAACCCTTCGAATTCTTTCTCATAAAGCTTACTGAATGTGCACCAGACTTTGTGATCGTCCCTTTTCCACTTCTCTATCTCCCTATGCATGCAGAAACTCCTGATACTGAACCAGTCTTACCACCATATTTCATCCATTCTCCGAATATGTCGTCTTCAGCTGTCACTGACCGGGTTTTTCGCTCATATAACAATAGGGAACACTCCGCAACGTTTTAAACTCGATGCTTGACAGGCAAGCTGATTTCGCTTCCATTGCATAAATGTTACAGTTTGGCGGAGGCCATCCCGGCCTTTCCTGCTCGAATGGTGACATTGACCTTAGCCGGACCGTCGTGTTCAATGCAGCTACCGAGACAAACGAACTTGTCTAACATCTCGATTAGCTCGTCTGCAAGCATACAGTCAGTTTGGTTCCGCCCAACCTTCTAAAAGCACCGACCTTTTCTCTATGTGCGGAAGAATCATTATGTAGCCTAGTCGGTTTTGTTTGGATTTTGATGTGGCGAGGTCCAGTCAGAGCTATATCATCTGAGTACTCCATCTCAACCATTGGCGTTGTATCCTGTTATACTGGTGTGGAAGACATTGCTTATTTAGGCTTTTGGCAACCAGATACAGCGTTTTCACCTTGAAATACTCACAGAAGGTGAATGCTATCCGCGAATATCCTGTGACAGTGGAGCCGTACTGTTTCCTGAACTCCATTGTCCTCAGTACTATATGTATTTATAATTTTCGCTAACACCCGTTTACTCTTCCGATGCTTTGCTGCCAAAACATACTATCCGTTTTTTTCTAACTACAAGGAGCTCAAAGGAGCCCCACTGCGCGAGCTGCGTCAGCGCGTGCTGAACATCTACAATCAGTATCTGGCCCCCAATGCCATGGACCCACTGAATGTGGACAGTCGGATTGCCGATTCTATCCGACGTCAGCTTAGCAACACCTCCTCTGATGTCAATCTGGATCGATATTGCTTTGAAGAAGCCGAAAGTCATATTTTCCACCTGATGAAATCGGATTCCTACTATCGTTTCCTCCGTTCCGACTATTATCGCGAACTATTCAGTGGGGTGAAAAAGAAATCGAAAAAGCATCGATCTGGCGGCGGACTGGCTGGCGGGGCAATTGGCGTACCAGCTGTTGGTGCTGGTGTTGGAGTTGGTTTAGATTAGCCATCCTAGCTCGTATAATTTCCCTCTATTTCTAGTTTGCTTTGCCTCTGTGATACGGTCACACTATGTGCTAAACTTCCTTCTAGTCGACTCGTGATAGCAGCTATGCATTTATTGTCTTGTTTGTCCGTATTTCTTTCGTTGTTTTCAATGTTGTGCCTCCACCGGATCTTGCCGTTTACATAATTTTCAGCATTTGACTTCCCGTACAAACACCACACACTTTGAGACTACTTTCACCGCGTTTGTGGTTCTCTCTTGCGGATGCATTTCATTTTAATTTATTTTTTCGTCAAATTGTTTGGCACATTTTATTCTACTCCGGTAATCATTACCCATTTTCGAAGGTAGACTTTTGCGTTGAAAAACACTCGGCGAGAGCTCTTCCATGTGATAGCGGTTGGTTCGGTTTGAGGAGGTTTGTGAAATCGACCAACTATTTTGTTACTCCTTATTATCACTTAACTCTAGAAGGGTAGAGGAGAACTCCTAATGGACGATACCAATCTGAAATTTGATGGAGGGCGTCGTATGTTCAACAGTTTGAGTGATGTTGACATGGAACATACTACTTAATTAGACGGCACTAAGAAGCAGACGATGTCCTTCTCGTCTTCGAGGAGGAAAAGAAGCCGCAGATGTTTTCGGATTAACTGATAAAAGTCATCTCATCCTTTGGCGTACGCTTTCCGCCCACAAAGTGTAAGGTCATGCTCGTAGACATGCAGTCACTGAACACGCCACTTACAATCCAGGGAGAGGTACTGGAAGTTGTGGAGCGTTTTACCTATCTTGGAAGTTGTATTAGTTCTGAATGCAGTGTGACAGATGAGGTCGATGCACGAATCTGCAAGGCCCGGGTTGCGCTTGATAATTTAAGACACCTATGGCGCCAGAGCGGTATACCCTGAATCTCAAGGGACGTGTGTATCAAGCTACAGTGCGGGCTGCTTTGTTGTATGGCTGTGAGACTTGGCCTGTTTGAGCAGCGGAACTGAGACGTCTTCAGGTGTTCGACAATCGTTGTCTCAGAACCATAGCTCGTGTGGGTCGGTGTCGGCGAATTCGTGACGAGGCAATTAGAAAGCGAGTTTTTGGTTGTGCAACGGGTATTTCCAATGAAGAGTGTGTCTAGCATCAGAAGTTGCGTTGGTTGGGACATGTGCTGCGTATGCCGAACCATCGTTTGCCGAAGAGAGTGCTGTTTTCCATGCCCAACTCAGATTGGCGGAAGCAGAGAGGTGGCCAACCCTTGAACTGGCAGAGGGGTATGAGGGAGATTACGAAACGTTTGGGTGCTGTCGGTGCTACTCGCCTTCCAGGATGGGGACCGCGTGATCCCCACTGCACCTGGTAGGAGACACTGCAAGATATGGCTGCCAACCGATGTCGTTGGCGTTATTGTTGTTACTTTCTATCCAGATTGCTTGGATGGGTGTCTGGATGTGTAAGCACCTCGGAATGACTGTAGTAAGCTAGCACTAATTCCCTTCCCCGTCCACCTTTATTCTTTTCTTCACAATAAGTCTTTCAAATAAATCATGGATGTACGGCAGCGAAGCATCAGTGTTGAACACTGATTTCATGCTGTCACTGGTGAGTAGGAAGACTATGTATATTTTCTGTTGAATGAATGAGAGCAGCGGTGTTAACACTTGGACATTGTGAACGTAAATGACATTTTTTGCTTGAAGTGAGTGTGAACTACGATATTTTTCGAGCACTTTGCATTTTCCTCATTTAGCCAGTGTTCGATGTACAGGCGTGTGGAAAAGTTTGTGAAATGTGACCTCTACTCTAGGACGCCAGTGGACAACGCAATCACTGATTTGACCAGGAGTCTACTGAATTTAGAACGACTGCACAGGAGTAAAAAAGTTGTGGTGAGAGGGAAAACCATTCAAATAATTACTGGAAGTCATGACTGTTCGTCTAAAAGTAAGGGCATCCATGGCTTAGGTGAATCTGCGACTCGTGATATTTCGTTGTGCTGTTTTGTGTCGCCTGGTATCCAGTGGGGTTCGGCTGTATCCGACCGAGAATCTCTGTTCTGTGCGTCCGTAGCAGGTACTGTACATATGACGTGGCCTGAACAGACAGTCCATTCGTTTACACAGAGCGGTAACCAAACCATAGCCGTTTGGCAACGGCTGACTAATCATAATCGCATCGCTGGTTTTTGAATCTACGTCGTCTAGCAGTTTATAGCCCAGTCTAATTTGTATTTTAGGGCCTTGCCATTGGGGACTGGTCGGTAAATGAGTGACCCAAAATATCCTTTCGTCAACCCATGTGATATACCTTACACAATTCCTAGCGTGTGCGAATGAACCACTCGTTAGTTTTCTATGTAAATATGTTAAATTGTTCTTCAGAACTTGTCTTTTTATTTGCCATATTTCGAGGGAGGTCCTCACAGAAACATTGGCTTCACTCAGGGATCTCCGACACACCAGAGTGATCCATCAGTAGTTCTATTTTACGCAATCTGGCCTTCTAACTGGCTTGAAATGTGCTGTCCAGAGGCTGTCGCTGTGGAGCGAACCTAACATAAAGTATTCAGGCATGCAATTTTCCCAAACCAGAACACCCTTTGCGGAATTTGTGACGCGTCACCCTTGTCCGTTTGATTTCGTCGGTTGCAGTCGGTTTAAAACCTCCTTCCACGAAATGGGTTACACATATCTTATCGTGAAACATTAAAGGAAGATGGATACTCTTGCAGAATTCAGTTTGTCATTTATGCCTTCGCTTAGCTTCGGACACAGGGTGGAACATCTTAAGCAACCTGCCGACGAGGAGTTGCAACCCAGCTTTCGAGGAAACATATCCTTCATTCTGCAACGTCCCTCTGTTCATTGGATTTGATCAGGGATCCACACAGTGTCGAACTTTCTGTTTATCATCCAGGTCGGGGACAATAAATACACATCAACAGCAAGCAACCGCATGTTCATCATTGGACCGGAACCGCTTACGTTGAGCTTGCTGACAGAACAGTGAAATAGATATCACTTGATCCAAAAAAGTAGTTCTTTGTAACGAGATGTTTGTCAGTGCAGGAATTCGCTTGGAGCAGCCTTGACGATCAAGCAAAGAACCCTGTCTTTACAGGATAGTTGAGAGGCCTGAGCGGTGGTGGGAAATAAATGCTAAACAGCAGATCACAGTGAAAGAGTGGTAATTTTTTCCTTGATAAATGTTGTCAACAGCACCTGGAAAGTCGGACTATCTCATTCTACCTTTTTGCTTTGAACTTTCCTTTTGAGTTGGAATATTGTTGCTTACGGACAGAATTGTAGAGCCAGTGTGTGATTTTCATTTCTGTTCCGTCTATCGGAAAACTTCCAATGCCTTTTGACTGCTGCATAACTTTGTGCTACTCCCTTCGGACTTAGTCGCATGCCACGGTTTTCAAAACGGTTCATATTATTACGTCACATTTTTGTAGAATCGTACTCTTAATCGATTCTAGCTCTAAGGCAGCTGGAAAATTTTCGTCTGGGGATAGCCAATGCAGCGACGCCGATACGTACGACCAATTATGAGCAGATCGTTCGTTCAGCTGTAACACCCTTTCGGCGCCTAGCTGCCATGCCACCCGAAGGAAGCACGAGGGCCGGGATACTGCCAAGTTGCCCAAGCCTAGACGGGGGAAGTCGAGAAGCAGAGGTCGGGTTCGAATCACGGACCTTCCGGTCAGTAAATTCGCGCTCTAGCCACTTAGCCATCTCACCCTGTCATGGGCAGATATCTTCCTCCGTAACATGTGTTTCTGACCCGGTCTACCATATAACTATCATTCAGCAATGTTTGAGTATTCCTTCAAATTTCATACTGCACAAAGCAAAATGTTTCAAATAATACGAATTCTACCCAACAAGTGTGCACTTTGGAACAAGCGTCAAATGAAATTCAAGCCCTCTCCATGGAGCAAACCCCTTTGTGGCTACAGATGTAGCGGTTGGAAATATACTGTAACATCAGGTGCGTTGATTTGTGGTTGACAAAACGTTTGAGGCTGGTTCAGTTCGACCACGATAAATTTTGTGTAAAACTAATTATTGATTCGATAGTCTGAACCGAGATGGATCCAGATATCATGGAAATGCTTGTGCTGGGCGTAAAGTACAGTTGGTAGTCGTATATGTCACGACAGCGATGTATTTCTAACTTTTGATCACTGTGTTTCACTGAGTTTTATCACCGAGTGAATGCGCGCAAATAAAACAAGAATAGGAGTAGGAAATTTTTTGAGCATCACTCACGAGTTAGCAATTATGGTTCACGAACAGTGGACGTAAAATGGGTGGCCTTGAAAGGTCCACCGGATAGCCTAGACAACAACAGTTGCGGGTCTTTTGATCGCCACGATTTCGCAGTATTTCAATCTGCGCTGATCGTGTGAACTAGACCAATCCACATACTTGTTTCATTATTCCAAATGTTTTTGCATGTCTACTTTGAATTATTTCAAGCGTTTCAACAGTAACTAGTCTTGTGTAGGTGTGATTCACTACACACAACGTTGGTGAAAGCTCTTCTACCAATCTTAGTGTGCCGCATTCATTCTGTTTGGTGATGCGTTGTTTGCCACGATTGATCCCCTCTGCATGCGTGACTGAAGCCATCAGGAGACGTATTGGTTTTTGTTGCCCAACTTCACTGAACTGCAAAGAATCCTATGAGTGAATCTGGTCAGTATATTAGGAAAACGAACTGTTTATTTGGTAGATGAGTTACAATTGCTGAACACTTGTAACCACATCATGTTTTCAGTTTGTTGAGGGTTGCTATCTAAATTATGTTTTGTTTGGTGTGTTCGGGGCGTTTGCTTGCAAACTCTTTCCCGTCTGTGGCCTTTTTCTGAGAGTGATCCTTATTGAAGGAATTCAAGGTTTTCGCACTTCACTCCTTGTTCGCAGCCAGTAGATTAACAGTGTGACAAATTCTGTCCTCGAATCTAGCCGAATAACCGCCCGTTAGCTCCCGTATGAATCGTCGTTTACGGGCAAAGCTATCAATGCCGGTGGAGTACGTGTGGTTTCCGTATGAATCTTGTGCCCTACGATTTTCCTAACTGTTCTATATTGATCACGAGATCTCTTAAGAAAAAAAGAACAAAAGAGCCATCCAAGCACCCCTAATTTTACCTGCTGGTTCGTCCGTTAGAAATTTTGAAATCGTCTACACATCTCTGGAGAGCGTTATTCCAAAGCATGCTCGATTCATTCAATTCAGTTGACCACAAAAACGTTTCAGCCCAACATCCCACAAAGGTGAAATATGAATTCACATGTGCTCCGTCTAACAACAACCGCCCCGGTATAAAAAGATTTTCGTTGTTAAATTTCGTCCTCTCAATAGGCTTGACCTCTTAGGCTCATAATGGTAGGACACGTGTAATGTATGTATCGAAGATACCGCTGGGTCATTTACCGTAGCTTGATCTGATCAGTGGGTTGGGTTTGTGATCATATGGCCGATGAGCCCGGGTAATCCAATGCTCTCGTTCTGAAAAGCTCGTTTCCAGACTGTAAAGCAACTGCTTCTTTCGAATTTCACGGAATTCGCAATCGGACTCCCATGACCGACAAGTAGTCCGAACGTCATTACAGATTAATCGAATGTGAATGGGTCTGACTAAGCCCGATGACCAACTGAAGTCGAAAACGCATCGGAATCCACCGTAACTTGGCGAAAGAAACTGCAAGATTGAAAGAACCATCGGTGTCAGGCCTATTTGAACTTTGAGTCACGGTGAGAACTAGAATGGTTGGGGCGATGCATTGAGTTAGGTTACTAGTTTCAACCACAGCTGTTGCACCGATAGGCGTCGAGAGTGCGGCTGATTACTCATCTTATCAAATTATTTTCATGCTTGATTGGTGGCTAAGCTAACCCTAACCCGGGGTTTTTTATTTTTTATTTTTTTGATTTTTTTTTTGTTTGGTTTTTGTTTTTTCTTTTTTTTTTTTTTTCCTTTTAATTTTAATTTTTTTGGTTTTTTTTTTTTAAATTTTTATTTTTTTTTTTTTTTTTTTTTTTTTATTTTTTTTTTTTTTTTTTTTTTTTTTTTTTTTTTTTTTATTTTTTTTTTTTTTTTTTTTGTTGTCATGATCAAATGGCCACTTCAATATCGGGACGTGAAGGGGCAACAAAATTTGTTGTCTGTACATACCCCATGCCTCAGTTGACGCTCAGATGCCGGGTATGCGGCCTCTGGGGCCACGTGACGGTCTGGCTGAAAACGGAGCAGGTACGCCTTGATATTCAGGTCTCTGGGTCATATTGTGGAGAAGCTTTGATTCCATGTTTGCGTGCAGTTAGCATGCAACTCCTCACAGTTAGTCTACAGCCTCGTGTGAACTTGAAAGTGTCAAAATTTCGCTTAGTGTGATGTGACCTAAAGGTAGGTTTCTACAAACAACCACTCTAGAGTTGCTTTCGTTAAATCTGACAGAACAGTGCTCCCCTTATTTCGTCCTCATTCTTACAGATGACGAAATATTAGTAATCATAGAGGTCATTGGGGGGGAAGATACCACAGCTCAATAAACTTGAAGCCATAAAGCTCTGAGAAGGCCAAAGCTGACTTAGGATTGACATGAAGACACAGTGGATGGATGGATGTGGATTTAGTGGGCCGGTAACTTTGTGGTGTAAAAAGCAATCGATTTTTTGCATTCATATGTGTGCCCCTATAGGGTTTGAAAGGACACTTATCCATAACTCTGTGTCGGGGTTTAACCTGTGTCCATGAGCCATTTGAGGTGCAGGAAGCACATTGGCGCTTTTAGAACTGTATGGTCATTTTCACTACTACCTGATACGTCAGTAGCATAACGCAGTTGCGGTTTACAAACGACTCACCCTTCAAAGCACGAGTGATAAAGCTCCAGAAGTTGACAGACAATATTAGATTTCGCAAGCATGTAAAATAAACCATACAACAATGAGGAATGTAGTTGAAACCACTGTTCCAAGCAGACGGGTGCCACGTTGAAGTAAGACTAATAAGAAAGTTGCTGAAAACTCTCCAACAACCTACCACCAGCTTGGTCCATCTCGGGGCTCGTCAGGTAGTTGCAGACCCCTTAACCTTAAATTCTGCTTGAATCCAAACTGCATGAATGTGGCGACTCACACTCATTCACACACCAATTTGATGAGCTCCGAGAGGAACTAAACCGATCGTGGGCTGTCGAAGAATTCTTGTGAATATATTCCTTCAAGAAAATACGCTGTGCCATCTCGAAGATCCTAGTAACTGAAACATGAGCTGACCTATTTGCAGCACATTCGGTTGGAAAAAATCATTGGGGGGAAGACGTCCATCTGAGATCCACCTGAGTCTTCCGCCAAAACCAAATTAGTGTGGGAGTGGGTGTGTTGTGCGGAACTGATGTCACCTTTGAGAGGTTATTCTACATCACCGACACGCTCGACAGATATACAAACGACAAGTTGGTACAAATCTTACAGTTCTTGGGGGTAGGTAGAAAATCAGAACACTTGTGCCCAATCAGTTGCCTGGTTAGGAGTTGACTTTTTAGCTAGCACTGCCATTCCTCAAATGGATCCAGACAGATATCGGAAGGTATTCAGGAGTAACCGTCGAAAGGCCAGCGTGAAGGAGGAGAACGTATTGGTCAAAATCCCGGGTTTTTGTGCTATGTGGCCGGCGATAACAAAGATAAAAGGCAACTGAAAACATCTGAGTTGTGGTCAGATGATGTGATTCTAACCCTACTCACGAAATATGTTGGTGTACCCCCGCTTAGGATAGGTCATATTACACGCCATTTGTAGTAGTCCCTTGTGTAAAGTCATCTGAACGCATTGTCGTAATGCCAAGAGAATAAGAATTGAGAGTGAAAGTACGAGGAGGTGGTAAAGTCACTAGCAAAAATAACTGGCATTCCCAGTGGAGACTACATAATGGTTTGACCCTGCAGAGGGCAGATTAGGGTGTAATCGCCCTCAGGGCAGAAACACATGGGCAAGGGGGTTTGGTTAGCATGTGGCTCAGGCTTGAAGATGGAAGCCAAGAAATGTCATCGCCCATTCAAACAGGGGATTGGCACTTCAGAAGGTTTAGTTGGCAGACAGAGGCTATTTTCGGACTTAAGTTGGAATAACTAAACAACTGAACACACCACCTCCAGCTTCGGCTAAAATGACTGTTGTCGAACTGTCCTCACTTTTGTGAATTAGTGAATTAGCAACACTGTTCATGCATCCAGACGTTGAAAACCCTACACTACCGCAAGCAGAGGGGGAGACTAGATATTTGAAGGCGAAGACTCAGTAGCCAGCACGTGGCGCACTGTCACGAACTGGTGAAGCTATTGGACTTGTCAAATTATACTTCTACTCTTAAGTTGACTGACAGTTCACAGAATACGCCTACACACTGATTGCATAACTGTGAAAACACCTATGAAGCCGAAACTAATTGGGTAGCTTTTTAAAGAAGAGAATGGGTAATAATCAGTAGAGATGTCATTCAGACATTTGTTAACACCATATCCAAGTGATTCGCCAATTTTGTTGGGACGAAATGACCAGAGCAGATTATCAGCATCTCTCTCTGTGCCACGATGCTTACGGATGGTCTCGTAATTTGATCGGACGTGTTTTACAGTCATCAGATTTTCTACAGTTACTTCAGTCATCTGCGTACATTCTGAAATCGTGCCCCACTTAGGGAAACCCCTATTCAATAAATTAGGGCAAGTGAAATACATAAAAGTTTGTCGTTAAACTAACCCGCTCAGGAGAAGCAGACTGGTGTTCTAGATCAACGCACGATCAGGTTATGAATGAACCGGTAACGTCAGTTCAATGGATTGCGTCAAAAATCTCTCAGCACAGTATTTTGGATGAAGGCAACGGGTTTCTACTCAACTTGTTCCTCTTCACTCATTGTGACAAACTACCCTTAGGGAGTTTAGTCGCAACACACTACTCATCAGGCTGCTGGAAACAATTTCACAGCCCACGACCGGTTTCGTCCTTCTTGGAGATCATCAAGTACAGGCAGTCCCCGAGTTTCCATCAACCTCATGTTTTACTTGAACCCAAATTGGACAAATTTCCACAAATACACTCATTTGCAGACGAAGCAGACCATAATAAGCGAGATTCAGCTGGATTCAGTTGCTACCCTCAAGGAGATTCATTTTCACCGCCAATATTTAGGGCCTGTCCCAAAGATGGGAGCCGATGTTAATTTCCCGTTAGTTCTGCAGTCACTGGCGACCTTAATCTTGAATCATCAAAGCAACATTAGTTGTCCAGTTCTCAGGATCGCCAGATTAACATCCCCCGACCCTCAGTTCGGATCAGGTCAGAAGCCAAGTTGATTGCGGATTAGCTGGTTGTCGTTGCGTAGCATAGCGTCCTAGTCACATCCTACTAATGACATCGTTATCCCCACATATTTTCATCTTAAAAAGTTAACACACGAAAGCCTCGATATTTTCACGCCAGTCCCATTATTTGGTAATGAAAAGCCGTATATTCTGGAGGGTGAGTAACCGAATGCCATGACTCGGTCCGACAAACTGGTAAATGATCGAGTCAAAGCTTGAAGTAATCTCAAATTACACATGAACCGTTACCCGCATTCACCGAACCCTGATACTAGATTTCGTGTTTCATGGAACCACCCCAGTTTGCTTATCGGTCAACAAATTGTTCACTCATAGTCGGTTTAGTTGATCCGTTTCATTCACTCCATCCCCAACACCCGATAAGCAGCTCAACCGATGGGAAGGCCGGAATTGTCCTTTGAAAGCTAACAGGGGTATCAGAGATAATTGCTTTCCGTCAAACGTGCCCCAAGCCCGGTTTTTCTTGTACACAATTAATCCCGGAGCTTCCGACAATTAAACACGCTCGATCACTGTACACGACAACGGCGCATGGTCGGATGTTGTTACCCTTAAAACATGAGAAAAATAGTTGATATTTCGCAAGTCCAACCGTTCCATGTCATACAAGCTCATGCTCAGTGAGTTCGCGTTGTTGCTTGTTGAGCCTAACCTACGGCGCAGAAGTTGTAAAAAGTGATTTGAAAGCCGAGTTCGAGGAAGAAAAATGGGTTAGAAAGCATTTATCATTTCGGTAACCAGGTGAAAGGCTTAACCGGACTCATACTAGATAATTTTTGCGCTGTGCAAAAAGTTTGGTCAATAAAATCCGAGAATTCGAAAACGTATGATTAAACGGAGTGTGTGGTCAGTGGCCACGTGGTAAAACCAGGGAAGTCTAAACGAGCGTGCAAACTTTCCTGAAGGCTTAGTCTTGCACTGTCTTGATCATGTGAGTAGCAATGTCCACGGTGTATTCATACACACAAGTCAAACGGATTCAGAAAGCTTGATGGACGTTTGACAGACAGAACGTTGTTAATATCGCCCTAATCACACAAGCAGTATCCAACAACCACAAAATCAAACAGGCTTCTTCAAAGCCGCTATCAACCGAAAGTGAATATTCTCTATCGATCACTTGCATAAATGTCATAAGTTAGGTATCCCGTATTTCAGTAAGGAAAATAGTAGTCTATCATGCCCTGACAGAGAGTGGGCAATGTACCTTTCCGATGTAGTAGTTGAAATGTCATAGTGTTCGCCATACGTTCACTTCACGTGGACGGAACGAAACCCTTTTTGCCGTAAGCTGGGGAGTGTTCTGTTTAAAAAAATAGAATCTAGAACAATTTGGATTGCAGCACCTAAAGACAGACTAACCAAAATTGGTGATCGGACACGAGGAACGTATAAGAGTGCCCAAGGACACTGTTCGTTCATAGAAGTTTCAGTGAAGAATTCCTGATTGTTGACCAAGTAGCTGCTGACCTGTTCGTCGAGCTTGGCAACTGACCTGCAAACGCTTCGTCACCACACGAGAAGACATCATCTGTGCACAGTTGGGTTGGTAGTTCCTATTTGTCTCAGTACGTTTATATAGCAGTTTAGGGTTATCTGTCATCTCCCAATGTGATTGGCTAACTGGGAGACGGCGTTTTCGTGAGTTTATTGATTCATTTGTGATCTTCGTTGCGTTGTCGCCTGAGTTTCTTTGAGTTGATTGGTTATCCCAATGCCTTCTATGTTCAGTAGTTTTCTTCCTTTGCTTTGCTTGGCCGCTCCTCAATTTGCTTTACATTGTGGTCTGATCTCTAGATTGATTGGTTGGTTGTACCGTTCTAATTTCTCCATTGTAATGGCTGCTGTCCCCCCTTCCGCCGCTTAATTTGGTACTTTGATTTATTGGTTTGGTACTTCTTCCAATCAGATTGATGTGTCCGTTTGAATCCGGTTTCCCTGCTTCATCTATAAGTCACTTGTGTGTGTTCTTGTGCAGTTTAGAGTTCTGTAGTTCTGGCGTTCCCCTGTTCTTAGTGGTTGATAAATGGAGCCAGTTTCGACAGGTTTGTTGTTAGCTTCTTGAGTGGAGTACCACGCTTCCATAAATACACCTTATTTTTGGGTTCTTGCTTGAGCGAGTGTGCGAAGGCCGCGAACTGACTTTTTGTCCCATGGCCTCCATAGATCGTTTCACGGTCCATTCAGTGAGTACCTGCATGGAATTCTAAACGATGGTTCCCAATTCCTGTTTTGCGGCTTCTTTCAACTCAGTTGAATCTGTGTACGCATGATATGCACTCAGTTGCGACTGTCAACAGGAGACTGAACCAAGCCTCTCATTTATGGTATGCTTCAACTGAATGTGCTCAATGGCTGCCTCATGTTTCAGCTGATACGATGTTCGAGATATCGCAGTTCATTTTGCCAACGGGACACTACTCATAAGGTTGCTGAAAACTGTTCGACAACATGAGATCAGTTTCACCTATTTTGGGTCTCATTCTGTTGGCGTAGTACCCGAGTTGCCAACACAATTTCCATGCAATTTCCATGGTACAATTCCAATCTTAGTTGGATAAGGTAGCACATATCAACACGTCGTGTGCAACGTAAACTATTCTAAAACTGGGTTGAAGTCTTCCCAAAAACGGTAGTGAAAAAGCGTTAGTCGGAACACCATCCAGATGCTCACTGAAAATGCTGCGAAGCTATCTGTGGAATTCGTGCGACAAGAAACCCGAAATTATCCAGTAAGACTCCCCCTGAACGGAGGGCGCTGTGGAATGGTCCTGTAGGATTTGCGCGCGTAATCTGTGCTAAAAATAGAAGAAACTGCTTCATCATTATTGGGAATCATCAGCAGTGCGCGAAACTCACGAAACTCAGAGGATTTCGAACCTGCGGTTCGGCATCGCTGACAAGAAGAAATCTCTGTTTGAAAATTATCCAATCTTCTCGAGCCACCATCGGATTCACTTGTGTGTGAACAAACAAAACGAAAGTAGCATTCTGGTCTTATGTGTCTCTTAAAGCAACACAGTAAGGCAGCTGGAATAAATGAAAGCGCCTGCATTTTTTGAAACTTATTCCGACTGTGTTGGACGGAGACATCGTTAATAACTTCGCGAGTGAACTGGCAACGACATACTTCCCTCTATTCACTGAGCACTATACTTGCTATTTCCATAAAACAGCGTCGTACTAAACATACCTTTGTGAAGTTTCAACAATAGCTTCAAAAAGTCTTGTGGTGAAGCTTATCCATAATCTTTGTAGGCCCTCTGGCTGTTGATCAACTGGCAATTAATCTGTTCGCCTGGCCTGGCTTGCAAACGTTTGGTCACCATACTATGAAGCTCTATCTCGCATTGGGGCGAGATTTTCTCAAGCCAATTTCCACCCTCGGAGAACGGATCAATCTTCACCCGATCAGCAGCTAATTAATGCCCAGAATTACCTATATTTCGATACACTGTAGGCCATCTAATTTTCATTAGTATATTGGTTAGTTTTTAAACTTTTCTTCAAACTGTCGAAGCTCTCTACTCAATCACCAAAGATATACAGGCTAATACACATATAGTTTCAAGAGAATATTCTCTGGTCATATAGTTGTGAAGTTTAAACGCTGAAATACACTGAATTGGAAGAATGAAAAAGCACAGTGGCATGAGTAGTTGATTGCAGTTAATCGTTAAAGTGCTGGGAAGGAACCATCAGGAAGAGCTTGCGGAACGAATGATGCAGAAAGAGTGGCGGTCTGACGGGAGATGTTTATTATTCTAAAAACTATGGGATAAGTGTACGGTGTTTTCGCGCACACCAGCAGTCATACTGGACGTAAAAACGAAAGTTCAAATTCCACTCACTACTTATAAATTGCTAGTAAAGTGTTTGAAAAGGAAAATAGCCTACTAAATTGGGTGAACTACGCACTGGGACGCCATCACATGCGAGGCGAGGGATAACCGAGTCATGCAACGAACAGCTCCATGGAATACCTGTTTTATGTGTGCAGGCAAAATAAACGGCGCTATTTATCAGTCATCAACTTCAAAAGCTTGAAGTTCTACTGGCGCTCGGATTCACGAGGCAGGCTAATGATGATGATGATGATGATGATGATGATGATGATGATGATGATGACGATGATGATGATGATGATGATGATGAGGATGATGATGATGATGATGATGATGATGATGATGATGATGACGATGATGATGATGATGATGATGATGAGGATGATGATGATGATGAATCTGCGTCGGTAGTGAATTGGAGAATTAGGCGAGATGATATTATCTACCAATTATTTTGCTTCCTAGAGAAGTTCACAGTGAACGATAACCTTGGGTTTAATATGGCTGCCAACCGATGTCAGTGGCGTTCTTGTTGTCAGTTTCTATCCAGATTGCCTGACTGAGTGTCTGGATGTGTAGGCACCTCGGAATGACTGTAGTAAGCTAGCACTATGTCCCTTTCCGTTCCACCGTTATTCTTTCCTTCACAATGAGGCTTTCAAATAAATCATGGTTGTACGACAGAGAAGCATCGGTGTTGAACAATGATGTCATGCTGTCGTTGATGATGATGATGATTTATTATGAGAACGTGATGTCAGGAATGGGCCAGTCCAAACTGAAAAGCAATGGTGCCGATGTTTCTCTCCTAAATGAACACCAGCACCACAGCATACCTCATCTGTCCCGACCAGGATTCGCAGCCTTTGAAATGGTCATTGATCACCAGTGTTATGCTGCGCCCAATTGAATTGCAGTGAGGTGAGGAGGAATAATATTATTGTGTCCAACTAATTTTATTTTACCGATGAGCTGGGCTAGCCAAAAGGGTGGGTATGTTTCGGGCGAGATGGCTCAGTGGTTAGAGGGAGAATTTACTGACCGAAAGATCCGTGTTTCGAACCGACCTCAGCCTCTCGATTTCCCTGTCTAATCTTTGGCAACCTGGCAATATCCCAGCCCTCGTGCTTCCTTCTGATGGCCTGGCATCTAGGCACCGAAAGGGTGTTACAGCCGAACCATTACCTTATCTCATGTTTCTAAAAATACTTGAGTAGTACAATATAGGCAATACTGACAATAATAAATAATCATTCAGCTGTAACACCCTTTCAGAGCATAGCTGGCATACCATCCCGCACGCGAGAGGTGAGTTACTGCCAGGTTGCCCGAGCCTTGACAGGAGCGGTCGAGACGCATAGGTTCGTTTCGAACCACAGACCTCCCGGTCGGTTCTCACCTCAACCACTGAGGAAACTCGAGCTCAGTGGTATAATCTGTTAGGCAAAGAATTCAGACATTTTTACCATTAGGTACTACCACTACTTATGTTCTACTTATAATGTACTGCCTGTCTCATATAAACGAAATTCACAAACTTTGGCTCGCTTCTAAACTTTACGCAATTTTAGGAATTACAAAGACCACACCAACCTTCCCGTTGTCCACCATATTTAACCGTCTACTAGCTACCCTTTGGATTAGTTCGTCATTTCTGTTACACGAAAAACAGTTTCGTTGCGCAAGGAACGTTAATCGTCTTGGCGTGATAAACAAGCGAAATTCATCGAGAAAATGAGTACAATTCAATTAGCCGCAACAGCATGCCTTGGGACAGGCGATCGCATCTTGTAGGTCTATCTGTTTGTTGGTGTTTGGGTGTGAGACTAGCGAGTCTGTCTTATTAACGTTTCCGATACTCGGCGGAGTTTGTGCACACGATGGAATCACCTCACCCTAAGGTTAACCAAATTAATCAACCGACTGTCCACCGACAGTCCACCGCGGAAAATTACCCCACCTGGCGTTTGCTAAATAGCATCCCAATGTTCATTTTGTATGCTCTCAAAATGCCCATCCACCCTCGTCACTGCCCAATGACCGTCTGTCCGTGCGGCGCACACCTGCGTGCGTGACGTTCCGGCAAATTGAATTCACCTTGCAACGCGAATAAGTTGTATCCGGTCATGAGAATACCACAAGGGGATTTTAGTGACACCCGTAGACCGAAACGGGGGGTGGGCAGTGTAAGGCGAGCAAGTCGTATTACTAGTTGAATGATAAAATTATCCGCAGGAACAACCATTCCGCCGTGTGAGTTTGATATGATCAACACCTGTTGGTTGAATTTTATTCATTTGGAAAAGTACTATCCTCACACTTGAGCTAAAAATCTAAGCACTCACCATGTTCACATGTTCACATGACGAAAAAACGTTTGTCATCTCTTAAAGGAAACTACTCACAAGGTTGCTGAAAACTTCAACAACCTTGTGAGTAGTTTCCTTTACGAATATCGTACCAACTGAAACATGAGGTGGCCTTTGTGAAGCATATTCAGCTGAAGAATATCATAATTGAGAGATTCAGGCGAGTCTCCCGTGAAAACCAAATTGATATGCAAATGAGCGTTTCTGTTATTTCTATTTAAAGTTCTGAATAGAACGATCTGTGGATTTCATGAGTAGTATTTCCGAACATTTCAGTTAATCTGCAAGTATGTTCGGTTTCTATCATCTGATTAAACCATCAAAGAACGACCAACAAGCGACCGCAGACACTTCCGAGTTATAGATTTACTTCGGACATAGTCTCATGACACGACCCCTCATGTCAACTTACTCATACTTGGCAGAAAGTGGAGAGTATGTATCACGTTCTAGAGAACCTCTCTAGAATGGCATGGTGAGCATTCTTCAAAATACATAGTTCCTACAAATAAACAATGGTTCGGTATAAAATGATACTAGTAAGCAATGAATCGGAGTACGCAAGCTGACATTTGATACTTAACGTTACCAGGTATCGAGCGGAGTCTAGTGAATCACGTGTGCCACGGGTTCAGTCTTCTAACTGATTGGATTCAAGGTAGCAACCAACCATTTGTGTTGTCCGAATTATTCTAAATATGGCCAAGGTTTGTTAAAGGGTTAGCCTAGGTTCTTGGATTTTGAGGAGTCTCTATGGCTTTCATTCGGCTTCGTTTGTTTGTTGGTCTTCTTGTCAACCGTATTAGGTTTGAGGAACAGATAAAGATGGAAATATACCGTTTCCTTTACTGTGCTTGTAAGTTCTTCCCTGTCTACGACTGTTCGATTTTCAGTTAGAATTTAACCCACCCTATCGACACATACTTGTTACTACAAAATCAGAAATTTAATTAGGCTTCGGAATTAAGACGTTTTTCGGTTTAATCTGAGCAACACTATGGTATCTTTAGTGAATACATGTTTTCCGGTCAACCCACTTACAATAAGTTCACGGAGAATATTATCGATTTTATTTTTGCATCAACCAAAGTTACGCATACGTTGTAATTTAGATGAGCAATCTAAAAAAATCCAGATTTGTCCGGACCGGAGAGGAGACTAGATCTAGTCGAGGGTAACTTATAGTCCTTAATGAGGGTAAATGTTTTCAATTGCACATCATTCGGAATTCCTAGGAAAGGGTGCGGGCCCCAGGTGAAATTGTTCCAAATATGGAGCCTCAAGTGAACACTCAAAACTATTCCGATCGGGCACAGTTTTTTCAGTCTTATCCTCGAACAAGTGAGGTTGTTTGATGATCTGCTTATCGTGTTCAGTGAAATTGTCTGTTCGCCACTCCATGATTGGTCTTGCTACTAGATACAGCAACTCCACTTGTTACCTCATTTTCAGAGACCTCAACTGTGCAGGATCCTAAAAAATGCAGCCAGCGTTTTACACTAATCTGTAGCTGAACGGTGCTTGCTGACAGCTAGATGTCGTGTGGACTTCCTGTCAAACTTGAGAAGTTTATGACTTCACACGCAACGGTCTCTTAAAACTATTCGTTATAGAATTCAGATGCTCACTGTGGTTATGACAAGCTTATATTATCAACCCAAATTTTCGAGTCAATTTGCCGAACCGTTAGGGGAGAGAGAAAGGGACGAAGCATACGTAATTCTTACTACAAAACATTTCTTGGATTTCGCCAGTTCGTCCTGAATTCCCAAGCATCTATCCTTGAACCTGAAAGTCTCTGTGATTTAAAACTAACGATCCTGTGTTGAACAGAGACTTATCATTCACCCTCCTTCGTAGTTCATCTTTTCTAGCTGTCAGAGTTAGACTAGGGTAAATAGATTTTTAATCCTGGCCCAGAATGTGGATACGTCGAAGGACTTTTTCGGCATTGTGCTCATCGATTGTTGGCTGTTACCGGACAACCACAGGCTTATCGTCGACAAATCATTCGACTAGAGCCAGCCGAAATCAGACTGAAAGTGGAAGGATCTGGTTGCTAATCACAATGTCTCGCGGAAAGCACAGTGAGCCCAACATTAAACACTCCTATCCGTTATTGAGAGGATATTCTGTCCAAGTGACAGAACGAAATAGGCGTGTGTGTCATGTTTATCCTCAACGCACATACTTTAGATGAGCTGGTCTAACGATTAAGCAAATATTTGTTTGTTTTCTTGATGGTTCAGATGGGACTGGCTTGAGCATTTATCTATCTGAATCGAACCGCCAGCGCCGCCACCACCACCACCCGATGACTTTGTCAACAAGGCATGCAAGGTCTTTCCACGCCTGAATGAGATCCAAAGTTGTAATCACTGGGCTATAATTTACCGGAACACCAGGCTGGTTACCTCTACGCGCAAATGAACCACGCTTGCAGCGTGTCGCTGAACTCACACTGCCCATTCCTCAAGGGTGTCTTGGCCATTTAGAGATCACAGCCCAGATAGGCAATACGGACTTGGTCATTTGGTCATAAACACAACAACACCCCTATCCAGGTGTTCGAGATCTCCACACCCATAAAATATTGCCGAATGTAGAAGGCGTGGTCATCGGTTCAGTTGATCGACTTGCATGACAGTCACTCTGCCCGTAACTTTGAAAGCTGAATGAATATCACGCCCATTATTGCCAGGCACTTGTTTTCTGAGTTATGCTCACAGGACACGCCGTTCATAACATCAGCCGTTCTATCAGAATGAAGTCGTAGATAGTAATGTTGCATCGTCCGGACATTATATATGTATAAGTTTACTTAATGGACTGCGCAATCGGTTGCTGTAGGCCAATTAAGAACTGTCACACGGAAGGAGAAACGTAACTAGGCTTTGATATTCATCTCCCACGAGGGTGACAGCAGGTGAGATCTTGGCTGTTTGTCTTACTTGGACTCTTTCCACAACGCAAGAATGTAAATGACCAAACTCCATTGATTAGCTTGTCTGACGGCTGTGTGGTTCATAGCATTTAATCAGCAAACTAAACATGTTCGTCGTTCATTCGTTCGTTCAGTTGTAGAACTCTTTCGATGCCTAAATGCTACGCCACCAGAAAGGAGCACGAGGGCTGGGATACTGCCAGGTTGCCCAAGCCTAGACAGGGGAAGTCGAGAGGCAGAGGTCGGGTTCGAACCACGGACCTTTCGGTCAGTAAATTCGCGCTCTAACCACTGAGCAATCTCGCTCAAACTAAACACAGTAGTGATCAAACACAAAATTCGTGGTGGACGGATGGAAATGGGATTGGGATGACGACTGTGGTTCATTTTGCCGATACGCTTCTGTATTTTACTGTGCGCTGTAATGTAGTGCCTGTTAATACTCCCATAATTAGTTGATCATTTCATGAAGAAGTTATGTGGATACAACTAACATCCAGAGTTTACCAGAGTTATTCTGTCTTTTATCGAGCACTGAGAGCTTCTGAAGAGAATTTGGCAGTCTATTCAGCGTTGTCCTCGCAGTATTTTGATTATTCTCGTAATAGGGTTCTAATTGCACGTACCTGTATTCGTAATTCATATGTATCTCATTTTACGTTTAAAGTCACCTTGATTCGTTTGGTCAAATAAACAAAGCACCGGAGAACGATGGCGGGTTAGTGGGTATCTCGGAGACAACAAAAACGCCGTCTCAGTGTCACCTTTTTGGATGATTTGAGTCGGTGAATCAGCATCGTCACTGACAGAAACACCAGATGAGAACAAACTTGTGATTCAGTGCCGTCAGGTGATATGAAGAAAGCCTTATAACAGAAAGGAGAAAGAAGTGGGATAGGAAGGTGACCTAGGGTTATCCCACAGCAAACGTCCCAGGTGCCTATACCTCCAACACTCAGTCAAACAATCCGAATAGAAAATGGGAGCATGAACGCCACTGCCATCAGCTAGCCCCCCAAATTGTCCAGTGTCTTCAGCCAAGCACAGAAGGGGTTACGTGGATCCCATCCTGGAAGACGAACAGCACCAGCGGCATTCAAAATTTTGATGACATTAAACCATTATGCCACGTCCACTTCTGTATACCTCTAGCTTTCCATCACCTCGAATTGTGCACAGAAAACAGCGCGCGTCTCGGTAGGTAGCAATCCTGCATGTGTAACACACGGCCGAACCAACACAGCCTGGAGTACTGGATGCACTCTTTGAGGAACGTAACCTTTGCTTCACTGAAGACCCCTTGCCTGATTATCTAATTGTGAATTCGCTGGTTCCAGCTGGAACATCGGTCGTCGAAGACCTGAAGATTTCTCAGATCCTCCACCCGAAGTGTGTCAAGTCTGGTGGCCGTGCAACAATGCAGCCCCATTTCAGTCTGATACACGGGTCCTTTGAGACCTAGTGAAATGTCATTTCGACCCCACAATTGAAGCAGATTAGCAACCGCAATTCTGGCGTTCGAGATTCGCGCGTTGACTTCGTCACACTACGATTACAGCTAATACTACCTCCGAGATACTTGTAGCGTTCGACGATCTCCATTGTCGTTCATTTAATTCTCAGACGGTGTTCAAAGATTGTAGGTCTTGCAGTATGACTTTGCATCTTATGGGCACGAGGCACATGCCGAAGTACTGGATGACCTAGATAAGCTTTTCCTCTCTTTCAAAAATGAGAACAATATTATCCGCATATTCCACTTCGGTGAAGAATGACTGCTTAGCAAGTGGCAGTTTGCCCGTCTTTTCGACAAATGCGATGAATAGCTAAAGATGAAGGTCAGTGCTAAGCTGGGCGAACAGATCAACGACCATCTGATCAACCACCAATAAACACAACCAAGCTACCAATATTTCGAAACATTGGCAGGTCATAGAAATTTGTCCTAGAGAGGCTTCCTAACCATTAGCAGTAAACACCTCGGTGGTATTGAAAGCACCTGACCAGACATCCTGTTTATGCTGGTCGGAAAGCCCTGGCTGCATAAAATTATGTCATGCAAAGCGCTGTCTGCTTTCAGCTGCAAAGCTAAGTTGATTCTTTGCTTGATAAGATGTTGGAATTCTCTAACTGGGTTTATGTGAAAGTACTCAGGAAAATACACCTAGTGGGACAATGAACAGTGATGAGCTACGGATCTGTGGTAGGTTGTAATAGCTTACCAGTAAGCTAAGCTGCTGGTCTAATCCATTGTGGTTCACTACAAGTTTTCCTTCTGAACGCCATTCCGTCTCCTTCAGCCTGCTGTACACTTGCGACCGTCCAACAAGCCAACTGAATTCGATCGTTCGCATGATCATAGTATCTTGGGCAGAGGTCTGGACAAACACAAGTACCCTGCTTTCACATCACTGTGGGAGACGGTTTTCCGACTTTGATAACCGATTTCCTCTCACGTCGTGGTAATTAATACTGGGCATGTGCATGTCACACTAATAGCCGGGTCAGCCCACAGATAATTCGCGGCGCAATTGACACCGAAGGATAAGCAGACCCAAGATATCTCGACAATGAATAGTTTGGCTCAGAATTCATATCACTTCATTGGAGCTATGGGATTAAATACTGTGGCCATTACAGCAAGCCCCATTCCCTGAGTCATTTGATAGATAACTACCTAAATATTCACGAACTACACTCATATGTACACCAATTTGGTTTTTGCGGGAGTTTCACCTGGAATCCAGCTGAATCTCTCGTTTATGATGTTTTTAAGCAACCTTATGAGTAGTGTATCACGTCCACCTAAATATTCATTAACTATATCATATACATTCTGCCTCCCTGATCGGCTCATACAAACACTTAGCTTTCTAGCTAAATAAAAGGGAAAATCTTTGGATGGTTCATGGTAGAATTAGTCACTGGTAGTATGTAGAAAGCCCTTCGCTGCGAAGCTCTTCGTTATCAAACACGAACCAAGTTGTTACAAGTCAGCAGACATGAAAGTAAATATCAAATCTGCGCACAGTTTTTGAAAAGTGAGCATTCTCAAGAACCCTGTTGAACCTTTCCTGACTTTAACTGAAGGTCAAACAATAATGAACGAATACTGCAAACCGGTTCCATACTTTCCGTAGTAACGTTCACCTTTCATGCTGGGGCGGAGCTTGGACGTCAGACTATAGACTACTTGCATGCTTCATCAGTAGTATGCTCCGATACACTGGTAGCCAGGATGAGTTTACTGATCGTTGACCGAGTAGCTGTTGATCTTTTCACCGAGTTTTACAATTGGCTTGTGAATGTTTCGTCACCAATCGCGCAGCTATTGTGAGGCCCCGCGCCCCAACTACTAATTGAAGATGTTTTTTTCGATTTATGATTAACTATTTGCAACAGATCAACAGCCACCTGATAAACAATCAGCGAGGTAAGCTGTTGTCACACAACTCTTAAAAAGCCGACATTAGTGACAGGATAATTTTTAACATATATCCCGTCCAATTAAAAATGAGCTTCATATTGCATAGATATGATAAACTACTCATAACGTTGCTAAAGATCCCTTGACATTTTTGAACTACAATTTATAACGAACACATATTTTGAGTGTCTGGATTTAAGACTAGTCCCGGTCCTTATTGATGAAACCATTAGCAATTAGTACGCAATGCACTACTCATAAGGTTGTTGAAAATTCTTCGATAGCCCACGACTGGTTTCGCCCTTCTTGGGGCTCATCGGGTAGGCGCATTCCTCGAGTTTCCGTCAACCTTATGTTCTACTTGTAACCAGCAGTTAGAATCATAGGTCCGGGTAGGGAATTTCTGAAGGCCCACCAGTTCGTAGCCAAGAAATCAGTGAACGGAGTGACCAAATGGTCAGAATTTCATAGATTCCTAGTGGCAAGATATCCACACGAAGCCGCGAAAACATCGCCTGCCCAATAGTTACGAAAAAAAAAATTTTCAGAGTGTTGGCACGGTTTTCCTACTCTGGCGCGACTTCGGTTGCATCGCAGAGGTGGTCGCGTAACGAAGGGGCGGAGAAATTAACGTTGTTCACAACCTCGAAATCGTACTACAGAAATAAAGTGGGAAGTGCTGGAGAGAGCGCTGCAGTGTACTCCACTCCAGCTTTTCGATCTTAATATGTGATAACTAGACACCATGAATTTCTCAATGGAGAATTCCTCGGCCCAACACAAAATCCATTACCGATACGTGTACAGCCGATTATTGTTGGCAAACTAAACCACTTAAGTGGTTTATTGGGACTAGATTACTCAAACCACAGTGTCCTTAGCATGTGCACAACAACATTGTGGTGCATGCACAAGAGGTATGCTTACTCGACTCTGGAGGTCTGTTCAAAGCGCCTCAGTGAATGCTTTCACTAGCCAGATCAAGTTCACGCATGGTATTTTAAACGAACACAACCAGACCGAATTAGCTGAGGTCAGTTTCGTGAGGTTACGTGAACCAGCGAAGATTGATTAATCCGGTAGTAAGAATTCGAATTCCGCCAGCATTCGACTGTACTATGGTATTTTTATTACAAGGAACAACTGAGAAAATGACACGCCAGACATCGGTTCATGGATAAGTATCAAAACATTTGGTCTGGCGCATCGGAATGATGACAATTTCGGCCCATGGATATTTCCGTCTCAAACTTGTCCATCCACTAATTTTCCAGACTGGGAGACATTGACATTCGACGGGCCACCATAGTCTGAATAAATCGGCCTTCAACTGTTTCTTATAAATAGATTATTGCTAACACTGTGTTCTTAGTCGGAAGAAAACGTTCTGTCGCCTGCAAATAAACGGTTTTTCTGGTTGTAGGTGATCGAAGAATTTGCCATTGTTTGAAATCACATCATTTTCTTCTCCCCTTTTCCTGGAACAAGTATTCTGCTTGGCCCAGGACCGTCATTGGACTTTATTTCGACTCTTATTAGAGCTCATCAGGAGTACATTTCTCAGGCCATACCGGGATGTGAAACCCAGACGAGCCTGTTAACCCTACTGCATCAACTCACGCTAAACGCACCTGAATTACCAGCTCTGACCTAGTTAACTTTCTGACACTTGGGCGACGTGATCGATTTACAAAGCATCTCAAACGATGACCCATTAACTGAGCTACTTCTGTCACCTGAATGACTTCACCGCCTTTCAGAATCTCCCAGTCAGAAAGTACCTAGAAAGCTCAAAGTCTGCTGGCTACTATTGATTAGTGGTAGGCGGTTGCGGTATTTGTTATACAGTGCCGTCACTCCCAGGCTATTTGGGTTAGAATGAATTCCAAGTCACCATACAAGTTGCTTTAAGCTAGCTTCATTGAGAAGGATCACTTGATTCCAAAGCTTATTGGTTCCTGCGACTATGGTGTGCTTTGGTGAGTACTGTCAGATGATACCAAGTGACTAGAGTATGGCCGATGAAAATTATGATACGGAACATGAGGAATAGAAAGGGCAGAAAAGGTGACGGACACTGAAATCCTTCTTATCAGATGATGAAATTCGGTACTGAAATTGGCCACCGCATTTCCCCGAGGAAATTGAACGGAAATTCGCGTTCACATCACTGTCGACTTAACAGATCTCCTCCTGTCCTGGCGTAGTTATTCTGGTGAGTCCGCAAGAAGGGGAGAAAGCACCGGACTCGAATCTCGCTGTCGATAGAACTCATCACGAATGCACATTCTTGGCCACGCCAAGTCAGTGATGTCTCAAGTATTATCTCACTAGTTGAAACATGCGGCGGCCTTCCTGCAGCACGTCCAGCTGAACATTACAACTGAGCGACTCATGCATCTCGTTAATCATCATCCGTTATTTGTTTTGGATGTGCCATAATCACAGAGAGCGGATGCGCATATAGAGTTTTATCCATTTCCTCCATAAAAACTGGTTGAAATTCCCTCATTTTGAACATAAGAATGGAGTTTTCCTCTTCAGTTTGTGTACCCAAGGCCTGGAAAGTGCCCCTACCTTATCCGTAAGAGTGCAGTTAATGTGTGGGGTCTGTCTTGTTCCAAGTTCTGTTACTCACCTATCCACGTTCACTATTATGGCTAGCTTAGTGGAAGTTATTTTCACAAGCCGAAAGAAACAGGATTTCGTTTCGGCAGATATATTCAGTTCGATGGCCTTGGTAGCCCCGGTGTTGGTCATGAAACGTAACTCATATTTCAACCTCTACGTATGAAACCCTCTCTCTCTCTTTCCATATCATGCAATGATCTGGGCTTATAGTTACTTGTGACTCATTCACAATTGTGCGTTTACAGTCTACTTGCTTGCTTACTACACCTTTTGTGGCTGTCCGTGATGTGCGGATGACTCAAGGCAAAATCGGTGCCCTGAATTGCGCTATCTTGAACTCGACGCATGCTCGAAAGGTGCTGGGGACCAAGCTTCTCAGTGTCGGCTTTGAGTGCGATGAGCAGGATTTGTGGATAACCCGTATAAATTTGCCAACAATCGAGGGAAGGATTTCTCAAAGCAAATCTGAAGATGAAGTCTGTCTAAAACGTGGTCGAAGGTGAAATGTCCTGACAATGTCCACTTCCTGCTAGGTCAACATAGCAACAGTTGAGAAAGGTTTATTGTTCTCCGTTTCTTCCGTTTTGCACATTCAGTTGTCTGTTGTTCACTCTACCAAATAGATGAGCCTTTCTGATGAAGGCTAGGTTATGTCCTGTTTCTGTCTCTTTCTCCCGTATGGAGAGCTATAACTGACTATCGTTCTCATCCTAGTTTGGTTTTTTTAACAGATTTTTTTGTCGGCAGAATACAGTCATTTGCAGACTAAATTACTGTTAACGAGTCTCTCGAATGAATAGTCTTTTTGTGATATTCTTCAACGAAATGTGCTGAGCAAGAACGTCCCATGTTTAATTTGAAAATATATTCGAGCGATCACAGTATATATTCTTGGTGAAACATTGGGCTGAGGGATGCTCGGAGACTGCACTACTCACTGTATCCCAAAAGGACGGAACCCAACGAGGGATGTCGAATAGTTTCGGCAACCTTGTGAGTAGTTTCCTTTATGAAAATATAATGCGATATTTCGTATGCGATACCAAGTGAAATATGAGTTGGCCTGGTGCAACACATTCAGTTGAAGAACGTGTGATTCAACTGAGTTTCAGACCAGTCTCCCGTGAAAACCAACTTGGTATGCAAATGAGTGTATTTGTCGAATTTTGTACAATTTCGGTTCAAGTAGACCATAAGGTTGACAGAAACTGGGGGATTGCGCCTATCTGATGAGTTCATAGAAAGGCGAAACCGGTCGTGGACTGCCGAAGGGTTTTCGTCGAATTTTCCTCGATCAAAACAATGAAAACACCACAAACATATTTGCGACGATATTGTGTGCTATATACAGTTGG
Source organism: Opisthorchis felineus (assembly GCA_004794785.1). NCBI lineage: Eukaryota > Metazoa > Platyhelminthes > Trematoda > Opisthorchiida > Opisthorchiidae > Opisthorchis > Opisthorchis felineus. The sequence continues at coordinate 414,308 of SJOL01009787.1, forward strand.
TGGCCGGTTCAGTAATCTATGGTCCAACTGCTTCTGCATCAGCTGGTTGTTCCGAGTGGTTTGCTGAACGTCCGGGTAATAACTACACGATATCAGTTTTTTGTGTATCGTGTGCTCGTCGATAGCGAAAGAACACACTGTAGGTGATCACCTATTAGTTTTGAAATGGGAAAAGGAATTTGTCAACACCCCTTGGTGGTAGACAGTGAATTAGCAATAGACGCACAGGAAGTGCCGACCGAATCGTGGCCGTTTCGGATACTTACCAATGGACTTGGCCTGGTAACAGTCGAGTTAGCAATGTGATTTCGACCGAGTCAGTCCGAATCGAGACCAGAACTGACTCGCTTGGCCAATCAGGGATGCAAGCAGTCGCGCGCTGTCCCGAACGAAACTTCGAGGACAGAGTATGCAATGGGGGTAGACCGAGAGACAGATGGATAGATAGGTAGAGAGCTAGGGTAGGTGAACGATTCGAGATGGCGACGATTCTTGTTTTCGCGTGGGTCGCGTTGACTAGCACGTCACTGTATGGACCTAACTTTGTTCTACCATTCATTTCGCTCCACCTCTCTCTCTCTCACCCACCAGTTCTGCTCTATCCTCAACAGACAGACCAGTGTATAAATCTAAGTTTATTATCACCGTTTCATTTCGGGAAATGAATGGGACACCGTAAGACAGTTTGGTGAGTATTCCAACTGATCTGCAGTTAACTCGATTTTCATTGTTCTCGAAAAAAATAGTTAATTTGTTAGCAATGCAGAGAACGGAATAACTTCTCTGAAAAAATAACTTAGCTTTTCGGTTCAATTCTACTGCTAAATTAAGTCGCTTTCAACTCTCTTGTGTCAGACGAACGACGTCGGTGTAGGTAATGAAGTTTTTCATGGTTTAGCAGATGCGTCAAGATTCCTCGGAAATCTGACTGCTAATGAATAATCAGATAATTACTCGTAAATTTTTACCCTCCCAACGATAAGCCTGATACGTATCAAGCCTTGTTTTGAGCTGCATAAGATAGAATTTATGAGTCCTGGAAAAGTAAACCACTACTGGTTTGTTGGGGATTTGAGGAGACTTGGGAATTTTAGTGGAGATTCGCTCATGTAAGTGAAGCCAATCTATGCTGATTGGCTGAGTAGTACTGTACAGCTGGTTTATCCTTATTGAGAACAATCACGAAACTCCACGGGTTCTCGATTCCGCGACCTTCCGTTTGGTAGTTTGAACACTTAACCGGTGAAGCACAAACGACCGATCAACGGTGTGATTAATTTGCCATGTTGCCCCTTTTGATTCTTCAGTCACGGGATCCACATCACGTGGTCACGTTGACAGGCTCCTCAAGCATTACTGGCTTCGACTGGTCATCAGTTCTGCTTTACAACATAAGTGTCGGTTGAGCACACCATTCCTGGAAACGTTTTTGACGTGAATCATGAATATTTGTTCACCTAGTGTTGTAGTTTTTTGGTTCTTAACGCGCTGGCACACCTACTAGGTGCCAAGTTAGGTCAACTGAGTTTGGCCGGTAGTGCGAATATAGTCGTATTATTCCTCGTATCAAGAAGGCACAATCGGACTTATTTTTATGGAATGTTCTCTTCCTAAACTATGTGGTTTAACATCATTCGAAGAAAACTAGTCCACCAAAATGTAATAATCGGGTATCCGATAGTATATTGCACTAATAAGCCCACGGACGGGTTTGTAAGCCCTGCACAATCGTGGCCGAACGATTAATTGTCCAGAATACTAGCCACCAGGTCGTGGGATTGAGACTCCTTTGAGTTTCGTGTGGTACGCACTACTGATAACCCTCAGTTAGGATGAACAGCTGTACAGTACTTCTCGGCTTTTCAGCATAGACTGGCTTTACTTACAGGACCAGCTATCCATTGTAAATGACTCACTTGGACTAGTTTGTTTGTTAAGCCATGAAGGAAACAAATTGTGTGAAAAGTGACTAGGATTATACCAGTGTGGCCCATGGTCTCATTGAAAAATTAACCCAGGCATCCTGCCACACTATGAGCAGTATTGACTCAATTAAATTTCTTTGAAACTTCACCCAGTGATACATTAAACGCAGTCAGGGTAATTGTGGAGGTCAAAGAGCAAAACTACAGTAGAACGCGATTTTCAAATAGTTCATGTATGAACCTTCCGTACTTCGTGAAAATTCGTCCTCACCATTAACTTTTTTACGCACTTGTCCTCTCACAATTTGCTACTCAAGTAGGCTTCTTTTTTTTATTTCGACATTGTAGGTCTATATATTTTCAGTAGTTTGGTTCTATTTTGGTAAATAATTGGAAAATTACATACTATTGTATTTAGAAATGAAATTTGATGATTCGCGGAATTTTAGAACATTTAGGTGAGTTTTAGTACGGTTCCTGAAGGAACTAGCATTGTTTCAGTTTCTACCGAAAGATTTTGTACAGTTAGCTCAAGACACGGAAATCAAAGATCGTTTCCAAGGTAGCACTGTTCTTCAAAACATTTCTTCCGCAATAGAATAGCTCAGGGGGGAGTATGATGCATCGTTCTGAGGTTAGTTAAACTTTTTAAATCCAACGTAATTGAATGTCAGTTTGTTACAACGTTTTACAAGAAACGGCAGCCCTATACGGTCAAACAGCTCGGTTCAGACTGATCGAACCCCCTGTTGGACTATACTGAATCGTTGTAGGTCCGTCGGGAATCAAGCAGATTGCAAGGAACTGGAATGGATACGAACGTTAGCAAGCAACAAACTGTAGTCATATTCAGTATCGAGTGATCACTGCTCAGCATCTTTGGAAATCTGTGGTTTCCCCCCCCCCCCAGTGGTTGGGCAGTTAAAATATTTTTTTCAGATTACAAACAATAGCGCGATCAGCTCCCCTACAAAACGATCCTTCAAAATGCTGTTAACTCATGAATTCAAGCTGTTATATTTGATCGTTGTATTAAGTTGATATGTTGTAAGATTAGACTCTATGCAAATTGCAGGCTGTTTACTATACAGCTCACCTCAGAGTTCCACATCTTTCAACCTAAATCCCGCAGATTGCCAGTGTATCGTCCGTTTTTCGGGCGATTTTACTAACCACCGGCTAGGTCTCCCAAGATATCGCTCAAATCTCTATCCCAGTTCAACTCAACACACTAAATTACGAGAGTTTCCGTCTGTTACACGATCAGAAACATTTCATGGTGGCTCCCTTATGGTATCCTGTGTATGGTCTCGACCTACTGTACTTCGTTCAGATGATTCTTCATCAGGAGAAGTTCTTTTAAATAGATGTTTTAGCAAGCGTACGTAATTCTTCCACAAAACGGGTCGCTACAGTATGAAAAATTTGGGGTTCAGGCAAGGTTTCTTTCACTTTTATGTCCACATCTAAAAACTCAGGGTTGACCAAGATTTTTCAGCATTGTTTTTTCCCAGATATTAGGTCGTCAACTCTGTCCTCTGAAAAGAAACTTTGAGACTTCCAAATGAAATGAGCACTTAATGGCATTCCTAGTTAGTCAAGAGGTCTTCCAAAACTTTGTTTACCATTTTGAGACTAACTCTTATATCTCGAGAAGAAATGCTTAAATGTGGACCTGTCACAAAACCTTACCCACTCTGGGTTTTTATTCAGATCCTCAAAGTGTGACATTGTTCCCTTCAAGAAATGTTTGCAGCAATCAAGGAAGGAACAGGACAATCAACTAGCCCATCCACACCAGTCAATAATATGGACGACGGTTGCTTTAACAGTGCTCTGGGTGGGCAGCTGCAACCGGGCATCCATACCGAGTTTTCTTTGAAGGATTCTGTCATCAGAAATTTGACCTCACTCTGTCCGTTCAGACTGCCAATCGGAGTGGTAAGTCAATTCATTGAGTGGGACATTGTAGTCCCTTTGTTGTTTGTTCTTGTGCTCGTTTGGTTGCTAGCACAACTTTAATCGCCCTCAAAAGTTGATATGTTTATACATCACGCGACAGTCAAGCAAGCTAATGAAGGTTGTGATGGCTTTTATGAAGGAGACCGCTCACAATGTTTCTGAAAACTCTTCGACAACCCACGAACGGTTTCGCCTTTCTAGGGGCTCATCAGGTAGGCTCAGTCCCCGAGATTCCGGCAATCTTGTGGTTTGCTTGCACCCAACTTGCACGAAATTAGCAAAATAAGCTCACTTGCATACCAGTTTGGTTTTGACGGGAGACTTAGCGGAAACTTAAGTGAATCGCTCTCGTTTATGATACTTCTTGAATAAATGTGCTCCTCATAGGCCACCTCATGTTTCAGTTTGCACTATATTCGAGCTATTGCAGTATATTTCCATGAAGGAATCTGTGCATAAACGTGAGATCTAGCCGGGGTTCAAGTGAAAAACAAGACGGCCTTTGTGTATCGCATTCAGTTGCAGAGTAGCCTTAACGGGAGATTCATCTGCCTTGAAAACCAAGTTAGTAAGCAGATGAGTGTTAGTCAGTCCATCACAAAATATCACTTTGCTGTGAACGTCAGCTGCTTGATGAACATCTTGATGTTCTTGTGTTCTTAGTGTTTGTTATCCTTAGCTAAGGCTGCTGAGACTAATTTTGTGAATCAAATCATTACATTTTACGTTGGGTGAGACGCATTCTTGTTGCATAGCCCAGCTTTTTTGGGGGCCTGTATTGCGCAAGTTTGTTCTGACCTTTCAACAGCAAAGGTGGGACTCGTGGAAGAAACGAATGCGCGCACAAACACCACCATCAAACACTGCGTTGTACTTTTTCGGCAAATCCATCACGAAAATTGAAAAAAAGAAGGATTTCTTTTGCAGCAGTAATGAGACTCAAGTAACCGTATTAGTGCTGTGGCATTTGAGTTCCCTCAGCTCCTCACCGCGTTTTGTTATACCCAAGTGTTTGGCGTCCGCACACACTGCTGAGGGTATGAAAACAGGAAAGATCTTCCTGGGCATTGTTTATTGCTTCCACGCTAAATGAAGCACCTTCACCCAGACAACCGATAGAAATCAACCTACTATACGCCATTCCAAAGGATTCCTCGTTGCATCTTTGGCACGCAAGTTGTCAAATTTTACAACAGTAGCATAGTACTGAAGTGCAATAAATTGACAGTAAAATACGTCACAAAGCGTTTCTATGTAAATATATGCAAGGAATGTACAATCAAATGAATTTGAGTGTCGCCAGTGCTCCACAATGTAATTCATTCTGCTCAGGATTTTACGAAACCTTGCCACTATCATTTCCTTGGACCCCGGAAAGGCTTCTATCCAAGTCTGATTCAGGATACTGAACGAGAAGGAACAGGCCAAATAATATTTCATGAATTTAAGTTTAGGCTAACGGAGTTTTTCCACACTGAGAGAGGTATGAAGGTGGTTGAATTTCGGAAAATTTGTAGTGTTCTCTGACCACATGAAGAAAAATACAACGCCTTCACAGGTCTTCTTTTGCGTGCATCGTAAATATCTGGGGTAAGCAAGACGGACTAGTAGGTTTACCACTTCTTTTTAACTTGTAATGATTCTGTAAATATCTAATAATCATATTAACTCTCTTGGTTAATTTGTTTCGGATTGCTTTTTTTAGGTTCCACCTCCACCACCTGATATACTACTGGCCGCGTTACAAAAATGCCATCGTGAAAACTTCCAGTTCAATCCTGTGACATATCATCCAGCAGAGTACATTCAAACGATGGACAGACCGCAACAATGCACTGGCCTGATGCCCACCCCCAATAGCACTCCGCAAATTCCAACACAACAACCGTTATTTGTGAATTCTTCACTATTTCAACAGTGGCTCTTTCATCTGACCAATCGATTTCAAACCCCCATTAAGGATGAAGAATACAAGTGCAGACTGAACTCGTACGCAGTATGTCTACACCGGTTTTTTTATGTAGATGACCTTCAGAAAAGTGCGATTTGTATTGTATGATAACAACCGCCAAATATAATGGCACCACGAATAATTTGAAAGTATTTGCTATTTAATCTTCCACTGGAAAACAATCGGATTGAAAATTCAGATCGGAGTTTAGTCAAATGATTGTGACTTTATCTGTGTTCCTTAGTCCCCCCTTAGAATTTTGGTGGCGTACGCAGGAAGTTACAGGTAGAATGTACTGTTTTGTTTCCTCCCGGTTTTTCCCGTCCATGGTTTTGAAGTGGCCTATTTGCAGGTGTGATGCTTAGCCAACATCACTCGACCGTTTGCAAGTGAGTGTCCCTAAGAAGTAAGCTGGTTGATTCTCGCTTCCATCACTACTAATCTAGATCTCGGGCCTCAGGGTTGTTTGCGGCGCTTCACCTGGATTTATCAGCCCACCTGAAGTAATAACAAGTCGTACTAGCACAAACCTGATTGGCCACAGCGACACAAATTTACATCCCGAATACCTACTTCCATTTTGTTCTTGTGGTGTTACAAAACTCAGCCAAGTGCACCAGAACAGGCGGCTTCCAAAGAGTCAAACAGTCAGAAAAGGGATGGTTTTTTAGTTGTCTCTAAACTTAGGTTTTGGTCTTCAGAGACCGTGTAGGTGCACGTGACACATAGAAATATTAAACATGTTTTTGGAGAAACTGAGCTGCTGTGCATTTACCAGCAACAGACTATCACCACCAACTAAATAGGAAAGTATTATTATACCTCTAAGATTCCAATCATCCTCAGTCAGAGCCAGCCTATCCCGGATCCACCAAAAATTTTAGTATTAAGCAAAAAACGAGCTCATCATTTGGGGACTGAAGTCTTTCTGTCATTACTGTGACTACTATATAACAGAGATGATTTACTGGTTGCTAACAGTCAGAGACTATTGATCTATTAATAGACGCCAGGATAAGTATAGCTAGGATGGATGACACCGGCGCACAGAGCAGCTTGTGGAGATTTCCGGTCGTACTATCACACAAATGTGTATAAACGACTAATCTGTATTTTAGGGAAGTATAAAGCTCAGCAGGGATTATGGGCTCGAAGGTGATTGGTGTAACAGTTTTTTTAAGTTTACTCCTAGACTGGACAACTGGTGCCGCAAACCATGCACCTTCGTCAGTAGGCAGCGCGTTTCTGAGCACACAGTACAGGCCTAAATCGAGTAATCAGTGTTGCCCTTGAGAACCTTCAGTCTACTTGGACGACTGCTTCGTGTTGTGACCCGGAAAGAGGTGTAAAGTTCAACTCTGTGTTTTGTTTCAACCAGGTGCATGGTAATCGATGATCTGATTTTCGATTCCTTCCAAGTTAAATCAGGATCAGCCGATACGGTACGAATCCACTTGGGCAGGTGCTCCGTTGCTCGCGTTTCCAACCTCCGGTCAGTTCGACCAATGCACGTATCCCAGCAACTTCAGATGAACTGGTAAATATGCTGCCAAAATTGACTTCGGAGTTTCGATAGACGGCGATGACATAGCTTTTGTTTATACTGTAGCGGTCAGCTGTGCGGCAGTGTAAGCTTGGCTTAATTTCGGGTCTGGGTCATGGTATGAAGCAGTCGTCTACATAGACTGAATTTCTTCGAGGTAATATTGATTATTCGATTCAGACCTGCACTGTTGCTTAGAAAAAGCCGAGGGCCACTCTGAGAATACCTTTGCCTTATTGATCGGTCACAGTTACAGTTTATTCCCATATAAAGGGTGCAACTAGTTATGTATTTTGTTTCATGTTATTCCTTTTTACACTTATTGCGGCAGACAAGACTGTATGAGATGAATTCACTCCACAACACTTAGTCTCACTACCTTATTCAAAGCAATACTGTATGTTCCCTCAAAAGCTGTTTCGTAGAGTGATGGATAGCACTTCTAAAAAATGGCCTGACACTTCAGCTATATAATAAGTTTGCTTAATTGTGACTTTATTCAGAGCGTTTTTTTAACCTCGTATCGTTTCGCGACAATGCAAACGTGCTAACATCAACTACAAATAAACGTTCTTCTAGCACAAGGGCGCGCTTAATAAACCGGGCGTTCATAAATGTTTAAAACCTCGCGAAAGTCGATACATCTAACGTTGGTTCACCATTAACCAACGTTCCATTGCCTCCAGTCTACACAATAACTGTGTTGTCTTCTAAGGCACACAGTCTGAGATAACTGATCTCTCTTAGAGCAGTTAGAGAGTAGCCCACCGATGATGCCTGTCGTACAACACTATTACACATGACAGCAGCCATCAAACACAGATATAATCGTTTGATAAAAACAGATGTGCAGTTTCTTCCCGGGGAGTCGGACGGAAAGTCCGGCTGCACAAAAGCTTCCGCTCTGCTTTTTTGCGAAGCTAATTTTCTCGATGAAGGATAGGGACAAAAAACTTCACGTCTTAAAATAGCTTCGTAGATCAAGGTGTTTCCTATTTGGTTTCTGCTGGCGGGCGCGCGCACCAAGGCAGTCCATAGGAGGCAGAAAGTCACGGAAAAGGGAGATTTTGGACTCTCAGGTTGGCTACCTTCACCTTGAAGGTTGAGTAGGAACGCTGTCACGGACAAACTAGAGATCTGCCTGTCTTTTATCATTTACACAAAGCATATTAAAGGTACCAACTTTTCAAACACTGCGAAGGTTCCTTTGGTATTTTCGCAAAGCATGACAGCAGATTAGTAAAACAACTCTTCGCGAATTCATTGAATTGTAACTTGCGTTCCCACTAGGTGACGAAAACAGGGCAAAACTGACCTATCTCAGTTCTCTTTCTGGTTGAGTGTGGGACATTTTCAGGATGTTCTACTCTGCAGGAAGAGGGCCATTTCAGAAAGTGCCTTGAAAAGAATATGCTCGGAGTTGGGCTTACCAAACTAAGAGAAATTTTCTGCGGATATGTCTCAATTAAATATACTTAAAGGTGTGAACCACACTAAACAGGAGCACCGATTCTTTTGCGGCATATGCCGCACTTTTTCGTACTTATAGCCGAAGTGCACTTTGTACCTAAACGTCTTTTTACCACCAGTAGGGCTATTACAAGCTACCGAGAATCCTTGGAACGATGTAAATAATTTCATGCAAAGCTGTAGGGATACGTATTGAGTCCTCGCTCATTCAGAGACTCCTTTATGTCCCCTTGGTCCAAATGCACGCTAAGGACCAAAACACTTTTCTTATCCAAGGAAAGGTTAGAAAATTACTCCAAACATCAGAGGAAATTCGCAGACGTGACAGACTCTATGTAAGACAAAAATGAGTTTCTCAAGCTGAAGGAGCCGAATGAAATGAACTCGTTTCCAGCAAGGTTTTTCGTGCAAACATCAATACATATTTTTGGTAACTCTCGGATAAACTCTCATGTGGTCAAAGACGGTGCAAGATGCTTTGAAACTAATGAAGACCCCGATCTTTCAAACTAAGGAGCACACATGTCAACCGGTGCCCCAGCTAAAATTCTTCACACTTTTTTGCCATATTATTCCCCAGGTGTCTACATGTTATTACCACGGTTAGGATAGTGCTGTTACTGGAAGACAGCAGGCTCTTGCTTCGTAAAATAAGAACCTCTCACGATGAGACAAATTGTGTTTGCTTCCATTACTGTTCCACCTTCCCTGGTCCCATTGTATATGAAGTCGAGGGGCGGAATTACCGTTTAGGCCGTTAGTTCTTCAGCGTAAAAACATCTGACGCCAAAAATACACGCATGCCAGTGCAGCAATACAAAGATGTAGGTCCGTGTATTTACTAGATAATCAAAGAGGTTTCCAGAAACACTATCGTAGTGTGATCTCAGTAATGGCCATGCTGTTGATGTTCGTTGAATCATACGCCACTGAAGTGTATGATTGCGGATCCACAACGATGGAAAAAACGCTGTTCCTTATAAAGTGTAATTTGATTCCATCGAGAGCGCCTCACCCTCACCCTTTATTATGTAACAATAGAAGCCGCAGTTGGCGCACTCGGAAAGTTTAATGCAAAGGCCTTAGAACAGTACTCATGAATATGCCCAGAGAAATTAATGAATGGGTTATTCCAGAAAAAATTCTCATCTAAGCAAGGGCAAGTCACATGTCTAGTAGAAAACTATAACTATCTAGGCCGCGAAAGAGTCTAGAAATCGATCCGTAATTGCAAAAAATGGAATTTTTCAAAGTGAACGAACCTACTAGGCTCAAGACACCTCAAGAATTAAGGCACAAAGCCCTGGGTTTTTGAAAGAATCTGTATAACCAGAGGTCAGTTCGTTTTGTCGTTGTGCTCATTTGAGTTTGTTTGGAGAATATCCCATTAAAGTGGTTAAATATTTGTAGCTTTCTTTATTTGGACAAAAGTCACAACTTAGTTATCGCGTCAAAAATTTGCATATCTCAACAATCTATTGCCAAGTATCGGTTGGAATTGAGCGTTTCTTTTGTGTATGGTAATCAGGCGTCCATCCTTTACCTGACTGGTTCCAGTTCACTTTTTTCCTGTTCCATCAAGTAATCAAGTAGAAATTAGCTCTGGAACCTTCAGTTCAAGGGAAAACGTTTCAGCGCATTTGTAACGCTTAAAACACCGCAGAAGTTATGTCATCCGACCCGGTGGATGTGTCGAGTGGGACAAGGCATTCTAGGCGAACTAATTACGGTGGATTGATAACCTGCCTTATCGCTCTCGCCACGTGTCCCTGTTAGATTCCCCAAATTCTCTGGACAAACCAGATGTGTGGTACTAGCCGAACAGATTAGATACGCAATCGGAATTATGTTTGTCTGCCATGTAAGCCTAGAATCTCGCCACAGCGCGAGCTTTGCCAAAATTCCTATGGGATGGATAAGCACGGTGTGTCACATGGGCATCATGGAAGCTGATTACGGAATCAACCAGGCCAACCATCCAACCATTCGAACCGAATGAAATAATTTTTTTGGATGATTTGGCATGTCTTGGCCAGCCAGTTTTAGTATTCCACACATCAAGCAAATGACGTAAGGAATAGAACGTTGCGAACATAAAAAGGTTGTTTAGTTGCCTTTACAGCTCTTCCAACATTGCATACATTGGACCTACGATAAAGGTGATTCAAACAGCGCATAAACTATGCAACCAATTGACATGAATTATGCGCTAAGACCTGCCTTGGGTGTAAGCTATCACTAAAGGGAGATCTTTGTCCGGAGAGAGGAACCAACCATGTAACAATCCTCTGTGCGCCTCCGATTAGATGGATAGACAATATATTACTGAGTATTTGCTTCTTTTCCGTAGGGTCATTTTGACCCCTCATGCAATCCTAGCGGTGTAAATATTCAATCTGACACAGTGTAGTTCTTTGAAGGTGCATGGAGTCTCATGTAAAACACGTTTGGGATCGGATTGAGCGAGTCACATTTTACAGTCTGTTGGGGCAATCCAAAGATTGATGATAATGCGAGTAAATTTGATAATTTTCAATCGAAATTTCGTCCTGCAAGGCGGAAAGGCAAAGAAGCATTATAAAGCTGTTTGATCTTTATTGATAATCATGAGCAGTGCGCATCATTCCGAACTCACGAGGGTTTCGAACTCGCGACCTCCAGGCCAGTTGTTTGAACACTTGACCGTTCGGCCATGAGCGGCTGATCAGCAGTGTGATTAGCACTCAGTTAGACAGGATATAGTGCCGCTCATCCTTCAACCTCGAAAACCACGTCACGTGGTCACGTATTGGCCTTTCTCTAGAGTGACGACTTCTGCCAACCAAGTTTCAGTCCCAATAAGGATGAAGGCAAAAGCGGAGCCACTTGAATAAATATATTTATATTTTGGATAGAATGGGCTACGATCGGACGACGTATACTCTTTTCCCGTTACTTTACTTTACCAAGATTAGTACCTCAACATGATCTTTATTGGTTCGTAAGACACTAGTTGATGCATGAATTTATGGGCATTTTTGACTGGCCAATCAGAAATAGATATGTACTTGAAAATTTGATTAATTTGGATTGAAAACAATAGATCCCGTGGTGTAAATGACAGGTCAACTAACAGAATTGCTAGCCATCCACAAAATAACACCCGGCATTATAATGTATGTTATTTGAGGAGATAGCCGTAGTAGTGTGAGCAGTCCTTCTTATTTCTGGGTGCGGTCATTTGTTTGGGTTGGTACAACCTGGGGGAAGGAAAGACTTGTCTTACATCACACAGGTTACGAATCGCTGACCTGGGTCATTATGCAAGGGACAAACTGTAACCTGTCGCCGAACTCTCAAAAACAAAACACAGTAGCATGTGCTGGAAGTTTCGCGTTTTTTTAATCCAAACATAGTATTTCGCTTGACAAAAATACGTTATATACATCATCAACTGTATCCTGGATTACCTCGCCTTTGCGCGTCCTCCACAGCGATATTATGAAGTTCTCCAGTAAGCTAGTGAAGGAACTCCTGACTGTTTCTTCCTCACGCCATCTATTGAACACAGTGTGTTAAATACGTACTGCACCCGCTTGTCTCGAAGATCGTGGAATTCAAGGAACTACGCTTCCAAGAATCGAACGATTTGGGATGCACGGAAGGAGCAGTCCTTCATCTAAAATGAATGCGCACTACTGACTAGGTATTTTTTGTTTTTTTTTAGGCCACTCCAACCACTGACCGAGGGGACCAACCCAGTCAAACGTTTCCTCGTTTTTCCTTCAAACCAGAGATTACAGGTAAGTTTACGATTCATACTATCGAGTTTGTGCACAAACTTCTGCAGGATTAAAGCAGAACATAAGATTGACCGAAACTCGAGAGCTGTACCCTCTTGATGAGTCCCAAGAAGGGCAAAACTGGTCGTGGACTGTCGAAGAGTTTTCAGCAACCTTATCGGTAGTGTGTTACATCTAAAATTTTGCACGAAACAGGCCGAAGTCAAGCCAAACTTATGATGCACTACTTGCATCACAGATGCATTCTCTTCTTTATTTGATCACAGCGTAAAACTTATTTCTATTTAGAACACCAACTTATTGATTCAGGAACAAATTTCCTTTGCGAGGACAGAGAAGGAATGGAAGGATAACTGGTACAACTGACCATAGTGATTGTTCCAAACGTCTGTGTGTAATGGATTGTAAAAACTAGGGCGCATGTGATAATTACTCAATGAAACCCGCTGTCATTGTTAATTCTTCCGTGGAGTAAAGTTTTAATAGTACGGTGGTTTTATTTTGGCACCTTCACGCTCATTGAATTGCTGCTCCGTCATAGCAACAAGAAAGGTTGTGTGGACATCAGCAGAAAGTATTAGGATCAACAGAAAGTTGACTGTTTCTGTTGACAGAAGATATCAACCCTGAGGTTACTGAAAACCCTTCGGCAGCACCCAACTGCTTTCGCCCTTCTTCGGGCTCGTCAGGCAAACGCAGTTGCCGACTTTCTGCCAATCTGATGTTCTACTTAAGCACCAAATTGTATGATAGTACCATGGTGTCAACTGAGGCATGGGGCGGTCTGTGTGCAACCCATTCATTTGAAGAATATCATAACTGGCACATTCTGTTGGGCTTCAAGTTAGTCTCCAGTTAAAACAAAATTAGCTCACAAGTGAGAGTATTCAGTAACTTTCGTACAATTTGTCTTGAAGTCAAAAAAAAGGTTGACGGGAACTCGGGGACTGCGCCTACCTGATGAGCCCCAAGAAGGGCGAAAACGGTCGTGGGCTGTCGAAGAGTTTTCAGCAACCTTGTGAGTAGTTTCCTTTATGAAAATATACTGCAATATCTCGAATATCGTGCCACCTGAAACATGAGGCGGCCTGTGTGTAGCACATTCAGTTGGAGAATATCGTAAATATGGGATTCGGTTGAGTCTGTCAGGAAAGACAAATTGATGTACAAATAAGTGTATTTGTCGAAATCAGTAAAACATACGTTTGACGGAGGCTCACGAAGTGAGCCTACCTGAAGAATCCAAAGAAGAGCGAAATGGGTCATGTGCTGCCGAAGAGTGTTCAGCAACGTCATGGATAGCGTTCTTTGAGAACAGCTCTGAAAGATGAGACAGCCTTTGTTCAGCACGTCCAGCTGAGGAATGTCATAGACGAGAGATTCAGCCGGGATTCAGCTGTCTCCCTTGTTGACGCCAGCACGATGTGCGAATGAGCACATTTGGCCAACCATGTTGATTTGTTGAACCATTGGTGCATCAGATTTCGTGTCCCTGCAATCAAACGAAAAGTCAGCAACTGCTGATGTTCCACCGTATCATTCTGGGGATATTTTTCTAAGAGTATCATTATCGTTTTTAGATTTAGCCTTTTCCGCCATGCGAAAAAGGACACGACTATAGTCCTTTAGAAGACTTTAGGAAGCCAGAGATATGTTGTGGTTCTAGAGTGTCAAATGTTGAAGTTGTTTCACACCATTGAAAGACTGAAGAGACCCTACGTGCCGCATTGTCCTGTCAACCTTACCCTCAGGCCAGTTGCTGGGGCATTGAATGGCCGTAGTTTCGACTGAGTATAGACAAGTCACGTAGCTAGAAACCGTGCTTGTTATCGAAACGGACTGCCTCGAGCATCTATACTAGTGGATGCGAAATAGCAGACGAGTTCAACAAGCGATAATTTGTCGACCAAACCACAAAGGTCACTCATTCAACAACTTTTTGTAATCATCATGAACCATTTTGGCTGAATAAATGAGCAGTATTCAGTTATTCGCCCTTATTGCCCGCTTGTGTTTGGATATTGTTTGAAACGTAGTCGTGTCCTTTATGCTAAGACGGAGGAATGATGACATTTTTTCAGCACAGCTTGGGGCATGCTGTGTCGAGAGTTGTGCCCAAATAAGGCAGGCTGAAATTTCCCTATTCTGGCTGATAGAATCAATTGTCTAGACTGTCAAACAACTTGTTGAGTCTCCAAAAGACAGTTTCACATTGTTTCTCATAAAAGAATAGGAAAGCAAAAATTTTCCTCCCTTTGCAGATGGCAAACATTTGGCATCAAAGGTCAGGAGGAGGTCCATCCAAGAGACCCTATCAGGAAAATTCATGGTCACTGGAGCTTCGATGCGCCATGAATCGCAAACGTTTAACATGGACACCACAGATAGAGAACCAGTTGTTGTTGTCTGCGCTTCCAACGGAACGGGTAGACCACGTATTGTCGCACAGAGGACAATTGAAGAAGGAACATATTTCGGTCCATGGTTACTTTGCAAGACAAAATCTGAAACAGAACAAGGAATTGAACAAAAGGTATCCGTAGCTCGGAAAGTCTGGTGAAACGAGCTTTGTCTTTTGAGAGAGTTTAACCAGACATAACCCCTAGCATAGCAGTAAGTGCAATTGCTAACCATAGATACCAAACGAGCGGTTCGGATCTCCTTCCTAGAAGATCGGACATTGCGGAACAGGAAGAACGCTTCTTTCCCCCAAGAAAGAAAACACAGTCAAAGGATCTCAGGAAAAATGTACTCATCTTGAAAGTCTCACCAAATTATCCCTTTGAATATTATCATCAAGTGTCACCGACCTTGAAGCACTCAGAAATTTCCATCCGTGCAGATCAGTTGCTTTTATGTTCTCACTTTGAAAGCCAAGTCTAGAATGCTACCTTCGAGCTGTTTTTAGTAGGTTTTAGTCCAGTAAAATGATAAATATAAACAGTAGAAATATCCCGATCTACTTCTCACTTACTGGCCCACCATCTCCTAGGAAGCGGACCATCAGTTCATCGCACTCTGATAAGTCGGTGATGTAGAAACTTCGATAAATTACATGTTCTGGCCTTGCGAGAAGCCTCCAGTTCATCTTAGCAAACAGCCCAGCTCACCTAGCCTACTAAGAACACAGCATTCAGTGTACTGACCACGTCACATCACAATCGGTTTTGACCAACTTGCCAGGGTAGTAAGGTCTAACTTTCGAATTTATGCTACCGAAAGGCTTCAAAACTGTTTTCTCTGATATAATGTTTGACCCTTAATTCTGCTTTCGTCACTTGCCGTCGGTGATCCTCTTATGCCTCCCCAGAGCCATCTTATTCGACTTCACCCGCCATCCACGCTTTTAGTCCTTTCTCCATCATGGTCATTTGGCTTGACTCCTTTTGGAAGATACGTTGTTTTAACAACGCGCTTACAAACGATGAGCCAATAATACAAATAACTTCCCTTAGGGTCAGATAAGTTATCAAGGTGCCAGACTGTAATTTCCACTAAATCGGTATTATCCCCTCTGATTGGCCAGTCAGAGCGCCCTCGTGTGCCCATCACGTGTCTGCTCCTGAAGAGGAATTATGAGGTTTATGTGAGGAGGTTTTGGAAGTCGGAAGAAATTTCTGCTGCAAAGAAGGATTTGGCTCGGAGGGTTGTTTTTCGAGGAATAACCCGCCACTCACCTGTTGTAGGCCTAAAATGATCTGTTCAGGTGTCTCAGGTGCCATCGAGTGGAAGTGCGGGTAGGTAGCTGCGGTATCGTAGGATTTGTACTCACGTCGCCCTAGATCGTACAGAGTTGTAGTCGAGTGACGCGAATTAAGCAGCAACGCGATTCACGAGGCCAAAATTCAGCAGCTGGTGAAAAGTTTATGACAGAATTGTCCGATGCTGAGAACAAACCGACAGCCAGTTGACTAAATTTTCATTGATTATGGAATAAGTATCGATGAATAACCCATTCAGACTGAGGTTTCCCAAATAAAATCAAGCTTCACACCCACATCTTGGGTTTTTCTAAATTCACTTGAGGTGGGCACATTTCAATTGGCTAAGTGAGGCTTGAGTATCCGATGCATTCTTTAAATTTTAGAACCTCCACGGAAATCTCCGGTACAAGCTTGCACCCAGCGGCCTATCACCCAGTCTTCAGTGGATGTCCCTGGTTCATGGAGAGTCCCACAAGGCTCAGATGAATGAAACGAAAAGCCCAAATCTAGTTCAAGTTGAAATTCCTCAAGGTCACAGCCCTTTCTTCAAGGGACCACTTCCTCTTCAACCCCAGATCATTGGGTGTCAGGAAAGAAAACATGTATTTTTTCGAGCTATACGAAAAGTTCTACCTGGTGAGGAGTTGATTCTGAAGTAAGTTGAGGACCTCATGGTACCGATTTGTAGCATATTCCATTCCAACCGGAGGTGCTGCATGCGGAACGTGTAAGCAATTATCACTTTCTAGTGTATTTACTTCTGTCGGGCTATCATAATTCTCACTAGTATTTTGGGCTTTCTAATATCGCTGGCATTGTTGTTGTTGCCTTCCACCGGAAGTCTTCCTTTTTTGCTGTTCCAGTTGCATTAATCAGCTAGGCGACGACTTCTCAACAAACCATGCATGCACTGATACAGCTGAGAGCCTTCTATGCACCGGTTCTGACACCATTCACCAAGGAATCTCTGCAATACCCTTGGTCAAAGCGCCCATTCTTGACGCAAGTTCTTCAAAAGCTTACTATAGAAAACAACACAAGGCTATGCAACCTATGAAAACACAACTGTGTTGGCAATCACTGAACAAAAATTCAACCAGCTGGACGGAAGAACTTCAGCACTTCAATAAAGTACACCCGAGAGTCACGTGTCCATTGCAATTAACAGCTGTTGACTTATGCAACCAAAAGTTCAGCAATCATTTATGTGCTGCTAAAGGGCAGGGATTCGCGGAGGGAAGGGGCGCAAAAACAACACAAGGGGATCACTTCAGTCCCCATTCAGCACAAAATTCAAACGAAACCAAAGCTTTATTCGACAGGCAAAGAAAGGAATCACCAGCCTTGTTGCTATCTGCTCATCGGCCAATGGCTTCCACAGGCGAGAGTCCCAGAGGTCAGCTTCCGCCTGCACATAAAAAGGAATCGTTCGAAGGTGAGCTGAATTTTTCAGTTGGATTTCATCCGGGAGTCAGAATAAACAAATCATGTTTTTGCCACATCTGAGTGGGTGCTTAGTAGCGGGTGCACAAAGTGGCCGCTCCGTAAAATGTGTCCATCTACAGTGCTACCCGTGTGCAGCAACCAGCTGTGTTTAGCTCCGTCTATTTCTAATATGGAACTTACAGAATAAGTTTTGAGATTTCTGGTGGACAATTTCTTAGACAAAATCCTCTTTCATTGTCGACTATTACATTAATTTTTCTCTAGGCTTGAAGGATAAACGTAGGTACCTCGGTTAATTTGATTCGAGTAGACACCTTAAGCAACTCATCTTCTACCTTCTAGAACAGCCATTTTTGACAGATTTGTCGGTCAAAATTTTATGGTGGTGGTGGGGTTACAGTACACTGAAAACCGGGTCTGCTACAGACTACCACAGTTGAGGAATTGGTCAGGAAGGTCAGATTTCTCAGAATAATCCCAAAATGCCCGAAATCTACCGAGACACCCAAACCCCACCAAAATGACAGTAGGGAAGCCAGAAAGCATCCAGGCCAGAAAAGCCCGCTTCCAGTCGAACCCTCAAGAGGTCAATCAATTCAGCAATGGCCGACGCGTGTTCATGCATGTCACAAAAGCACGGCTGACGATGACAAGTGTTCAGGTATCTCATAGGTGCATGGTTGATGATGATGTGTGCCCACCAAACGCCGATCAGACAGCCTGAATCAATGTCAAAAGTGTTCTTTAAATGGCGCGAAACCTCCTGTAACTTTTGCATTCGCTTGTTTACAATAAAGCTCTTGTGTTCCTTGTTGGCCATTCTTTCCCCAACGCTAAGGCACTGGAGCTGAGACAGTAGTGAGATACAACAGAAGTAACATACAAAATGTTTCCCCTGAAGTCCTGCCACCCGAACGTTCAAAAATGGTTTCCTACAAATCTTTATGAACTGAACATTCGATTTCAGTTTAACCAATGAACACTTCTCGACATGAACGGAACAGCAGTCCTGCGTAGACGGCATTATTGGTTGTGATGATCTTTTACAAGGGCAGCCACAAAATAACGTATGCCGCAGTGCTGACTAGCGGTAATACGTGAAACTGATTACAAATGTATCAGTAAATGTTCTGTTTGAGTGACTAGCCCAGAAACAATGTTACATCTGTGTTGATGAAAGTGTGAAGATTTCCTTTTGTAAATGAAGTCAATCTATACTGAAAAAAACATGAAGCACTGTACAGCTGTTTCATTAGCCACTCGTGGCCGAATTGTTATGTGTTCAAACTACCAACCAGTAGGTCGCGGTTTCGAGACTCCGTGAAATTTCGTGAGACGTGCACTATTGATGATGCTCAATGAGCCTAAAACACCCATGTTGGTTTCGAAATCAACCTACTTCGTTGAAATTCAACTAGGTTATCGCATAAGAAGTCGAAAGCCTTATAAATACCTTGTCCTGTGTTTTACTTGAGCATACTGAACCAATTTTCACTTTCCTTGCTTAGGTGGTGAGGGCTATTCATGTGAATACTGTGGAAAGATGTTCGCCTATCAATACTATCGGGACAAACATTTGAAATACACGCGCTGCGTGGATCAAGGAAATAGAAAATATCCATGTAAACTGTGTTCACGGTAAGTCATATAGATACGCGCTGTACTACTCTGTTCAAAAGTTTAGCAGAATTCTTTCTCTGGGTTTTCGTGTATTCTAGTCGCAAACATTCTGAAATTCTGCGATGCGTTTTCGTTACAGCCGAAATTTATTTGGAGTCGTGTCAACCAACGATCCACTAATTGCGCATTTCCCAGTTCGATTACATTGTTAGGTTTGTTGGATCCTTTAGCAGTTAGGTCTGTATATTGGAAATGTGTTCAAAACGGTGATCCTCTGTCCCGTTTTTGCCCAGGATCCATGTCATGCAGAGGAATTATGGGGGAAGGAACAATTCATGGATCTTCCAGAGGTCCGTTAGGATATGTCCTCAATAAGGCCCTTTCCATATGTTTTTTGACCAAGTGGTAGATAGGAGGGTGGAAGTGGAAAAAAGGGACATGATATCTACTCATTAGTAGTTGACGGTCATTTTATAAAAATCCACACACAGTATGCCTTTCAGCTAAGAAAAGGTTCACCAATAGTGGTGTTTACTTTCGCTTGTCCTTCAGCATTACTTATCCCCACCAACCGAACCAGTATTGATCGGGAAAGTATGAGGGGTGCCCGTACGGATTGACGAAATGGCTTCCTTTGTGAACAGGATACTACTATTTCCTAAATAGCAAGGAAAGCCTGAGGTTTCAATTCCCTATTCCATCATGCATGTGCGAATTGACGTGCACCGAAGTTATTTCAAGAAGCGGTGTATGACTTTTCACTCCTTGGTGCATACCTCCTCAGTGCGGCTTCCACAAATCTCCGGAGAAGCTGGAACAGGCCACAGTAGATTGGAGGTGAAAACTATCATTCCGTTACGAGTAGTTGAACAGGGAGGGGTAAACTAGATTCTCGGGTTCGGACTTCTCACAGAGTATGGCGTGTGCTGTACGATGTTTTTGAAGCTCATAACTGATAAACCATTTAGTTCTATGTGAAATGAAAAAGAGTAAATCTGGACTATCGCGAGCTCTAAGAGAAAGTACCTCTGCGCACGTGACTCCAGGTTCATCTGCGTGTAGTTCAAAGCCTCAATACAGATTTGAAAGATCGAGTTTGTTGGCAGGAGTTCGAGGGCTTTTCCAATGTAAAGCAACGACCAGAATGTGGAAAAATTAGATTCAACTGAGGGTGTTTATCTAAGCTTATCTGCCCGAAAATTCAAAATTCGAATCCAAGATGGGCTCCTTAGCTCGTACACAGAGTTGAATGATTGGCATCCGAATGGGATTCTTCGGCCAACTGTAGCCACTCCACTGGAGGCCGGTACAAACTATGAGGGTCCTTGGCTAAATGTGATGCTGCATGAAAGTCCTTGGCGCCTATGTAAACTCGACGGCGGACAAACGTGCGGAGGTGGATATTCGCACAAAAACGGCACCAAAAATGCAGTAAGCTAGTAGTTATCATCTAAGTTAGAACTTATTTGCTGAGGAGTTTCGACAATCTTTCGGTAGGTTGTTGCTTCACCCGGACAACGCACTCAAATTTGTCAAGTCAATCTACCAGTCATTGATGCAACCTGAAGCAGGTGGAATTTCGCTCCTTGGTTGACCCTCTCTCAGGTTTATGACGAGCTCTAATAGTAGCTTGAACAGAATTTGCTGATAGCTCGTTGCCATGGAACAGATCCGTGTAATTCTTCCTTTTATCGCACTGTCACAATCTACAGTGACACGATTTGAACAAAATGCCACATTCCTATCCAGCCTATATTATTAGCCTATTAGCCCATGTATTTCGCGGATAGGTTTTTTAGGTTGTCCCAAGGACTTTCCAACCCCGTAATTTACCTGACCCATCGAGACATGTTTATAAATTCACATTCACATCACTTTCGTCGGAACAGTCATCCCCTGTCCTGGAGCAATCATTCTGATGAGTTCATATCGAAGACGGAGAAGCACTTGATTCGAGTTTCGTTTTTATTAGATTTCAGCAGCACCTTAGCCGTGCCGATGACAGGTTTTCTAGCATAAATTCGCTTGTTGTACTCCAAAAGTTTCAGAATGCCTTATCATCGTTTCACACGGGATCATTCCGGTCAAAATTCTACATGCATCTGTTCCCCTGTGTTGCTGAATCGACCAATACACCGCCCGATTTCTATTGGTTCCGGATAACGCCGTTAACCTTAATCGTCGTCACGTTACTTGTGACAACACTGAGTGTAGCATGTGTGCACGTGCTCTACTCAAATGACGCAAATCGATTATGCTAGAATGAAAACTCTGTATATGGTGCTGCGATGTTGAACTGCTTGGATGAGTTGTATGCTGCTGAAGCCCCAGCCCATGAGCCACCGGAGAGAGCCAAGATCATCAAGGACGGGTGCCACGTGTACGAACAAGTGACAAACTTTGACACTGTGTCCATCGCATCAGTAAAACAACACGAATGCGTGCTAGATAAGATCATCCGCTGACGGCTGATTTGGGACACCAGGCAGATATCAACAGAGGTGAATAAACACGCAAACTTTTCAAACAAGGGGTGCGTTCAGATAAGCAGGGCTTTCACATTTCATGGTGCACCTCAATGGACAGACCATTGTTTTCTTCCTCACCATCGTTGACAACTACACCAGATGGGAAAACACGCGCTTCAGTGCCGTACAACCATGTCAATTTTCTTGAAGAAAGAATCATAACAAAAAGACTAATAGTGGCGTGTGGACCCAGGGCCAACCTAACACAAATATCCGAGGTGCTTACTCCTCCAGTCAGGCAATCTAGCTAGAAACTAACAGCAAGGACGCCGCTCACATCGGTTGGCCGACGTATCGTTTTGTGTCTCCAGTCAAGAACAAGGAGGGTCATGTGCACCTCATCCTGGAGGTCGAACAACAACAACGACACCAAAATTTTCCGTAAAATCGTTCATTCTCCTCCGCCATTCCAAATTCCGTCCAACTCTACATTTCCTGCACTCCGAATAAGGCACGGAAAACGTAACCCATTTCCAACCAACACAACTTGCAATAGTGGATGCATTCTTCGAGTGAGATACCTTCTGCACCGCCAAAAACCAATTTCTTGACCATCTCATTCCGAAATCTCTGGTCCTAGCCGATTCTAGCTATACACCTGAGACACAGGCCGTCAAAGATTCGAATACATCTCAGATTCTCCACTCGAAGTGGTCATGTCTCCCAGCCGTACAACAATACGGCCTCCAATATAGTCTAATGCATGTTCCCTTTGAGATCCAGTGGCAATATCTTTTTGATGCCACAAGTGGCGAAAATTGGCGAGCGAATTTCTAGCCTCTGAAGTTCCTGCGATTGGTTCGTCTGTCGCACCACCATCAGAGCTAACACAATTTCTGAGATACGTATAATGTTCCATAAATTTCGGTGGGTACGAAGTACATACAGAAGGACTTTATGATCGTGATAAGGTTCTTCTAGTAATGTTTGCACTCCATACTGTTTTTTTGGAAATGAGGACAAATCGTCTGCATATTCCAGGTCGCCAAATACTCTCTCGGAGAGTCGAGAAAACATTGTCTTATTCAACAGAAGATGCCTCTAAAAAAATTCAGGTGATCCATTTGAGGAAGGAAACATCGCTGTCTGGCAAGATGATGATCTGTTCTCATTTTTTGAGTACCCCTCGTTACTCCAGCTGGCGTCAGATGGCGTTTGCTGCATTTGCTATCGATTGTTTTCCCTTGTTCACAGTTTAGAACACTAACAGACGAGTTTTGTTTGCATAATCTCCGCCCTTCTTCTGTAAGTTTCAGACACCTACGTTTCACCAACCAAACTTTCATTAAAACAGGATAACTGTAAATTTTAACTGTCGTAAAAGACCAGCTTACATGATTGCATTCTTGCTCTTTTAGGTCGTTCGAAAAGCGTGACCGTCTTCGTATTCATGTGCTTCACGTGCACGAAAAACATCGCCCACACAAATGTCATCTTTGTGCGAAAAGCTTCAGTCAGTCATCCAGCTTAAACAAGCACTTACGCGTGAGTCATGCAATCCAATTAATACGTTGTCTTGGAGCATATGAGCAGTGACCAAATAACCACTGCCCCTAAGACGATGGACGGTAATGATGTAGTAAGAAGGTATATTTCATGAGGTACTGATCGTAAACTAGTTGCGATGGATCGACTGACTGGGTATTTCCCCCATTTTTCCAACTACGGTAGTCTTTATCAATAGGTCTCAACCAAGAATGAGAACTTAACTTGATATAATGCGCGGAATCTC
>SJOL01009787.1:448319-464789 GCA_004794785.1 Opisthorchis felineus
CCGATGCAATTCACGGACTCGCCACCAACCTACTAATGGAGTGCAAGTAACGTAATTTAAAACGGTAATCATATTTCCCGACTGACTGCACACTCGTGCGGCATGCGATGCTTAGTGTCGTGATCATTCCGAAGAGGTGTAGCACTGTGGGAAGCATCATCTTGGACATTCCTCTGAGGCGGAATATTTCCACAGATTATGGCTTTGTTCAAACATTGGTATGCTATAGAGTTTAGAAGCTAAATTGAAAGAATAACTGATCTGTTTGTTCTTGAAGGAGTTTTAGATGGCGGAAATCAATTGCCTCTATCCTGTAGCTAACGGAATCCGATAAAATGAGGATAAAAGACAGTAGCTAGCATGAGTGTGCTTAGATAGGCAAGTATCACATCAAGACTAAAGTCACGGCAGGGACACTTGGAAGAGGAAACCTATTATTCGTGGAGATTTCCGCACAATTTACCGAGCAGTTGTGGCATCTTTTCAGTTTCTAATCTGGCGCAATTTACCAGCTGCTCAAGCCTCAAACGTCCTAATTCCGTGAGGTCACATCATTCGGAATTTCCTAACACCAATGTTATGTAGACAGTCGGATCCCCAGCCGTTTTGACCATCAGATCGTCGCTCGACAAAAAAAGCCAAATATTCTCCTGAGTAATGTTGGTGGTCTCTCTGGGTACAGAAAATCCAGCGGGAAGCTGGCGAGTAAGACATGGGGTAACTATTCAGGCCTGTCGTCTTTCCGAGGAGTGTCTCTAGAGAGGAACCATTTTATCATGGCGATGAAGGAATCGATTTTATGCACATTTTCATCGCTGCGTTCAACAATTAGCACTGCACATGGCCACTGATTAATACGGCTCATTGCGGAATTCATTAGACCGATGCCACCAAAGAGAAACGAGTGATTTCTCAGGATGACTTTTCGTTGACTCGCATAAAGGTATTTTATTGAAGGTACACAGTCTTTTTTGAAGCATCAAAGGGACCGGATTCCCTTGGATGAATGACCGTTTTTGGAAGCGCAAAATTCGGTAACACACAAGTGTCGAAATTGACGACTTGATATGTGCTTCCAGCCAAATGGTAGCTGCATTGGCTTTTGTTGCAGTGCATCTAGCCTTATAGACATTTTCCGAATCCACCAAATTTAATTGAGTTCACTCTCTTGGTATTCAGTAGCGATGAGTAAGTTACTTAAAATGGAGTTGTCCATCTGAAGAAGCTCTATTATCTGAGCAGATGGAATGATGTTCCACCTTGAAATTCGCAGCCCTAGATGGAAAACTCTCCGTCAACTAGTCTGACAGCTTCATTGATGCATGAACAAATACGGGTTTTAGTTGGGAGGTCCAGGAATAAAGCATTTTGAGGACATTGACACACCTCTCATCATTTTTCGGGTACAAACCTACTGATTTAAATCTTCGATATGTTTTTCCCATCGGAAAGTCAATTTTAATCCTTCCAGAACAAACTACGCAGTCTTTATGCCAATATATCATAGGTATCATCGGACCGTTGACTTGGTGCATCATTTTTGGCCCCGATTAGGGTTAGTCGCATGCGCTTACGCTCCTGTGTTTCTGCAGCCTGGGCAGTCGGTCCAAGATATGGCGGACACTTGTGTGAGTATGCAAGCCACGGTAGCTACGAAGCACGCAACGCTTGAATCGAGCACCACTCGGCGTAGACAGATGAGACGCACCTGACTATCTGCACGACGGTTGAAAGTCTGGAGTGGGGGGTCGGAGACGTGGAGATTTTATGGGCAGTAGTGTAGTGTAGGATCCGACTGATATCAATAAGGTACTAACGGAAGAGATGTCCCGACACAAATCTTTAGTGTGTGCCATGGTCAAAGACTGGCTTATGTTTCAGCAGTCCATGCTGGGTTTTTTGAGCCGTGCGCTCGAAAATATAGTTACAACTTATGGACAGAATGCAGTATTACGATTGTTTTACTAGTATTCCGTGCAGCATGAGTATCATTGACACAAGTCATTTAGTAGATTTCGGATGGAGCGAACGCTGGGGTGAATTGCCCCTCCGAAATACGGTAACTACTAATATATGAGTAACATTTACGGGCCGAGGTCAAAATTCATACAAATTAGGGGTGCTTGTCAATCATCCTAGGGGGAATGTGGAAGTGTGCGACAAAAACCCAATGAGTCGCAGATATATGCAGTCCATTAACACTTGGTGTATCCAGTACCCGCTGATTAGTCACACTTCCAGCTGAGTAGCTGTGCGAGTTTCACCGGGGCAAAAAGTTTGCTCACTTGTGTGCAGCGTGCACTGTTATTGAACCAACGACAAAACCAAACGTACGAGACTTCCAGAATCTCATCTGTGTCCTGAAAGTTTAAAAACTGCTGGTTTTGCACGTTTGTATCCCAGTTTTGAAAGCCATCCTAATACATACATTATCCGTAGAACGTACTCCGCTGGGTCGTATGTACTTTTCACGATAAAACGTATCGTTTTTGGAGTTTCCACCTTCAACTCGACTAAAACACTGATTGTGTTGATCTTGGCATCAGGTTCATACTTCATGTTCACATACCAGGGACTAGTTTACCAGGACAAACATGAAATTATCCAGAAGTCCATGGTGGATAATCACTCCCAAAAATGTTAATCCTTGTTTATTAAGGTGACGATCGTACCTCATTTTCCTCGTTCCATCATAAAACATGAAATTGCTCCAATAGCATTCTTCATGGTCATTTGTATGCAGTTTGATTCATTTCTACATGATATGAGCCATCAAAGTTAACGAAACGATGTATCACTCCTATACTACTAACTGTGTTGAGTTTGGACAGCAACAACTTCAACAATAACCCAAAATTTTCACGTGAGAATTATGGTGGAAAATCATAGAAGAGGGCTGCCTGATGTATAACTGTTCGCAGCGGCTTCCAACGTCGAAACTCGCCTGGCATTCGATTTCTTCTGACGGATTTATTCCCGCAGAAAACGCTGGATCTACGTGGAACTTCTACCAGTAGTAACTCCTCTGCCAAATATTCTTGAATGTATGGGATCCCTATGCGCTAAATATGGGCTAGCCGGTGAATTCGACGTGAATTCGAAACGGACGGATCTTGCTCGATTTAGGCCGGATTTGTGTATGGATCTGTTGCAGCCATTTCAGGTTCACCCAGCAAAATTAATTTAGTTCTACGGGAGAATCCGATTCGAAAATTAAAGTGGGATTGCCCCACTTTCCGGTATCCTCCACCTGTGGAACTGCAGTTCCAGGCACGCGTGCGGTATGAAACAGCACACACCTTCGCACGACTTGAAGGATACCTAAGAACAATCCTATGCTATCCATTGATGTTGAGCTTTTCTTACCAATGCCACTTACCGTAATCCGAACTTTTTTCAAGCCGATTCCGCTGTCATCGGGATCACAAAATCGGTCATTACGGCATATTTATATTGCTGTTTTTATGCTTTACCACTGCTTCTGGTGGCAAGTCCGACTTCTCTAAATCTGGCGTTGACCTGGAAACGAACAACAGTCATATGTTGCAAGCCCCGCAGTGTATGTCATATGCGACAATGGTGGTCATCAGTGTCTACTTCGAACTGCATACCGGTTTAGTTTCTATAGGCCCTCTGAGCATGCGTGTATGATAGCTAGATGCTGCTCACACCAGGGCAACACCAAAAGAGATTCCTGCTTTAAAAGTGTAAGCCTCATCCTCAGTTGGACGTCAGCAATCGTAGCCAATCAACCGCAGTTTCATCCATTGCATTTTAGGTCTGTGTTTTTGGATTGTTGCTGGTGGAAAATTCTGGTCACCGGTTGTTTGCAGGAATCCCGCTGTCGCTTGCTTCCTCTCATTTTCCACTGTTAAAAGATTTCTCGTATTCTGGTGACAATGAATCAATTAACCGTCAAATCCGGTTTTGTCCAGTTTCAACCAAGGTCACCAGTTATCCTTTAAAGTCAAGTCACCTCTGACATCGACATTTCGCAGGAACTTGAAACCCAAGAAAGAATGAAATTTAAACAACATAAGGTTGATGGAAACTCGGAGACTACGTCTACCTGTTGATCCACAAGAAGGGCGGAACAGGTCGTGGGCTGTCGGAGAGTTTTCAACAACCTTGTGCGTAGTTTCCTTTCATGAAAACCCACATTATACTTTCAAGTAAGGTGCTAAAGTTCTGTGACCAGAATTGATCACTGTCAATCGCGTTAGTACTGTATTCATTCTGTATGCCTTGCGATCACAAATCGCAACGAATAGAAGTGGAATTGCCTATACGTTATAAATATTTCCGGATGGTTTCTGAACTCAGTTTTATGGGTGGAAACGCACAACTTTTAAACACAGCTTTTCGCTGATATATTTGACTGAGCAGCCTCAATGCTGCTTTACTCGTAAACATAAACGGTGCAAAGTCATTGGATGATGTTATGAGGGCTGTTGCTGGGTCATATGTTATCTTAACGAGAATTTGGTTGTTAGCCTCGGTAGACCCATCTGTGTTCAACTCCTTTTGATGCCCATTCACCCTGGCAAATAACCTTTTTCGTATAGACATAACACACTACTCATAAAGTTGCTGAAAACTCTCGACAGCTCGCTACCGGCAGCACAAGAGAGAGATTCAGCTGGGATTAAGGTGGGTTTCCCGCAAAAATCAAATAAGTGTATCTGTCGAAAATTCTCCTTACTTTTCAGTGCAAATTTTGCTGGAAACCGTTCGCATCGCATGCAGCACACGACAGCCATGTGAGACGAACCCATGGAAACCCCAGTAGCATCTCGCACACTCTGGAACTCAAGTCGTTGGATAGAGCACAAGCATCGTGTGGTTCCCTCTGATTGGATAAGAACCTTCCCGTATTGTGGGAATTCATCAGGTGGAAGACTTAACAACTAGCATAACATCAGGATTACCGCCATGTCTTGAATTGCGCCAACTGCAGACAGACACATACTGTTCAGCCAATCTTTGCTTTCTACGCACTGTCTTCTTCAACCCATTTTCAAGACATTGAAACTACTATATATAATCTCTACTACTTCGTGTCCAAGCCTTCTGAACATCATTCTTTTTTAGAACCCAAGCACGTCGCGGCTACTTTTCTGATAGTTTGTCTAGTTTACAGGTTGGTAATGAACAATGGTCACCTGACCCGCAGTTGTGACTAATCAGGGCGATTAAAGCATAATCGCTGCTCATTTCTGTTTAAATTACACCCTCTACAGTGTCTTACTCAGTGAAATGTTATGGTAATGGTCAGTGTAAGGTAAATAAAGTAGACTCAGCTAATGAGCGTATGGAAGACAAAACAGTGCGATTCAACGAGAAATTTATGTAGAATGCTAGCAGAATGGCCGTTATTCACTGCCACACTTATCCGTTTATTAGGATAAGTGTGATTCCCTGATTCCCTGCAGACGGGAATCAGTGAATGAAAAAGCTTCATATCATCCTGGGCGCTAGACAGACTAACGAGCAAAAGGTATCGCACAAAGGTCCTACTTTGGGTACTCAAGATGTAAAAATGTTGCTAAGCAAAACAGCATTTCATCCCTTATTTAGCACTGTCATTGAACAGAGTGAATAATCCGGACCGGCCAAAAGCACATCCTTCTTGAGAACGTTCTTCTTGGAAGCTGCACTTCAGTTCACAATTTAGGCCGTTTTCCATAAGACTGGTTCGAGGGAAGGTTGATTTTGTAAGTTATCAGAAATAAAACTGTTACCGTCACCCCGGAGAAAATGTGACAGAGAAATTCCAAGACCCTGGAAATCTGATTATGCTGATAGTATTTATTCCCAACCGGTGGGTGGCATACCGTCAGGCATGATCATAATGGTACAGTCAGTATAAAGACAGGACTGACGTCAGATGTGAGTGCCCAGAAATGCGTGGAAGCGGAGCAGTCATATAAAGAATGAGCTTTATCCGACGCAGATGAACTCATACCTAAACTGACACCATCCAAACGACATTGAGGACGGAGAAACGACAAAGCTTTGCTTTGTCGAATAAGGCTGATGTTAAGCGTATTTTACAAAGAATTTGTGACCAAATTCCAAGAACAAACAAATACACAATAATGATTAAAGAATCCAGATTCTCTTGCTATGATATGATCTATCCGAGAAATGGGAAACGACTTCGAAAATGTATAGTGTGAAGCAGGACGAACAACAAAATCTAAGCGGCTGGACCTATGATGGAGATGGCTTACAGCTACCCTCGCTGACAGGAAGCCCGCCGAGGACAAGTTCGGACATACAAATAACACAGGTGGTCCAACCGGGAACGCTCAGTCCATTAGGGAACCTAGTGAAACTGAAGGTCAGTGAAATGGATCACTGTCGTACAGTAAGTCCCAAAAGATAAGTGTTGGGCAAGGTTCATTAGTATTTTCCAAGCGGTAGTCCAAGTACGAGGAAGATCAGGTAGAGAAAAAAGATGGGAAGCCAGCAGGGGATGCAGATGTTAAAGTTGCATCAATAATAGCAATCGATTTATTGTTAAAGATTAAAAGAGGTCTTTAGGCAGGTTGGAATAAAAAATCGTTATAGCACCTGGCCTTGAGAACTTAGTCTTGCCTGAAGCCCTTATCTTCCCCGACGTACATCCTCTCTTGTTTTGCTCGATACCATCGTCGTGGTGATGGTTGTCGTAGCTATTCCGGAAACGAAAGAGACACCTCTATCGAAAACTTCCCCGCAAATCCACACCCACACTCTGACAATCTGCCTCCCGATCTACTCCCGTTGCTATCGGGTGCGTACATGCTCCCACCATTCGCAACTGGCCTGCTCAGCCAACCATTTCCACTTCTTTTCCACATCGATTTCCATCCAATGAGTGCAAATCAATCGCTGGCGATCTTAACCTCTCCGAGATTCACTGGTCCCAGTACTAACCCTCAAAGTGCCCTTCACCTCTGGTAAGAGAACTCGACGTCGAAGGCGGATCTTAGCCTGTTAAATAACACACACGTTCCCTACACCATCGAGACCGCCGCTTCACAGCTACATCTGGCCTGTAGTTCACTAGTGATGGACATCGAGCTGTCAGCCGCAGGTGAGCGGGTGCTTGCCCTTCTATTCCTCCCTGTCAAGTTTCTTTGTTCTCCCTCCCGACCTGTAACAGGTCACGCAATACCATTGCGCCACAAAGCCTGGAACGCCTCTTGCCAAGCAGAATACGGCCAAAATAATTAGCAGAATCGTTCTGTCACCACTACACCCGGTTTCTCCCGCACAGGCTTTCGGAGTTTCTAGTAGCCCAACAGCCAGTTAATTATCTATACTAAGTGGCACCCATTGATTATACTTCTTCACTATTAGCTAGTTTTCCGAATTGATGAAAATACGAAAAATGAGATAACGACTCAGAAGCGCGACGAAAAGTTCGATAGACGGCCTAATAGTGTCTCCTCACTGTTCGCTTCACACCCACATTCGCGACCACCGAGCACGTATTCGGCCCCAAGGTTTTTGCTGGCGCGTCTCATTTATTTCGTTGTATTTAAGATGGACCCATCTCTGGCTCACACACGCAGCGACGCCGAGCGTCAAACTAAGTTTTCTCTAGTAATACCTAAAATAGGTGTACAGTCTCACGCAGCAATACATGCAAAAATTATCACTCTTAGAATGAACATTTGACGTGGAGTTGTTCGCCTACACAACTTGCTCAGCCGTATCTACACATAACATTATTTTGCACGTCTGCTTGTCATGGTCTGTCACACCTGTCACACCAATGTTCCATTGTCGCTTAGCCACAATGCGCAAGCTCCGAACATATTAATTCTACGCTCATTGCGTCATTGGTAGCCGCCACTTTACCACGTCCACGGACCGCCTGCTTTAGTGGTCGCTTGCTTTTGGGTTATTTCAAGTGTTGGAGACATCTTACTGGGCCGGCTTCTTTCCGATCAGATAGAGCACCTGGTAGCTAGAGTTCTGTGGTACTACAAGAGCAGTAATTTGACTGCCCGGTGGTCATTCATCTCGCATATCCGGTGGCCTGCGCAGAGGATAAATATTTTGTGGTGTTCAAGTACGTCCCGTTGCGTTGCGCTGAGGTTCGGTCCTGTGCTTATTCCCTCCAATGACATGGGTTCAAGCCTTCGCCAGGGGTTCTGGGGCTGGCATTTTATTTGGAAATTCTATAAAAGAAGTTACTAGTATGAGCTCGTGTGTCATGTATCAACCGAGGTTCTGAAATGCAGACGAATTTCGGCTATCCTTTTGTCCGTTAAATTCTACTGGGTGGCTTGAAGACACCACTGCAGCGCCCTTGTCCTTCACCTGCTTGCAAAGCTGTTGCCAACTCCACCTTATTTAGGGTTGGCTTTGAACCATGCCCCTATTGTTTACCAAGCAAAATACGCCACATTCCCCCCTTCTCACTCTTGTGTTCAGTTTGGCTCCTAAACTAAGACGTAATTACACCCGATGTAGCAACTTCGTCCTACCCTGCAGTCATTGTTCAGTATCTCCGAAGTTCTACTTTCATCATCCCCAACCAGCGCGCCGCCGCTTCTCACACTAACCGTCCTCCTGCACAGCAGAGACTCTCCGTGGGGGGCTCCACGCCAGGTCTAGGCCTTTCCGCTGCTCCCCCACTGACATAAACTGTAGCAGTCCCCGCCAGCTAATCCTACGGCTAGGCCTATTGGCCCGGCACCGTACAGAATAATCCCCTAGCAAAATCATTCATCTGCTTTTTTGGTTTGAGGCTGTCGGCCGACTGACGCTCAGTGGGAACCGCAGGGTAACCTTTTTACCGTCGCTTCCTGAGCGCACTCTATACTCGCTTGGCAGAGTCCACCTATACTGAGTTGTTCTATACCCGCTTGTATCTCATCATAATATGCTAATAGTGTGAGACAATCCCCGTTCCCTAGGTCAGTCAACATAAGGAGTTCATGCAAACACACAAGAAGGGACGCGAACTACATGAAAAATAACTGACTTGTTGAGGAGTACAAAGTAAAAGACACCGAGATGTTTAGATCCAATGGAAGGTTCAACAGATTGGAATGAACGCCTCCCGGGGGCGGCTGGGACCAGATGAAGATTTTTATTTTGGTTGTAGGTAAGGGAACGAGTTGGCGAGAGGGCGCAGTCAGAGTAGGAAGTGAGCAGTTGCGGGTATGCTATCAAACTGGGTATGGCAGTGCGTGCCGTCACTGTACCGAGATACTTCAGTTTCTGGACAGCCCCGTGACGGACGTCGTGATTGAGGTAGTTGGGCTGTGATGTGCACTTCTGTGAGCAGTTGGATGTGGGTGTGCCAAGGGATTCCGCAGGGAGAGCAAGACCAATGTAATGTCGTAGGTAGTATTTGGTTTTTTTCCGGTCGGGGATCCCTTCAGGTGTAATGCACTGATCGGGTGGAGTGGATAATGGCCAAACAGGACGTCCACAGCACGTATTACCGCAGGTCGAACCTGAGCCATCAACGGCCTGCGCCTCAAGCTTCATAATACGTGAGAGTAACCGCCGTCAGTTTGATGGGGAAATCATCTCCAAATATTTAGGTGTGCAAACCAATTTTTATTTCACAATTTATTTGCAGTGTTACTTGACATTCGCGAGCGACAAAGTATTGCAACTGCGGAAGGGATGCGGGTTGATGTGGATATGGGTATTCGACCTGAAGGATTGGCTGAAAAACAGTCTTTTCCTAAGAAGACATTTAGACCACGCATGGATCGCGTGAAAGCAAAACCACCCACAATTTTTGTATTCTTTTACCCGTTTCCAAGTTTAATGAGAAAATAAAAAATACAAGCCTGACCCTGTTATAACCAAGTGTCTTAACATCGGCATCCAGTCTCCACGGTTCTTTGGAGTGTCACTACTGAGAACCCTGTGGCGTGTGACATGTGTTTTGGGACAACACACTTACCGCTTATGTCTTACGGAGGTAGGTACGCTGAAGTATTTTTATCGCCTATATTTTTTACTGTATGTGCCAGTTACATCGACTACCGCAGACTTTTGTACTAGGACTTGCACGTTGAGTGCCATGAGTTTGTGATGGTTTGCCACCGTAGTAGCTGTTATCCGTTTTCTTCTTAATGTGGACATCACACCCTCTTTTTGTGATACTGAGCTGCTTGCACGTCGTATTCCATCGCGGAATACTTGGTATCAAAATAGGCTCGTGCGTCGTCAGTTTCGTGTACATGAGCATGCTACAGCTTGTAAAAAGCATATTCCAGGTGAATTGTTGGATAAATTTGGGGTAGTGTACGATCAAAATAGTAGAGTTCGGCTTTCGTTTTAATTCCCACCTTTCAGGTAAGAACTCTGATGCTCACGGGTCAGAGAAATGTTATAGCCCCTTACAGTTCTAAAACCTTTGAGACACCATGGCAGGACCTGGCCACAATAATTGACTTCGACGCTCTTGCTGTCTAGGCTGTTGACCGCAATCTTCCGACGACAATGCAGCTCTCGCAATAAGATGCGTCGGTGCTACCATGGCCATAAATAATCCATATCCGTCTTTTGTTCTTGATAATGTGCCTGTAGGCCGATTACGCCTGTAGTAGCTCTGCTAAGTCAGGGGGTGTCCACTACCGAACGCACGTTCCGATGAGCCAGAAACCTGCACTTGCGGAGACATAAATAAACCTGTATTATGCAGATACCACTGTTTTTTTAATGTGATTCGTCCACAAACACAGAAAACACACAGCGAAATAGTTTTTGCTTCTTTTAAAAGCAGCCTCTCGCCAAAGAATACTCTCATTTCTCTTGAACTTAGGGGGCAGCCAAACCTGTACACAGTGAGTAGCCCATTTCTTCCCCATTAGTGGCGGTTATGAATGACATCTAAAAATGCGTAAGGATTTTGATGGTCAAGATAGAATTTTTCAGCTCACTGCTTACTTTTTGATAGGCCCGGTTGGCACTGGATTGCCGGTCCTTGCAAAACTGGCCTTCCGGCTAGTTACGTTCCACTGAGTCAAAAAGGGTCATTTTGACGATTTTGCTTTAAGGAATGCAAGTTAACCCAGGCGATACACGGTAAGTTTGTGTTGCTTGTGGGGCTGACAAAATTGCCCATGAAAGCGGGATTATTTGGACCTTCGTGACTTAAACTTCAGCAGGCAAAAGCAGCACGCACCACAACATGAGGAGTCTAAATGAATACTAGCTGGTTTGGATAGGCTGCAGACCGTCCAGGGCCGGATTGGAAATGGGTGTTGAAGGTGTGGCTCACTTAATAGAGCAATTGTTTCCCGTAAGCTGACCTTTTCAAAAACGGCTGCTGCATGCGATTTCATTGCTTAATGCAGTCCAGATAATCTAGTGTGAATGAAAAATAAAGACCCCGGAGTCTGAAAATTACCACACTGAAAACGATACGCAGATCGGTTAACTCGTGACTAGACTCATCACTCATAGCAAACATAAACCTTTATTTTACACGCTATTCTGGTTAATTGCGATACAGGTGTTAAACGCATCTGGCATGTTTGCATAGGTTAAAAGTTGACGGCCTGAGTGTTTTTTGCCAAATGATTTAGCAGCGCTGGTCGTTTTCTATCAACTCTTCGGATTGACTTATTTCGTAGGCAAAAAGCTTGCCCTATTATTGCAGTCTGTGATTCGACAGACGCCTTGCCTGTAAAGTTATTCACAGGAGACTTAAAGGAAATGGAATTGCCTATCCCAAAAGGTATCAGAAGACACGTTTTGATTGTAAGAGGGCACATTTTGCTTGTATCACTAACAAAAATGCTTTAACCGTGCTTCACTTCTCTCTGTGTGTTAAGTGCTTGGGTACATATACATATGTAGCACATGATCCCTTAGTATCTATAGGAAGGCAAGAAGCAGTTTGAGATCCTCAGTTCATAGATATCGCTGAAGACTGTAGTGGTCTATGTTTTTGTGCTGACCTTCACACTTCGAAAGGAGTTCAGTGCGCGTGCTGATAGTGGAGAATGAAGTTCACCTCCATCGATGGTGTTGCAATCCATGACGAAGCGTTTAGTGTCATACAAGCGGCCTTCTTCCGATGCCCTGGTAAAATAGAAAAATAAAAAGACAAGGCAAAAAATGAAAACGCAAAATCAGGCTGAAAATAAAAAACGGAGAACATAGAGAAAACTTGGGAGAAAATGGAAAGAATAAGGGGGAAGTAGGAGAAGTAGTGCCCGATGGTGCTGGATTTCTGTGTTGGTCCAGGTTTTCATGGGGTTGTGGCATTCGCCCAGGATTCATGATTACTTGGCCATCCACAAGTGCTGAAGCGCAATGCCCAAAAACAATTACACCTATGCCAGCCAAGTGGCTCCTTAGTAGCATCACAAACAGCTGGCGGAACATCGCAAATGGTTGGCCAAAAATGCAATCACATCATTTCGATATCCTGGAAATCACCATTAATAGGGATCACCGGACCAACGAGTAGCCGATATGCGAAAGCAAAATGCATACCCCGCTAACCACTATAAAAGTTGTAAACTTAAAGCTAGTGATTCGTATGCTCATTGTGTTTGGTCCTCAATGCTGATATAAGCATCGCCCGTGATAATAGAAGACCGAAGAAACAGGAAAAATTGTCATCTATTAAGGCTGTCCTGTAAGATAACGGTTTCTGCTCCTCATTCATGATCCTCAGGCTAGCTATATATTGGCACTTCATACACCTTGAAAACGACTCTTATATCAGCTAGTGTGGTTGCAATATTTATACTTAATCAAGTCTCTTGGCCAAATGGTTTCCTTAGGAAAATCCACCGGTTGCATAAACTATGTAGCGGCTTAGTCCGCTTGATTCGACAGTGGTCGTCGAAGTACAGTTTTCTGTGCAGCTGAAAAACTTACCTCAGCCATCCTGACTTGACTGGCCCATCGACCTTTTGGAAAATTGTATTTGTCAGAAGTCTGAGATTCCTGCTACCATTCATCCGTATTGCTAGCTCCTCCACTTCATCATTCCCACTTACGCTTCTTGTGACCATGGCCATAAGCCCACGGTCCAAGGCCGCAAGGCCTCAGTGGTGGTTTTGTGCTCTATTTCAAATTGACCGGCCAGATCATAACAACTCTGCCACCTCACCAGATCCGTTGTTCTGGTTCTCCATTTTCCGCAATTTGAAATTTTCTTCCTAGGTACCAGACAGAATGCCTCATGTTTTGCCCTCTCTCGTTTTGTTTTAACCCGCCACCTTCAACTCTTAACGATTTGATTTGATCTCAGCTTGATATACTCTTGAAAAGAAAGAAAAACTCCTAGCACCTGTGTTGCCCTGCCCATGCCGGTTTAGGCGTGACCAAGTCTACACCGAATAATGCCCACTGTTTATGACACTGCCTCTTTTCCGCGCAATCCCCACTACCCGCAAATCCCACCAGTCTTGGTTTTATTCTGACTGTAACAGTATGATCACGCCTGACAGTATGCCACCTATCAGTTGGGAATAAACATTATTATAGGGCTTCCAAAAGGACCGACAAATACGGTGAGTGGCCAAACCACCAAATGCTAAACAGCAGGATCACCATGACATTACTGAAGCAATAATAATAAGTTTATTTCCCAACTTGTAGGGAACATTCCACTCAAGGCATGATTGTTACGTTACAACCCAAACGCGGCAGGCAACAACACAACGGAGAGATACGCACGACTAAGGATACAGGCTTATCATGTGAAAAGTCATCGTAGTTGTGGAAACAAAAAAGCTAGGACAATGGGACATGAGGTATGATTAGTTCAACGATGAAGCCGGTTGACTTGAACTAAAGCTGAAAACCCGTTACCGGCCTTGGGTGACCTTGGGCGATTGAGTAAATGGCCAGGGTCACAAAAAGCAGAATGATGATGGAAAAATTCGAAGTGGGGACAGATGGCAAGTTCCTACTCAAAAATATGGTTTATGTTGAATCTGAGTAGACTCACTGTTGCTTCTATTGGAGGGAATTCAAGTGTAAAGGATAGCTTCGATGGGCCGAACGAACACCGTTAATAAAACCGTCGAACTTGTGGAAGGGGCAAATTGAAATTGCAGTGAACAACCGGGATGGTTCAATCCGAACAAAAAGTTCAGGGGGTTAGAACGAACTCCCCTCAGAGGCAGCTGGAACCAGATAGACAGTTTGCTCGCAGTCGCAGTTACAGGCCCGAGTTGGCGAGAGCTGACGGTCGAGGGCAGGAAGAAAATAGTGGAGAGACCGCGATTAGACCGGGTATGGCAGTGCCATGCCATCATTGCACTGGCATACTTAGGTTTCTGGACAGCCCTGTAACGGACGTCAAGGTTGCGGCAATCGGACAGAGGATGCGCATTCCTGTGGCAGCTGGATTTGTTTCAGACGAGTGCATTGACACAGGCAAGGTCAGGCCAATGTTTAGTCACGGGCAAGTTTGATTCGATTGGAGGGTCACGTCGGTTTAAACCGAGTGCCATCCAAAATGAATGAATGACGACCATACGGGGCGTTTAAAGCAGCTACTGTGGAAGTTTGTAGCATGGAAGGGGGAGGATGAGGATGGAATGTGATGAGATCAGTAGCGTATGGCGAGTGCCATGAGGTATCAGACAAAACGATGTCCGACAAAAAAAAAAGATCCAAAAGAGGGTGAAAGCAAGCTAACCAAACCTGTGAAAAGGTTGTTGACCGAATGAACAACATGGGACCAGCTGAGGTTGCTGATGTAGTATGAGGACAAAACAAATAAATATCAGTTTGTTTCTGCTCGGCGAGTATGCGGTACCTTCAGATAGCGATGCACGGGACTATTGTTGGTGCTAAGAGTTCTGTCTCGTGTTTGCACTGAGCGTTAGCCGACCACAAGGCGTAAGGCCAGGCCGAAGGTAGTCACATAATTTGGGAAGGTGAGGACTTAGCCGCCGAGCTAGCGAGCTAGAAGGCTAGCCGTTGGACAAGCTAGTACGGGTGATGACAGGGTTAGTTAGACAGTGAGCTGTGGTAGTTTTAGCTCAGCTAAAGTATCCAAACAGAGAGTCTTCTTTGTGCGTTGTGTGTGCGGGGGGTTGATGTGAAGAAGAACTGCATACGGATTGTGATTGTTTGAGCGAGGACTTCCGAGATAATGGATAGGGAGTGTAGCTTAACTGCAAGCTACTCCGTGAACTGAACAGAAGGGTAAGAGTGTGGTTAGCCAGTCCCTGGGCTCCAAGCAAACAATGGTGCATGGCAAAAACAGTCAACAAACGCTGGCCGTGGCTGCTGGCATTCAGGGAATAATAAAATCATTATACTTTATAGGTATGTGATCACTTCAGGGATCAGGAGAGACGAACGCGTGTGTTACATCCGGCTGATGAAGTGGACCTGGGGTGAAGCAACCACAACTAGGATGAAGGTGGCAACAGTCATGCAAGCCGGTGTTAGCCCTGAGCCTCGCAAAGCATCTTTAGGCTAATCCATGAATTTTTAAATTGGATGAAAGGAAAATTGTCCTTCGCTCGTATTTTGCGGCGTTGTCAGATAAATGACGACAAGAACAAGTTCAAACCAGCAGCTACGGACAAACAACAACGGTGTCCATTTATGGAGTTCCTGAATCAAAGGCCAGGCTCAGAATCACCAGCGATGGACGATTTACCCGTGCTACTAAACAGACGGTGAGTATACAAACGCACCATGGTGCAACGTAACAGGGCTACCCTCTCTGCAGGGCGTACCCGTCCACCCCTCGTGCATGCTACCAGGTCTACGGGGCAACAGGCCACTAAGCAGTCATAATTGTGGCTTGTGCATTATTAAAGAACTCTAGCTACCAGATATTTTATCCGGTCGGGGGGGGAAACAGCAAGTAAAACAGCCTAGTCAGCTCGAGAAAGCAAATGGCCTTTTCAAGAGGCAAGTCGCGGGGGCCAATGAAATGACAGCTACCATTTGGGCCATGGGAGAAGAATGATGATGTTTAGAGCCTGTGCATCATACCTAAAGGATGAAGAAGCATTGATATAAACCGCCACGTCAAGCAGAGGCGCACCACAGTCTTATATCTGTGCAAATGAATAGGCTGCGGAGCCAAGCAAGAATTCCATTCATTGCGCATCTTCAGAACCGCTATTTGATGTGCGTGCACTGTGCGTAATCAAAGGATGCGAAATGGTTCTGAAGAGCCAGGAAATAAGAATTCGGTTTGGTTAATGTTAGTTAGACCTTTGCGAAGCAAACCACCAGACGTCAAAAAGAGCTAACAGTTTTACTTAAGGATGGGACCCGGCTTGAAGGAACGAGGAATAGTTCGTGTAGGCACAGAAGCTTAAGGCCGAAGGTAAGGAAACATAACAGGTTCAGTGGAGACGGGTATGAAAACAGTTACGATGGTAGGCGCTAGACACCAGGCAACAGATCTGCACTTTAGAGAGCAGGTGCAGGTGTAGTCCCGCGAGGTAAAGCTTCTGCGTAAGAGATAAATAAGAGGGTAATAAATGGCCAAGAACGCTTGGAAGGGAG
>SJOL01009787.1:486867-530478 GCA_004794785.1 Opisthorchis felineus
ACCGAATCGTGGGGGGGGCGGAGGGTACGGGTAGCCAAACTGGGCTGACTGGGGGAGATGATCAAGAGGCTTATAGTACGAGATGCAAGATAAGGGGAGGGGAGAGGATGAAGCAAGGAAGCTCAAGTTCGCAGCCCACTTCTCTCAGAGAAGTGGGCTGCGAACTTGAGACTCTAACCGTACACTGGAGATCACAGCAGAGTCCGTTTACAAACGAGAGCAAGGGGTTTCGTATCCGGTGGCGGATAATGAGGCCCTTAGTTTACGCGAGGGTGGTAATATGGTTAACTGTGGGATGGTTGCAAGTTACGGTGAGGACAGTAGCACTGTTGTTACTTGCAAGCTACGGGGTAAGTATCAGGAAGTAGAAAGCCGTCGTGGGACTCGCACTGGCAAGCTTAGGCGTCAAGAAAGCTTTATCAAATAGGGAAGAGTCAGAGGAAGGGTGAGTACACCTATTGAGGGAGCGCTCTAAACAAGTAATTAATTGGTGTACAAGAATTACATAAGGCGCTGCGGACAGGATGGGGTCCAAAATTATTTTACAACACCTGATCTTGAGATTCTAGTTTCACGTGGATAAGTTTACTCTTGTAAATACACGCAGAAAGGGCGCAACAAGCCCTAAAGTCTGCCGACGCTCTGCCACCTATCCCTATGCCTTTGGGCACGTTCCGGTGTAAAGCGAGCCATCAAATAACCTCAGAGACACCGCTGTAGATCGCCAGTTGTTTTCTGTCTCAAGATTCTCCAAGTTCTTCATCGGATCGTTTGTGTGTTTACGTTCTAATGGGCAGCAAATTTAGCCGTGAAAGTTGAGCATGGGGGGATAATTGTTCAAGTCTGTACGGAATACATGGTTCCCTTAACTGATGATTGTGATTATGCGCAGACTTATTCTAACAGGTGGGAGCAACCCCTTGTTTCAATATGTGACCTCCACTTGCAAACTACCAGGTGTTACCCCAGGGGCTCTCACATTTGTATTATCCTCCACAACAAGGAGCTTCGCTTTTTGATAGG
This sequence comes from Opisthorchis felineus, assembly GCA_004794785.1. NCBI lineage: Eukaryota > Metazoa > Platyhelminthes > Trematoda > Opisthorchiida > Opisthorchiidae > Opisthorchis > Opisthorchis felineus. The sequence continues at coordinate 487,891 of SJOL01009787.1, forward strand.
TACAGTTTTCTTGATTACTACTTATTTGATGACTGGATTATGATAGCCGAGGGCAAGATAAACAAACTTCTGGTCGGTAGCTTTCTTCCTATTAATGGAGGCCGGTTCTAGGTCCACTTCAAAATCAACTGGGATGTTTGTCCCGAGTAGGTGGTTGTATGCCTTACTCTGACCACATTCATAATACCCAACTAATTATTAATCGTTTTTGGCCCGTAGCCTTACCTCGTGGATAAACCTGACCTGGTCATGTGTGCTGAATTTGCCGCATTTCGCCTCGCCTGGTGGCTCTGCTTGTTAGTGACGATTAATCACAAGATTCATGTTGTGCTGGCTCCTCAGATGGCTAGGAACGCCCAACTCATTCGTAAGGCCCCTTTGGCATCACTCACACTTAGATCTCATCCATATGTGGGGAGAAGGCTCAGAATGCATTTTATATGAATTAGCTGAATGTTTAGGAACACGAAAAATTTTGTGTGCAAGAATCTGGGTAGTGACAGGCTGAGCCAGTTAAATTAGCCAATTTCAGATTAGCTCAGTACGTTGTAGACGCCAAGATGCCACCACCAGGTCAAATAATTTTCCTTACCTTGGACACGTTAGCTCCGAGTGCTTTCCACATTCAGTCAATCCAATGAGGAAATAGTGTTAGAGTGGACAACATAAAACGGAGAGTGGAGGAATAAAATGCACAGAAAAGAAGGCCGCATATTTTTTCTCGACCGGTCATATCCCATAGTGACGTGCACTGTAGTGGTCTGGGTACCCCATAAAGCTACTTTAGGAGGAGTATGTGGCAAAGAAATAAATATAATTAATCTGAATTGAGTACACAATAATAAAAAGGGTCGAATGGAACAGACTCACTAAGAATTGTTCTCTTTAAAATAGTTCGTCTTTGGCCCAGGTCAGTGAATAAATAATAATCCGATCGTGGATGTCCAGGGGTCTTCTTTCCGGGAAGCTCTCACATACAATAAACTCCGAAGACAGTCTGAAATGTTTTGATACCAGAGTTAGCACATGAAGCTCGCGAATGACCGCTGTAAGCGAGAGCGAAATGAGAAGAGAAAGTCGGAGCATGTGACCACGCCTGTATTGCATGTAATTTGTACAAATGCGCGTTTATGTGGTTTTGCGTATTCAAACAAAAAACGTTCATGGAATTGATGAAATAAATAACGTTATAATGAAAGTAAAAGAAAGGTACAAGACACCACAGCACTCCCAGGCGAGTGGTCATTATGGCCCCATCGACGCGCAGGAACTCAATTTATCACATCCGTTGTTGCGGAACGACGGAAAACCTCTCGGTTCTGATCTGTATATCACTTTAGGGCCTTTTTCTGCACTAGACGTGCGGGCCACGTACTCCGATTCAAAATTATATTTCGTATTATACTCCGCGTGCCCATCGTGGATTTAGAGTACGTGGTGGGAAACTGGCAGCCTGGAAAGTAGATATGACGATATCCCGACATGCGGTGTTGGCTTGTGTGCTAGTCTCAGCTGCTGGCTAGGTTGGAACTTGAACCTGGTAAATAGGTGTGTTCTTTTAAGCTACGGTGGCACCGAATTGAATGAACACTCGAGCGTCAAGGTCGCAAAATGTCAACTCCGTGAGGGTTTGTGGGAGGGGATAATGGGTAGAGCCTGCAGCACCTGTCTGGTAATTGCACTTATCGCTTTCAACGTATTGTTTTTGGTAAGTACTTGTTTATTTTTCTGTGTGCCGTGTGCGAACTTCTGAAAGTTGGGCTTGTGTGTTATGGAAAACATAACACCGCTTTGTGTTCCGTTCATGTGCCCGAATGCTTGCCACGTTAAGCGGACTTATTTGTCGCCTAATAATTATGACCCGGTGAATAGAGTAAAATCGGTTGTGTCTTGTTGGCGACATCAAGCACCTCAGATTTATCTTCCATGAACCGTACGGCTTGTCGTTTGACGATTATTTGTTCGCGCAAAGTATTTTTTGTCCCATATTCCGGTATATGGTTTGAACCTCCAAAATGCAAAGTGCTGGTGACTTCCATTATCCATGTGCTTATCTTGAACTTCAGGATGAAAGCTTGCGTTTGTTGACTGATTCACTTATTTTGGAAGCTGTGTAGGCAGTGGTTGTAATGTGGTAAATAAAGTTAATGCGCGGATGATCAAGATGTGAGCGATGTTCGACAACCTGCGTCATTTGTGGCACCTGAAACGAGTTTCGCTGAAGCTGAAGGATACACGACGTGTATATTGGGTAAACGATCACAGTGGCGCGCGTACCTCCATTTTCTTGCCGGACGACTTAGCTAAGATTCGTCTGTCATCGTGTGCCTATGTCGGACGAGGTTCGCAAAGAACGCTTGGGAAATCCCGCTAATGACACCTTCGATATGGTACGGAGATGTGCTTATTTTAATGCCGGTCGAACGTCCAGACACCTCATTCTTGATAGTCTTCCTTATGGACATGAGGCTTGATCGCACGAATCCCTATCATATCCCACACTTATCTTTCCATTCTTTACTGAAAAGTTCTTCCATCACGGTTCTGTGGCAGTTAACAACCAGTACATAGTGCTGGTCTATTGTCGTGTGTAGTCATCGTCATCATTTGCAGCAACACCAGGTGAGAACACTGGTATCAGTAACTTTGGAAAATGCCTTGTTATGTAATAAAGGAAGAAATGGGAGAGCGAGAGACCCAGGGTCAGCCCAGCCTATACCAATACTTAGTCAGACAATTTGGATAGAAAGAGACAGCATGAACGCCAGTGACATGAGTTGGTCGCAATATCGCCCTCTGTCTACAGTTAAGCACATAAAGGGTCGTGCGTACCCCGTCCTACCTACCTCACTACTGTGAGACCGAATGCAACTTCCGAGATACGTATAGCGTTCCTGTCACAAAGAGACCGGACCTTACCGTGGTTTGACGCTTTGTGCACCTCCGCGACCCATTGAGTTATACTGGGTGTGTCAGTACGACACCCATAGAGTCTCATACCAAGTTGGCCAATGATTGGAGGTCTAACGGACACAGCTGGCCCTTCAGGTTGGGAGTTAGAGCATGTGTGGTGACTTGTTCCATGACAGTGGTGATGCATTTGCATTGTCCACCAAACGCCGCTGTCTTGCTGTCAGGCTTTTGAGCTAAAGGCTTTTGTCGAGGACCCTAATCGTCCTTCTGTACAGGTGTGGGTGCTCTGGTAGTACGACCCTGGCACTTACAACTAACAGTACTCTCATACCACATCGGCCGTCGCGCGCTGCCATCAGCCAGGTTACATTGCTGCATACAGCATGGTGGGTAAGCGAAAACAGGCTACTGATGATGCCCCTTTCTCTTTCACATACCTTTTCTGCTTCTCCCCACCTCGTTAATGACTCCCTCCATGTAGGTCCGTCAGTTAGTTCTGATGAATCCGTCCGTCCCGCACCGGTTTTGGGAACAACATCTGCATGTCATTCGGCGCTGAGATCCTCAGGTATCTCGAAATCAATCTTCCATCTTCGGCGCCCAGGCTATCTGGCTGCTTTCAATGTTCGCACTGTGAAGTAAGCAGGACAACAAGCTTCTCTTGTTCTCGCACTAGGCTCGCTTGATGTGTGCTGTATATCAGAAACAAGAATACAAGATGCAAGCGCAGTGGTTGAGCTAACCATCCCTTTCCCTTCCTCTGGCGACCTAGAGGCCGCTGCGGCAGGGCGTGCAGGGGTTGGTACCGTCCTAAGTCACTGCGCGGAATTATCCTTGCTTGATCGGATACTCGTTGATAGCCACGTTTGTGCAATTCGTGTGAAAACGTCCGTGAAGGAGTCTGTCTGCTTACGACTTAACCGACTGCAGCTCTGACCATTAAAGACAAGTTTTATGACTCCCTGAATGCCCTGTTGAGGCGCGCTAAGAGCTCATATATCGTTGTGGTTCCCGTGGATCTGAATGAACCAGTGAGCAGGCTTTGCGCATCAGAGACCCAATAGATGGTCGACATAGATTGGATTCGGTATGTACGGACACTGGCGAACGATTACTTGGGCTATGCGCTTACTGCAGGCTGTTTTTATGCTGCACTAACTTCAGAAATGGCCGAAGTCGTCTGGCCACATGGTGTCCTCCAACGCCGTGCCGGCTATGAACCAAATCGATCACATTGCCGTCAGTTACCGATGGCATGGATCAACAACTGACTGTCGCTCGGTTTTGAGCACACTTCCGGATTCCGACCACGCACTCGTCCGGAGTCGCTTGTGTCTTCGGTTTTGAGGGCCGCGTGAGGTGCGCACAAATCACCTGGCAACTGAGAGAGTAGCAGATCCCGATGTTGGACGAATTTACCAGAATCGTCTTCCAAAGTCTCTTCCAGCTGCTCCACCATCAGATGTAAATTCATGCCGGAACGGGATCGCCACCTCTTTGCAAAGTGCTGGGAGTTTTGCCTGTGGTACGGCGCTGCCAGGCCCACTCAAGCACTGGATATCAGACCAAACAGTTGCACTGTTTAAATCTTGGAAAAATATCTCCATTGGTTTTGGAACATGATTTAGCCCGACGAATGTGCAGACTTCAGATGAGAGTGAGCGTGAGTCCCGACGGTGGAGCCTGGTGGACTCGGAAACCTAAAGAAATGGAAGAAGCACAGAAAGGCGGGAATGCCGAAGATTATTTCAGTTGATCCGCGAGACCGGCCCCAGGAAACCACCTGTGAGCGAAACCATCAAGGAACAGAATGGAGCGACTGTCTTGAATAAAGAACGCTTCGGCCCGTGGATTGAACACATCGAACAACAGCTATCATGGCCATCAGCTGCCACTCATCTGGAGACTACAGCTGGTGGAGAACCCTGGACGGAGAACATGGAACCCCCCATGGAACCCCTCCGAGGTTTATGACTGCATATGTCTTCTCAAGTGCCACCGAGCTCCTGGTCCGGAAGACCTCTTACCAGCGTCGTCCAAAGATGGCGGTGACTTCGTCGGTCAGCGCTTGTCTGATCAGTTTTGCCTCCATCTGGGAAGTGAGATTGACCCATACAACTGGGGAGAATCGGTGACAGTGTCTATTTTCAAAAAAGAGGCTCGTAATGAGTGCGGAAATCACGGGGAGAGCATCTTGACCACAGCTTCAACGAGACTATTGGTGTCACCTGTCCGTCGTCAGTTCATGGTGGCCCATGGTGAAACACTGACTCGATAGCAGCAGGCGGAATTCCGGCCAGGTAGGGTTTTCGTTGACCAAATCTCCACACTCCAGCGGGCGCTAGAAAAACGTCATACTTACAAACGACCCACAATTTTGGTATTTCTCGATTTCAAAGGCGTATTTGACTCAATTCACCGGTCTGCTCTCGTTGACACGCTTGTCTATCAAGGAATTCCCGGAAGTTCGTAAACGTAATTAGTTCTTTGTAATTTCAGACTTCCGGGCGTGTGACAGTATACGCAGAGCTCCCTAAAAGTTTCCCTACACAAAGTGGTGTTCGTCAGGGGCGCCCACTCTCTCCATTCTTATTTAGCTTCTTGAGCGACAAAATACCGGGAAGAACGCTGGAAGGTCCTCAAAGCCCTGGTGTTCTGATAGCCACTGACGAAAACCTGGTCTACCTGGAATATGCAAACGACATCGTTTTTATCTTCGAAGTGGAGAGGGCGCAGGTGTTTTAGGATGAACTGACCAAAGTCATCCCGTCCTTTGGCATGCGCTTTCCACTCAAAAAGTGTAAGGTCACGCTCGTGAACATGCAGTCACTCAACACGCCACTTACAATTCAGGGAGACGTCCTTGAAATTGTGGAGAATTTCATATATTTTGGAAGTTGTAATAGTTCTGATTGTAGTGCGAGTAGTAGTGTAGTGAGGTCGATGTACGAATGTGCAAGGCTCGGGGCGCGTTTGCTATTTTGAGACACTTATGCCGCCAAAGCGGTATATCTCTGAATCCCAAGGGACGTGTATATAAGGCTACAGTAGGGACTGTTTTGTTGTATGGCTGTGAGACTTGGCCTGTTCGAGCAGCAGAACTGAGACGTCTTCAGGTGTTCGTCAACCATTGTCTCAGAACCATAGCTCATATCGGTTGGTGTCGCTTAATCTGTAACGACGCATTTAGAAAGCAAGTGTTTGGTTGTGAAACGGGGACTTTCATCAAAGAATGTAAACAAATCGTTCAGCTCTAGCACCCTTTCGGTGTCTAACTGCCATGCCACCAGAAGGAAACACGAGGGCTGGTATACTGCCAGGGTGCCCAAGCCTAGATAGGGGAAGTCGAGAGGCAGAGGTCGGGTTCGAACCACGAAACTTCCGGCCAGTAAATTCGCACTCTAACCACTGAGCCATCTCGCTTCCCTCATCGAAGAATGTGTCTAGCACCAGAAGCTGTGTTGGTTAGGGCATGTATTGCGCATGTCAGACCATTGTTAGCCGTAGAGAGTGCTGTCTTTCGTGCCCAATTCAGAGTGGCGGAAGCAGATAGGTGGCCAACGTTAGACCTAGCAGAGGTATGAAAAAGATTACGAAAATTTTGGGTGCTGTAGGCGCGACTCGCCTTTCAGGATGGGGAACGCGTGATATCACTGCGCCAGGTTGGGGGCGCTGCAAGATGTGGCTTCTAATCGATGTCGGTGGCGTTTTTGTTTTCAGTTTCTGTCCAGATAACTTGAATGAGTGGCTGGAGCTGCGTGAACCTCGGAATGGTTGTGGTAGGCTAACACCAGGTCCCCTCCCAATACACTTTTATTCTTCTCTTCACAATACTGCCTCCAAATAAATCATGTTTGTACGGCATCGAAGCGTCAGCGTCGAATATTGATTTTATGCCATAATAGTGGTGATGATGAAAATGATGATGAGAAACGGATTCGAGCTAATTCTTCTGTGATTGCCTCGGGCACCTTTTTTGAAAATAGGAACTACTATTAACCCGCCCCGAATTTGGGACAGTTCGCCCAAAGAGAGGCAAATAAGTTAGACAAACACCGACTGAGGATTGTACCTTCATCTTGAAGAGAGCGGGAAGGAGTTTCTTAGGATCAGCCTCTCGGTGAGGCTTGAGGACAAAAGGCATCCGCTTATTTCAGAATCCATCGGAGGTTCCAGTTGTACTGTCGAGGGCTGTGTTGTGGGTCGGGAATCTCGCTGAGCAACTGCAAGTGGCTAGTTGAATTGTGAAAAGTCCGAGTGATTCAGGGGCTTTTGTTTCTTGTAGATAGGTGATCCATTGTTATCATTGATTGCTTCACTCACCGGGCGCCTCTCTGGGCGTGTTGCGCGTATCACTGGTACATTTTTCGCGCACTCCCAGAGTTTCTTGGCTCTTCCATCTCTTCAGGTGTCTGGATCCACCAAGCTTCTCGATCCTCGTAGATGCTTTTTTCCACCTGAAGTCTGACAGTCCTTGGAGTTTTATTGTATTATCTACCAGGATGGCTACTTGTCCGAGCTTCGAGCAGTTTTAGGGTGTTGCTCGAGATTCAGGGCTTGCGTATATTTAGTTGCGCCATCCCACAAACAGAGCGCCCACCATCATGGAGGAATGTGGATGGTACCTCCCAAGTGGAGTGAACTTCAGACGGCCTATTATCATCAACGGTTCTTGGGTGATTTCCGAAACTCAAACCCCATGAGCTTTTCTGGTAGTAATCCGTCTTGCGATATTACTGTACACCGAACATAAAATCCCATGTTTCGGCACGGCCTGGTGAATTGACACCAAACTGGTGGTTACCAAGTGTGGCAGTCGCCTTCAAAATCTGAAGAGGAGCGTGTTGACTTCCTCGGAAAATTTATTTGCTAATTAAATCCTTAAAATGCAACATAAGGTGCATAATGTCATCATCATCAGAGACAGCAACATCAATGTTGACGCTAATGCTCCACAGCCTTACAACCACAAAGTTTATCTAATTGTATTTAAAGCCTTAGAATGAAAAGAAGAGTAAAGAGTGAGTGCGTGAAGTCTGTCGCGAGCATTCGCAGGCGCCTACACCTCGAAGTGTTCAATTAGACAGTCTGGAAAGAAATTGACAGCACGAACGCTAAGGATATCGATCAGCCCCCATTTCTTGCAACGTCTGAAGCCAAGCGCAGCAGGGGTCACTAACACCACCTATAAGGCGGACAACACCCAAAGTCTCTGACCTTTTTACACCCTTCTGCTAAGTCATCTTATCAACCTCGCGGTTTGCGCCATTCTGAAGGAGGCACGAAAAAAAACACTCGTCTCGGTAGACGGGGTTTCAGCATGCGTAGCACACTGCTGAGCCGCCGCTGTTGATGGTGCTGGATATTTTCCACGACTGATGTACTTGCTGCACAATCAAATATCCGTTCCCTAGTGACATCGTTATGGATTCGTTGACGACATCTGATATCAGCAACGCTCTTGAAGCATCATCTATCCGCAGAAGTAATGTTTCGCAATCACACAACAACACCGCCATTACAGGCAACTCTTGAGACCACAAGGGTCACAAATTAGCAAGCGTGTTTCCAACCTTTGAGATTCGTGCACTGAATCTATCAGACACTTCCGTTAGGGCTAATAAAACTACCGAGATACATAAAATTCTCCACAACCTTCAGTGCTTCTTGAATTGTAAGGGACCTGTTCAGAGACTACGTGACTTTACTTTGGAGGTGCAAGACGCATGCCGAACGATGGTATGACGGGCTTGTGCTTCCCCTCCATCTTCAAGGATAAGGATGATGTCGTCTGTGTACACCGAATCGACAATGTTCTCTCCAGCAACAATTTAAACACCGGGGTTTTGAAGATCTTCCAGCGTTTGCCTCATTCTTTCACCGACGACGAAGTTGAAAGAACAAGAAAGGAGAGAGTGCAGATCCTTGTGGGACACCACTTTTTGTAGGAAAGCTTTTAGATAACTCACCATACACTCCCACACACCCAGAAGTATGTGAATGTAGGGAACCGCATTATGTTCACAAACGTCTGGTCATATAGTACAATAAAAAATAAGTCTTTCAGCTGTAACAGCCTTTCGGTACCTAGCTGCCATATCACACCAGGGCCGTGATACCGCCAGGTTGCCCGACCCTGGACAAAAGTAGATGAGCTGCCGGATTTCATTTCGATCCGCAACCTTCTGGCCAGTAAGTTCGTGCCTTAACTTCTGAGCTATCTCAGAGATTTCATGTTGAGTAAGTGTAGTTAACAGTAGCGACCGATTGACAGAATCGAACGCACTCTTAAAGTCAAGGATTAAGGGTCGTCTGTGCAAATGGCGTTGCTCTGACACCTGACGGATTGTGAAGATGTGGACCTATCCTCTATGGGGTCGAAATCCCGCTTGATGCTCACGGGTCAAGAATTCGCGTGCCGCCGTAAGATGACGAAGAATCAGTGACGCCAGAAACCTTGTTACAATGAGAGTCAAACTGATAATTCACTGCGGATACCCTTTCAAAAAATGGGCACTATTACTGACTCACCCGAGCTGTCTTTCTCTAAGGTGGGCACAAATAGGCTAGACCGGTACCAGCTGAGTAATTCTCCGCTATTCTTGAACAGTGCGGGTGGAAGTTTGTCAGGACCAGTAGCACGATGAGGCTTGATTAGAGATATACACTCGGACACTTCCGAAGGGGTTCCATATTCCACCTTCCTGTTGGTTGCGACCAGGAGGAATCTGTCGACGAGCCGCCAACAGACCCGTGGTTCTATCGGAGATTCAATATTTGGATGAGGTTGGCTAAGTTGTGCCGCAAACGTGAGTTCCGGCTTTGTGCAGCGCTTTGGATGTCTGGGCAAGATGGCTCAATGGTTAGAGCGCGAATTTACTGACCGGAAGGTCCGTGGTTCGAACCCGACCTCTGCCTCTGCCTCTCGACTTCCCCTGTCTAGACTTGGGCAACCTGGTAGTATCCCGGTCCTCGTGCTTCCTTCTGGTGGCATGGCAGCTAGGCACCGAGAGGGTGTTACAGCTGAACGACTGTTATTATTATTATTTGAATGTCTGTTCCACTGTTCGTTAATATCCTACATCAAACTAACGGGCAGGCGTTTGAGAAGCCATTTCTGATAGTTTCGTTTAGTTTCTGGGTTCGCTAGCTTTTCAATGACTAGGCGAGGTGTGTGCGTTTTGTGTAGACCCGACAAACAGCAGCGGACAAGTGCGTGTTCGGAGTCCACGCAGGCATTCCAAAAGGAGCGGTAGGGAGTGGTCGACCCTCGCCACCGGTAACTGATAGCGATGTGGTCTATTTGGATTCGGGGCTGGTTTGTTGGTGGGCACCACGTTGTCAAGCGGTTTCCGCTTTTCCTGGAATTGACACTGCAAAGAAGCAGTCTGTGATTGGCACACGTCTGAAGCAGGTTATCTCCGTTGTCGGTGCGTCTCTTATCCATACCCAGACGATCACCCAGTTGAGCCTCAGCGGCACTGAACGTTTATGTCACTGGTAACCACAGCGATGTCTGAGCTTTCAGTCCGTCGTAAAAGAGTACCGAAAGCATCATAAAAGCTGTCCTGAGTTACACTCATTTGGGGCGTAGGCAGACGCAAACAATGTGCGACAGACTTCACTTTCTCGAGATTCTTTCACAGACGCTGCTGAGCTTACCACACAGAGGCCGTCAACGAGTATCCGATCAAGTAGAGACGCTTCCGCTCGATCGGCCAATGTAACAACGGCCTTGGCAGATTTAACTGCAAAGGCCTCTGCCCCACCAAAGGTGCGCAAGCGGAACCAGTACTTGCGTCCTCTATCCTTGTTTCTGGCAGACAGCATACAGTACAGAGGGAATCCAGCTTTAGAGCCAGAGGCGCTTGTCCTGCTTGCTTCAGTATGCGAGCATTAAATGCAGCTAAGTGAACCGGCTTTCGGGGTTTGAAAACAGGCTTCGAATTGTTTAGGGTTTTCACTGAAGTCGGACACAGAAGCTGCAGCTGAGCGTGATGCAGGGTGAACAAAGCGGTCAGTCTTCGTCCTGCAATCTGCGGATAGAGTATTCAAATTGAGGTGGTGTAGGGTAGAAGAGGGAATACGTGGAAGTGTAAGAAGGGAGGCGTCAGAAGTAGAATGTTTTCGCTTATTCGCCCTGCTTTATACATCAAGTAAGGCCACCCGGCTGGTGACACCACGGTCGATGTGGCATGAGAGTATTGTTAGTTGTTAGTATCATGGTTGTTCGTGGGCTGGGACACTACCAGAGCTCCTACACATAGACAGGAGGACGATTAGGGTCCTCAACCCAAGCCTTTGGCTCAAAAGCTTGACCGCAAGGCAGAGGTGTTTGGTGAACAATACAAATGCATCACCATTTTCATAGAACAAGCTGCCACACATGCTCTAACTCCCAACCTGGAAGGCCAGGAGACTGCGTCGGCATGAGAGACTCTGTGAGTGTCGCATGGACACCACCCCATTATAGCGGAGGCACACACGCCGTCACACCACAGTAAGACCCAGTCTCTTGGATTTTTCTCAAGTGACACCATACCGGAGAAACCATATGATTGGAGCAAAGCACATCATCGGGGAACCTATCCCTGAGTCTGGTAGTTTTAGGCAACAGAGGTTTCGTTGAAGTGTTGTATTTTCGGCTTTCCTGAATGGATAGTTCGCAATCGAGAGGCAGCCGACGTCAATGCGATCGCTTGAAGCGGTAAATTCATTCATAACTCTTTTACTTGAGGGGCAGCTCGGGCAATTTTTTGCGTTCTAATCTATGTAAGGGACTAGGTAAGCTTTCATATACTGTCCTAGAATTCAGTGAAACATTTGGCTTTCTATCGCTGTTTCATATCATTTACTAATGACTGTTGCCCATAAACTAACGTCTCGCTCATTTCATATTTCTGTCCTTTCCTTTCTTAGTTAATTGGTGCCGCAATACTGTGCTTCGCCATCTACTGCTACGTTGACGCCACTATTCAGAGCGCCATCTCCCAATCAGGATATGGAGACAAAGTTCAGAATTTGCTCTACGGACTCATTGGTCTTGGATCGTTGACGATCATTGTCTCCATATTTGGGTGTTGTGGAGCTTATCATGAATCAGCTTGCCTGTTGGGCACCTACTTCACCTGTCTGGTTATCATGTTCGGGGTCGAGTTGGGTGTTGGTGCGCTTTGCTTAGTGTTTCGAGACGAAACTGAGACTAGAATAAACAAGGCTTTAGAGAATGTGATCATGAGTTTTAGTGACACGTCAATTCCCGGCAACAATGGCATGACCAGCTCATATCGAGACCTCATACAACGAGTGGTAAGTGAAATCTAACACTGTTTGACTCTGTTCTTTTCAATTTAACATTAGTTTGCCCACACGATAGCATTAAGCACATTATTATAGCTTGCTAAAATCCCAGATACTGTTTTGGCTACCGCAGATATAAACGTGCAAGTAGGTAAACTTTGGGCTGCTGAGGTTCCTTTGGGTGATGGTCTTGGACTAGACAACAGTGATCACTTGCTACTTTGCTGGCCACATACATTTATGTGTGGCACTAACTTCGAAACAACCGAAACCAACTGACGAGACGCGCGGTCCAGCCTCATACGCAAACAGGTCGGGCTGTCATGAGCCATAGGAGGCATGGTGCAATTACTGAAGTTCGCTCGTTCTGGAACACCTATGTGGTTACTGGTCATGTGGCTATCCACTATTTTCTTTTTGGACGTTTTGAGGGTAGGCAAAATACACACACCTCTCCCAGCCATTGAGGAGCTCTCCTACCCAGTTTTTCAAAACCACATACTGCCATCCCTTTTGCAGTCTCCGAAAATATCCCTTACAATTCAAGGAGAATCACTGGTGATTGTTGAAAACTTTACATACCTCGGTAGTTGTATTAGCTCTGACGGAAATTTGTCTGATGAAGTCAGTGCAAGAATCTCAAAGGCTCGAATCACGTTTGCTAATTTGCGTCACTTGTGGCCTCAAAAAGGCATATCACTAGATCTTAAGGGTCGCGTGTACCAGACTACAGTAAAGGCTGTGTTGTTGTATGGGTGCGAGACATGGACTCTGCGGACAGATGATGTGAGGCGTCTTCAGTTTTTTGACCACCGATGCCTCAGAAGGGTAGCTGGTTGTAGATGGCGTCAGCGTGTTAGTAACAAGGTGATTAGAAAACGGGTATTTGGTTGCGCGGCACGTACTTCAATAGGGGAAAACATCCAGCACCACCGACTACGATGGCTCGGTCATGTGCTACGCATGCTGAAACACCGCCTACCGAGACGACTGTTGTTCTCCGTGCCTCCTTCAGAATGGCGCAAACCGCGAGGTGGACAACGCATGATTTGGCAGAAGGGCGTGAAAAAGATTACGAGTTTGGGTGTTGTTGGTGTTGTATGCCTTCCAGGATGGGGTCTCCCCGACCCCGCCTGTGCTTGGCTGGAGACGTTGCAAGAAATGGTGGCTAATCGATGTCAGTGGCATCCGTGCTGTCAATTTCTTTCCAGGTTATCTGATTGAGCGGTTGGAGGTGTAGGCACCTCAGAATGCTTGACATAGGCCAGCACTAGGTCCCCTTCCTCACCCACTCTTTTCTCTTCTGTTCACTCTAGGGCTTTAAATACAATTAGACGAACCTTATGGTTGTACGTCAGTGAAGCATCATTGTCAACACTGATGTTGCTATCTTTGGTGATGATGATGATGATCCCTTTTGCTTCATCTGCTGTATACGGCCGTGCAAGATGCTAGCTAGCGTTCATGTGATACAGTACAACCTGCCATACCAAAACACCGCTCGGTGATTCGTCACAAATTTTAGCAGCTCGGGAATGCAGTACAATTCGACGGGCTATCAGATAGTAATTGAAAAAAGCATACCTCCTGATGGGTAACCTTGGTTCAGAAGCAGCAGTTGAGGGAACGGGAAATTCCGGAAGTATGGGAACACTGTCTAACTAATCTCTGCGATGAGCCCAAAAAGTCACCGTTGAATGAAACGATTCGTCACAAGACGGCTGTTTCATCTCCAGGGAAAAGAAAGCCGCGAATCGTTCGATCGAACACTTCGAACGACAATCCAACTGGTTCAGTTGGAGTCCTAATCTGTGAGTGAGTTATGAATGGTGAACTTGGACACCTTCCGGAATACATAAATACATTCTCATCCTCACGCTCTTTCTAGATGCTTGTCCTGCTATGTTCAAGATTTGAGATGAAATCCTCTATCTGGAAGAAAGAGACTGTCCCAGCCAACTGGGAACGGTCACTTTAGAGGAGAACTAGCAGTGTGTTGCGACCGTAGAGATGTTTTCTTAACTCCGTTGCAAGAAAACTATGCATCGCTTGTAAAACGTCGTCTTGTGACAGAACTTGGACTCGGACATAGGTGGGAGAATTCAGACCGGTAAGAGGTTGTGTGAACCACAGCTGTAATCCGCCAGAACAGCGGCATGCGTAGAAGCGTCCCACGTCTTCGCGTCCCTTGATTTCAAGGGTGCACTTGGTTCTGTGGACCGATTGGTTCTCTAACCACTTCTCTACGACAGAATGCTCTATAGAAGCCCGTGAACAACTTACGCGTTTGTGTCCACGCAATTGTGGGTTTGATTGTACGAGTTGCTCCAAATATTCCCCCACAGGCACCGGTGGCTGTTAAGGGTTTTTCGTTTAACTTTACAACTGATGAGACAGTGGGACGGAATCTTAGAGGATTTCCATCTTCCGGTGTTCAGGGCGCTGGGAGAGAGAATTTTAGTTACCTGAAATACGCAGGCGTCATTGTCCTCATTTTCAAAAGCAACGCCTCATTAGATATACTGAACGGGGTCATCTTATCGTTCCGCATAGGCTCAGCATCCAGGAGTGCACTGTTTGAAACTGTACGTAGCCGTCTGAGGAGAGGCACTGGAGGTGCTGGAACAGATAACTTATCTTGGGAATTAAATTTCTCTTGACAGTGGTTTTACAGATGAAGGTAAGCCATCAATGGCTTTTCCAATTCGTCTCTATTTTGAAATTGTTAGAACATGAATGACACGCTTGTCCGACTACAGTACGGACTCTTATTGTGCAGCTGCGGAGGATCTCTGACCAGCGATTTCTCAACTCTTTAGCTGGAATAGTCTGGCACGAAGAAATACGGGTGTTTAACGAATCGGAAGGTATCTCACCTAACGGATGCATCCAGCAATGCACTGTACGATGACTCGGTCACGTGCTACGCATGCCGAGTTACTGTATACCGATGTGGGATTATTTCTATTGATTATTCAGTGAATAACAATTAGATCGAGAAGAAAGATGGAGGGAAAACACCCATTTGCGAATTAGCTTGGCGTTGATGGGAAACTCAACTAAAATTCACCTGGATCTCTCTATTGTACTCTTGAACTAAACGTACTGCGCAAATGCCGCCTCGTAAACAGTAAATAATAACCCTCCAGCTGTAGCACTCTTGGTGTCTATCTGCCATGACACTCAAAGGAAGCACGAAAAAAGCTTGAGTACTTCCAGGTTGCGGTCGAGATTGCCGGGTTTGGGTTCGTACCACGGACCTTCCGGTACGCTTTGACAGCTGAGCTATCTCGAGCTGGTGTTTTAGTTAGAACGATATTCAAAATGTTGGAATGTGTTCTAGTGCTACTCGTTAGTTTCTTGAAAGCTCTGGACAGCTTTCTACCAGGTTCGTCCTTCTTGGGACTTATGAGGTTGGCCTAGCCCCCAAGTCTTCATCAACCTTGTTTCCCACTTGAATACCTAGTGGCACGTAGGTAGCGTTAAAAACTCAGTTGCAAATTAACTTAATGTTGCAAGGAGGCTAAGCTGAATTTCACCTGAATAAGGTTGATGGAAATTCGGAGGACCAGATCTACTTGGTGGGTCTCATAGCACAACTAGTACTGGGCTTTCCACAGCTGTCCTTTGGGATGGGAAGGTTCTTATTGGAGTGACTGATTTTTTAAGCAATGTTTGTGTATTATATTGTTCTTCCTTCCTGTTTGGTCTTATCAGAAATATAATTATCGTACAATAGACAATAGATATGAAAAACTTCTAGGGACCAAAATACTCAGTTGGTTAGCAGAAACACAGTACTTGAACCGAGTACTCTGCAATTTCTCCTACAGTCATTTCACTGTTACTTGTCATTCGTCATTTAATCCTTGGGCTATTTGACTGGCTGCCCGCATAACTTAGGGAACGGTATTCATGATGAAAGAGTAAATGTATATTCTGTCACAAACCGGAACTGAGATTAATTGTCGCACCTCTGTAGCCCAATAGTAGGTCAAATTTCGTTCCATGCCTATGTATGCTGATTAAATTCACGGTTGGGCTTGGGCACTGCATGGGACCAACCCAGTTTGTCGATATCATGGTGTTGTTCCACGCTTAGATTATCGATTCGCATTTTCCTTAAAGATAAGACCTGAATGTAGTCAGTAGTGTGCGTGGAAGGGACTTTCATAGAAAGATGGAACTTCTCCGACATCATGAGGTTTGGAGGCGCATTCGGGAGAAAAAGCAATTAATCTACACCAACCAGTATGTTTCAAGAATGAACGAACTGAGATGCATTTGAAAACTTTTGGTAAGTAATAAACGAACTGAGACACATAAGGCAAACGGCGAATAAATGGCTCTGCGGCTTAGATAGCCTTCGACAATGCATCGCTACTCATTGACAGCTTTACGTTAGCTAGCCAGCGCTCCGTGACGTCTTTTTTACTGGCTTTGAGAAATAGAAAAACTTTTTTCCCGATGACACGCTCGTCTAAAAACATGGACTGGGTAGCCGAATTCCAGGCCATATAACTGAGCTTGCATCAAGTAATTCAGCTCGTTACACTTGCAAATTCCTTCCTTACTTGTAGGTCGTGGATCCGCTGCCTTGTACAGGAAGTCCCTCCACAAGGTTCATTGGACGGTGTTAGGGCTGCACAGCTGAACTTAGATTTTGAGAGTCCCGGCTCACCGTAGCTAAACACCAACCAAGTGTCATGCCAGATAACTTTCTCCTCCCTTTCCAAAAAAAATTATACCTACCGGGCAGTAGTAGGGCTAAAATCGCCACAGTTTTTCGGCCCGTTTTAGAAGGTTCCTCATTTTGCTCCAAAGACCGGGATAAAGTGGTTCTTTTAGGGGACTGGGAAGTCCCTATTCGACAAGAACAAATTAACAAGACCACTGTGTATGGCCGATAGTTGATGTCAGTAATTTCTATCCTGAATACCCGACTGAATTGTTGTCCATTTCCCATTATCTTCTTT
This sequence comes from Opisthorchis felineus, assembly GCA_004794785.1. Taxonomy (NCBI): domain Eukaryota; kingdom Metazoa; phylum Platyhelminthes; class Trematoda; order Opisthorchiida; family Opisthorchiidae; genus Opisthorchis; species Opisthorchis felineus. The sequence continues at coordinate 505,080 of SJOL01009787.1, forward strand.
CATTTTTTTAAAAAAAAGTTGACATGGTTGAATGGCGTCGGAGCATCATCGCTGTGCGCTGATGTTACCGTCACTGATGGTGCCAATGAAGACGATAACAATGCTTCTAATATAGAATTACAGGAGAATCTACTGGGTTACGCAGTGTTCAGTAAAGTTCTCACTAGTCAACTACGGAAAATGAAAATGATTACCCTAAACAGGTGTGCAACTGATAGCGGTTTTTTGTCACTGTTTCATCAGTTCTCCTTTTCTGGAACGATTACTCCTTTCGATCCACTCGTGTTTCGCCGTTATCAGAGCCCAACAGTGCTTGGTTGAGCCGACATTCGAATCTCGGAAATCTGACATGTGGGACAGGCATGGTTCAACACAAATCCGTTGACCGATGTGCATTAAACCCCTAAATATTCCAACACAGTTCGGATGAGTCCCATTGATAACCGTATGGATTGGCTGGTGAAGAACTCAACATAGAGGCATAAAATTAGAGATACATTGCCAAGTAGCCCGCCAAAGGACATTCTAAAACTGAACTTGAAAAACAACGTTCCAGCGAAGCGTAGTAGTCCTCATAGAACTTGAAAAGCAAAGTCGTTATTGGTTTCACTTGAGGTGTCCTTATAATCCCGAAGGTTTTGAATATATTATCCGATTCCAATTTCTTTTACACCTTCAAAATGAATAGTTTCTGTAATTTCGTGTGCACACACAAATCCTTCTTTCCTCCTAATTCAGTCGTTGGCGATGTTGCGGAATATAGGTAGCTCGGTTGCACTGCTTTGCTGTTGGTCTGTTCGCCCACCTTGTTAGTTGGATTACAAACGTTGCATCACCAGTCAAGGTGGCATTATCAGTGCGGGGTTGAGTGGGGACCATTCCACCCCTTGTCCATACCTCCATAGTAAAGATGGATTCATAATAACGGGAGAGGGCGCGGAAGAAGGGAAAGTGCTGGTAGATTATGGAATAAATCCAGTGTCCAGTTGAGTTTAGCTATTCAGCTGTAAACCCTGTACCGGGGGTGCGTTGGTTCACCATTAATGAAGCGAAAGAGGACACACGCTGAAGACAATGGTCCGAATAAACAGCCCGTGGGAAGGGTGTCGTACCCACTAGTGGGGAATATTCGCATTTGCATTCACTCTCGTTCGAACAGTCCTGTCCTGATGCAATCTTCTGGCGAATCCACACCGGAAGGACAAACCGCTGGGCTCGAGTTTCGCTCTTACTAAGGGTGTGCTGCAAATTATTTACACGTGAACCTCATACTAATGAGATCAGATACTTTGTTGAGGACCATGAAAGCAGCCTTAGTTGGTACACTGACAGTTGGTCCCTGAATGCCATTATGGCGGTCAACTACCGCTACTTAGTATCGGTATATTGCTGTCGAGGGTCGCTTTTGAGGGTCTGGAATTAGCTGCCTTTGATGTTCACACACTGAAACAAGCTGGACGACACACTGATTTTGCTTACACGCTGGATTCTCTCTGCATTGATATGTGCTGCCTGTCAAAAACAAAAATTCAAGACACGGAGACCGTAACTGAATTGATTGACCCCTTGCTCTTTTCCGGTTTCCGACTGCGCGTCATTTCCGGCGATGAGTAGCGTGTGTGGAAGACTTGAGAAAAAAATCGTTCAGCTGTAGCACCCTTTCGGTGCCCAACTGCCATGCCACCAGAAGGAAGCATGAGGGCTGGGATACTGCCACGTTGCCCAAGCCTAGACAGGGAAAGTCGAGATGCAGAGGTCGGGTTCGAACCACGGACCTTCCGGTCAGTAAATTCGCGCTCTAACCACTTGGGCGATCTCGCCCCTTGAGAAAGAGAGGCCTATTACTCCCAACGGGCTGTGGCTCCAGGTCTCTCCAAGGGGATATCTGTAAAGCTCTAGGATGAAGGCCCAGATATCACTGTGGCGAGGCAAATCCGCGGGTAGACAGGTTTAGCGCTCCTTTACGTGGCAAGAATCGATCACTCCTGTCACTTCTTCTGGAGTACCTGCGTAGACTCCGATCACCCAACTCGGCGCATCACCTGACGTTAGGTAAACTGAGTGCCCACGCGACCGGGAAGCTTGATGGACCCAGAAGGTCGAAAAAATGGAAGGAGCAACAAGTTCTGGAGATGTCTACAGGTTCGTTCGACAGGTCCTCAGAAACCCTTCATCCCTGAATCAATCAAAAACAACGATGACATATCCAGCAAAAAAGTTTGGATCGCCTGTCAGAATACTTCGAACAACAATGTATTAGTTACCAACCGGCCTGTGTACCTCTGACGAAAACACGGCTGCCAATTCGCATTAATTGTGGCGTCAAAATGGCATATCACTGGGTCTCAAGGGTCATGTGTATCAGACCATAGTACGCGTTGTGCTGCTGTGTGATCGCAAGACATGGCCTTTACAGGTAGGTGATCTGAAGGGCCTTCGGGTTTCTGACCACTGATGTCTCAGAGACGTTGCTGGTTTCGTATAGCGTCGACGATTTGATAACGAAGCAACTGGAAGCCGGGTGTTACGTTGTGCAGCAAGCAAGTCAGTCGCTGAAAACATCCAGAACCGTCAACTTCAGTTGCTCGACCGTGTCTTACGTATGAAGGCTAATCGTCAACCGAAACTGGTGCTATTCTGCATGCCTTCTTCAGGTTAGAGCAGACTGCGAGGTGGATAGCTCGTGTTTTGGCAGAATGGTGCGAATCAGTGTCGACATTGATGTTGTTATCTGTGATGGTTCTGATGGCGATGGTTTTGCTGATGCCATGGCTGCTGTTCGCGAACTGATTCAAATGACATTTTGTATATTCAAGACGAGGTTACGCTCAATAAAACTTCCTCTATCTGAATGGTTTTGGCATATGATCTTACTTAAAAGTGCTTTCGAAAGCAATCGGGAATGTCTTTTTTCGTCCTACCTCATGGAAGGTAGCAAAAGTAGTACGACGGATTCTGTGCTTCAGCTCACTGGGGACATGGGATTTTGTTTCTCAATTGGGTTGTTCGATTTCGGTGGTTTTTATCTTTTTTATCGATCAGTTATCAATTGTTACGGGCAACAACAAAATAGCTGGTAGTTTACGACCGTTCCGTTGTTGTTGATGCTTAGTCTCATTGTCCTTCTCTCCATAGATTCAGTGTTGCGGCATTTACGGTGTCGATGACTACCCTGGTCCAAACATTCCAGCTTCTTGTTGCATTCCCGGCCGTGCGGGATGTCCAAACAAATCGGCAGCATTCACTGTGGTAAGCCATGTACATAACTAGCTACCCCCCGTTTGTTTGTCTGTCTGTACATTTCACCTCTTGGCATCGCCATCGATTCACATCAACACCACCCCAGTCGTTTTTCACTAAGTCGAAAGGTTGCCATTTGGACAAGAGTAACAGTTTCGCTGAGCAGGCCTAAGACTGCTGTTGTGGATGCCTTCTTTATCAAATTCCAGTCCATAAAATCAACCCTCAGATGCGTGACTGATTCCAGTATGCCTTGATGGTCAGAATAACTGGGACGTCTTTCTGGATATCGGGCAACATATGGGTTCATTTGCGACATTAAGTGTTTCCTGGCTGCTTGCCTAATTCTACCTTTTTCTTTTTATGTCACTATCAGAGTTGGTCCGCCGTTTTTTGTCGGGTTTAGATTAATCGAGGAAATCCTGTAAGAACATCCAGCTGGATCCTGTTGAGATTGGCTCAAACGAGCCTGAATCGGCTCCCGCAGTCAGCGAGCAATCTGTCCAGGATGCCAGTGAAACACTCTACGGTGGAGCCTGATAGAACTCTATCATTTCTACGATGGATTGCTCATGAACAGTGATTGGTGTTCAGCTTGTCTGATATCACAAACCGCAGAGGCAGCGAGCCTTTTTCCCTTGTGACCTTAATGTGTAACACATGTCTCCATAGATTTCAGTGCTGCTTGTGATTAGATTCTTTCGTTCCCAAAATCCACTGATGACATTGAAATGTCGGTGCAATCACTGATGATGATTTTACCGGAATACCATCACAATCTTTGTTGCAGCAGCAACGCCAGTTTTGCACACTGGTGTTTCACTGACACGCAATCACTGTTCAAATATTCTGACTGTAAAGATCTTGCTGAAGTTCAGGCATGAGACGTCCTTGTGGAAAATTTGTCGACTTCCCACATCTGAGTTTTTTTTTCCGTAGGGAGGAGTGAACTTAGCCATTTCTGCACATAGTGTGTCGGAACTAGTGTCTTTCTTGTCATTCCTGATAAAGCGCTGTCGGTTTCTGTTTTTTGGGTCCCGCGAGAACATCTAACCTCTAGGACAAAGTTTATCGCTTGTCACTGGATTAAATTGCTACGTATCTGATGTCCGTTATGTATATTTCCTTTTAGTAAAGTTTGCAAATGAGGCTTGGTGTAAGTCATGTCACTCCGAGCACTGGTTTTGATTCCACCTATTCTCTATTCTACCGCGATTCCAAACAGTGCGTTTTTTTTTCACCACAAAGTGCACAAGAACGCTGTATACCTTATGGCCATGCCTTTGCGTGCTTTGCTTACCGTTGCACTGAAACACGGGTGCTCTTCCACCGAGCTCTCTGCTTCCTGTTTGTTTTCGAGTCCAGAATTAATTTTTGTTAGGCCATTATTTATTGAGTTCTTTCTACATCACCACCGTGCGGTAGTCGCCTTTCACCTTTCGCAATAAAACGAAAGTTCCTACTTTGGGAAACGTTTTGTGTTTCCCTCGTGGAAGGTCAGTGCAGGTTGACAGACCTCTTACTGGCGTGCAAAGTCCAGTGTAAGCTTCTAGTTCTTGTTTTCTTTTCAGATTTCAAGCCGGTTTTGTTTTGTCTGGCGTGAGACGCTGTTCCCTTACAATTATGCTGTGATAATCATCTCTTGAGGGGAATGTCGATTGAGTGTTTCGGAAAGCTACTGACACACTGGATATTTACCTGCTACAAACGTCGGCTGCCGCAGTTGTACATGAATGACGCAAGTACTTCCACAAGTTCCCAAGGAAATGGACAAAACTTCGCTAGGGTATAATGAATATACTTCCAGAAAAAGATCTTCTATAGTCACCAAACTATGCTCCCAATAATGATACGACAGGCTGCCAACAGCCGAGTTGATGAATTGTTTACAGGAGAATCCTAACTATCGTGGCTCAACGACCGAATGAACTCATGTGACGGAAGAAAGATGCACCAGTGGGATTATTCTGTACGAAAACTACTAAGGGGAGGCTGCGTTTAATAACTGCGTGATTGTCAGTCTGCCATACAGTGTGATGGATCTGTTAAGATGAGCTGTAGTCGGCTTCTGGAAGCATTCCAACTGGCCTGCTGCTGCACGCCTGTCTGAGGAAACCCTTCGTATACATCTCCGGTCTCCGCGTTCACCCTTCGTGGATTTGATGGCGACTTTGGAGTCAATCAATTGAGGGCTATTTTGAACGATCCTTAACTTTTCCCTGATATCTGTTGATTTTATTCTCATGCTGGATGGTGAACTGGAGGCAAAACCACAAGCTTCTGACTTGACTTCAACAGCGCGAAGTCAAGGAGTGCATCCTTTCTTTCTTGCTTCAATCTCCGTCTAAAAGCATTACTTTTTTCACAAAGGCAGACAGACCGTAATGTGAAAATGCAGGCACAATGGTGAAATACAGTATAGTCCATCCTTGCCGGATTTTGCCAGCTACAAAATGACTGACAACTCATTCCAGAGGCTTTGAGTACCAAACACGTAAGGCAATATAACTTGGACAGTGCTGTCTTCCTGGGTAACGGCGTAAACTGTCTACTGCCGGATGGAGGACTGTCTCAATAGTGACGATGCTGGTGTTCAGTTCACAAAACGGGTCAATCAGTAAACCGTTCAGCTACAAAATCACGCACCAAGTTGTAATTCAAGACTACACATAAGGTAACACAAAACATACAATCTTTGATCTCACCTGCTGTGATTGAAATATGGACACTGGGAGCTTCAGTGCACTTTAAATGTGGGAGGCACCCGGTTACAGTCACTTCCTGACCGTCGAAGAACAAGTGTGCGTACGGTAGCAGTACCAGCTGTGTTGTTGTACACCACCGTGAATATGCAGCCTCTTCATGGGTTTGCCAAACGATGCGCCGAAAGCGTGGCTGATACACTCCAGGTCAAAGAATCTACAACGATATGCTCGTAAAACGTGTGTTCGCCTCCCCTCCTGATTTACAGCTGCTGGATGGCATTCAGTCTGTTTTTACTCGTGTGCAGGTGTTATTACCTTTTTGTGGTGCACATCTGAAACACATCAGTCACGGTTTATGAGCTGAAAAATCTGAAAACTGAAGCACCACTAAACCCGTGGTCAGGTACGTTTGTAAAAACGGTAGAAATGCTACAACACAACTGGAGACACTAGTTCCAGGGTAGATTGCGGCAGATGTCAACTCGTTTTTTGCGTAGTGGTTAGTTCTATGAATGAGGCAGACAGTGGCGAGTCCCGTGGGCAAGGCTCACATTTGGAAACGGAAAATGGAAAGAGATTGACTGTACAGCGTCTAATTGAAACTTTCTAGTGATGGCTGAAGGAGCAAAAATGACTAACCTGATTGAGCAGTACAGTTTGATGAAGACAGAAGAAGTGAATTTCCGTTGATGATTCCCACAGAAGCAACGGAAGAAAGCAAGAAACACTACGCCCCTAGGATGAAAGCTGTATCCGATTTACCCATCAGGAAAGGAACATCAATGAGGTGTTCAACTTTGTGATGGATCACGTCGCGGAGGGATGAGCATGTGAGCGATTGCTCAATGGTTAGAGCGCGAATTTATTGTCCGGAAGGTCCGTGGTTCGAACCCGACCTCTGCCTCTCGATTTTTCCTGTCTAGGCTTGGGCAACCTAGCAGTATCCCAGCCCTCGTGCTTCCTTTGGGTGGCATGGCAGTTAGGCACCGAGAGGGCGCTACGGCTGAACGATTATCTTTTTTATTATTTAAGCGATACCTAACTCAGAGGAGTCATTATACCAGCAATTATAAAAAAAACAAGATGTCGGCTGTTAAAACTGATGAAGAAATGTAGCAGCGAATGTGAGACGAGCAGGAATTCGCGGTTGTAAAGAAGAGCGACAGTCACACCACGGGTTCCGGTTTTGTGCGATGCCGTCCAGTGTATCTAACCGCAATTTTTCACTAGCCTTCTTACTCCAACTAAAAAGCAAAGTCAAACTTTGACAACTGTTGCATATCCTCCAAACAGAAAACAACTTTAGCCTTCCTAGACAAGTTCGGTGTCACGCTGAAGGTATTCGAAAGTTGGTGAAACCACCCTGGACTTCGCGATCCAGAATTTAGGCCTTTTGCGATTGACAATGAACTGCCAAGGTGGGTAAAGCGGCTAAACTGTTAGCTGTTCGCCAGCGATAATCAGTAGAGGTGGGCTTGAAGGCGGGGCTTACATAAACACTTTGCATCTGAGTGGTGAAAGATAAATCGAGGCGAATTGTTTATGCTGACAGTTTATCCAGGGGGGATTGAACTAACAAGACTACATCTCCCGCTTAGTCTGGTTCGAACCTCATGTCACCGACAGTTGTGAAAGCCAATACCCCACAGAGTGAAATGAAACAGGAAGCTGGGAATTGTATACCCTTGCAGGAACTCCATTATCAGTTCGGAAGGACGGTCAATGCTGACCGCGACCTGACGCACTCGCAAAAAGGGCTTGCTAGATTTTGACAGATTCGTTCGGTACACCTTTTTGTAGAATGCAGCTCCGTGGGGCCTCTCAGCCCGTTAAATCGAAGACAGATGTCCGAGAAAGCTATTTGGCCGTTGATACACTCGGCGATATTCCAGCACACGAGCTTGCTTATTCTGGTGCTCCCCAGCGACAATGACATAAGTCCATTTCACAAATCTTCAGAGGAAACAAACTGATCACTCATGTTCTACTAATGTGTTTTGTTTCCTAATCTCCTCCAGGGTTGCAAACAAGTCACTAACGAACTGGTTCGACAAAAGTTCCTCACCGCATTGGCCCTGATAATGAGTGTTCCGCTTGTCAAAGTGAGTTTTCTCTGCTTTTTCTAGGACTTGCATTTACACGCTAGATATTTTTTTCAATAACCAGGTTATCTTTGAACTCAGAAACAATGGGATTATTCCTCTTCGTAGAATAATACTCCACTTCACTTCCAAATTGATTCCGGTGTGATGTTTTTGATAGTGTGATAAGTTGACAAATCTGTTATTTATTACTCGACACAAAACTCCCATTTCTGACGCCGTCTTCCTTTGAAGTAGACAGTCTGCAGTGAGACTACCCCTCCAAAGCCACCAATTTCGAATCTTCCCTAAAACGGCTCTCAACAGCCAAATCCGTTCCAGGAGAGACTAGCTCCCATAGCAGATCAGTTTTAGCCGGCACTGTCAGCTTCAGAGTTGGATGTATGTGGGGTACTCCAGGGAAGGCACATATCCCCGTTTTTGCAAAACTCGAGATTACTTTCCGTAGATTTTCCCGGAATATGCTTTTGATTTTATTCACACGCTGTAGGGGAACTAGTGGATCATCATAATCATGGCTTCTCAATCAAAGGATACACTTTCATAGATATTCCGTGGTTTTTTGAGTCATGCTTGGGTGAACTGTTTTCAGTCGACGTTATGTGGGGCTATTCTTTGTGACTGGATACTGCAGTACTCCATGTACATCACTGAGTGTTTCCTAATGCGACCGTGTAATTGTGTATGGCGTTTTGTGGAGGTGAGCTACGATTTCCCCCTGATGGATTAGGGAGTGATTTTTAATAAGCCAATTCAAACCAAACCAAACTAACCAGTTTTCTGCGAACGTCTCTGATGCGTCCTTTTTTGGATCTTTTATTAAGCGTCACTTTTTAAAAACAGGTATTTTTTTTACATATTTCCCGTCAGCAAACCGTACTCGGATGAGTTTCCTGTTTTTGACAAACGGATATCCGTGACTCTGCGTCCGTTCTGATTTACCCTAGGCAGGTTGGGATTGATTGTGGTTCGCGCACGAATTTTCACCACTTTTTGGACAATAAATGACTCCAGTGTCTTCTTCTAAAGCATCTTTTTCGGATTAACGCGATTCCTGTCCGTTTTGACTCGGCCCACAAATGTGTGACTTCTTTATCATAACCCATGTTTCATCTATGAAGAATGCGTATGCTGGTGTTAATTGGTTGTTGACCCTCACTCATTTGGTAACCTTTGTTCTATACCTTGTGTGTATGTGTGGATGGGTGGGTGCATAAGCGCGAGAACGTAAACCAGGTGTTAAGTCGTGCTCTGACAGCCGATACACGACTTTGTACGGTCAAGCGTAAACACCTGATTGTTGTGAAGGTCCTGTCACTTTAGACTTGCCCTGAGTATGCCATTGGTCGCGTTGCTGCTGGTCAGTTGCTGCTTGCAACTGATGTGATTCAAAACTCGGGGTTTCGGGACAGCAACACGAAAAGGTAGTAAGTTATATCACTCAGTGCGCTTGTGTGTGCTTGTGTTTCTGGTCTCGGCTGCGCGGTGTGGTGTGGTGCGGTTCAATACAGCACAGTACGCCAATTGTAGACCATGTATCATGACACAGTGTTGCCAGTTACTGCGGACTGACGCGGTACAGGGATGGCCAACAACAGCCTACATCATTTTACTGTGAACACTGTTAGCAGAAGGCGATAACTTCTTCATGTGAGCCTTCAGTATTTTTTATTGATTAGCATGGATAGTTGTGCACAGCTCCAGTGTTTTGCGCGAGGGTAATATTTCTTAATGCATTGCAAAAATGTGTTCCATCCCGCCTCCATCCACACCAACTGGTTAGGGTTCTCGTGACACGCTTCAAGTGATTAGTTGATATCGTTTGAAGCTTTCCTACCAAGCAGGTAACGGGGAAGCACTGAATTGGGTGGTCTCAACAGGGCAACATGATGAAATAAGTCGGGTTTTGGCAATATACTGAACGGTCACATTCATGTAAAATGGAGAAGTCGATAGCAGAAACCATGTTCATCCCTAGTGTAGTGTTTCCCGTACATTTTTCGTATGACCCCCTCTGGAATGCACCTTCGGAGACAGGATTAGAATACAGCCATAAGTGAAGGCAAGTGGAGCGTACTTTCGAACACTGAGAATAGTGCTATTTCTTACAAACATGGTCCATTAGTTGGGTCTTTAGTCGTGCGAGAGGTAATGCACAGTATCGGTTAAACCCAAACAAGTCAGGTTAAAACGGCCAGATCTGTTCAGGTCTCACGCAAAAATGACCGACCCAGGTGGCTTGTAATGGTGCGGGAAGATAGCTGAAAAGACAGACCATTCTAGAGCCTCGTCGAATATCCGTATGCGACATATGTGGAACGACACTAACATCTTCCCATGTGCTTCACGGCATCATCTCCTTTGATTGGACGAAACAAGTCATAGCTCTCAATCTGAATGTAACAATCGTCCAAATATGAGTGTAAACTGGTTTCTTGAAGCATGACATCTTCATTACTTGTGTATTGTTTTTGGGACAAAAGCCTGGCTTAGTGTATGATCTTTTCTGTTCGTGAACGCACATTAATAGAGATCATCACGCGGATTCGCATTCTTTCTGAATTTTCGTGCCCAACCAACATGGTACGTCTAATTCCATCCAAAATGTGCGAGAAGCACACGTTTTCATCTGTTTCTTGTCCTGTCTAAATTCCTTCTTCAAATGCGCGGAAAGAAACGAATATTCCGAATCACAGGTGCTGTGGGTCAGTACCGTTGAAATCGATGTAGTCAGACACGATTAAGTCGAAGCAGGGTGTGAGGTGATGTAAGTCTGTAAAAGATGAATTTCACTGTTGGAATGCATGACCATATCAACTGACCCGAGTTCATATTTCGGCACGGTCATTCCACTGCAGATGAGCTCCACTAAGAGCGAAAAGTGCGTCAAATGATCCCTTTTTTGGAGATAAACAATCGCTCAAGGATTAGGGGATATGAATTTTTTTGCGAATCATTCTACTAGCTGAATCAGGAGTGATCCCAGAGGTTTGCCGCATCCATATTACTAGCTGGCCTTACAGGCCCGACTGGTGAGTGTCAACACAACCGGGAATTACGCTGAGTTCTCATTCGAGGTGTTGGCAAAGCCAAGCACGTTGCCCGCAAGCGAAAATGTTAGCCAAGAATGAAGTGAGTACAAATTCCACAAGTCCCGCACCTATCTACGAGCATTTCCGAGAGGGTGATAAAATATCTCTTTCGCTATGCTGTTTCTTCCTGCGAATTTGACCGATAAAGTTGGCGTCACATGCCTTCGGAGTTGAGATAATGAGTTCGGTCTTGTATAGGACGTTTCAAAAAGGCGTGACAGAGTTTCCCACTCCGTCTGAACTGCGTACTCTTGGTACAAACTTACACAACATCATGAACGTCCATAATGGTCGTCAGTGCCTTCATTCAGACCATCACGAACTAGTGGTTCCATCCCCTGGTCACACAACGATTCACCATAGACAAGTATTCTCGTCGAACGACGAAGATCGTCGTTCAGCTGTAACACCCTTCCGGTGCCTAGCTGCCATGACACCCGAGGGATGCACGAGGGCCGGTATACTGCCAGGTTGCACAAGACAGGGGAAGTCGAGATGCAGAAGTCGGGTTCGAACCACGGACCTTCCGGTCAGTAAATTCGCGGTGTAACCACTGAACCATCTCGCCTCCAACGATAAAGATAATAGCGTTTATTGCGTTGTACTGCGTGTCTTCACCCCATCTTCGAAGTTACTTTTCTCCAAGCAGTATCGCGATGATCAAACAGTGGTTCGATGCATTCATGATTAATTTATCAATTGACCCATGTCAGGTCCACCGAAGAACTTTGTAGTGAAGCAGCCACTGGTGTGGCGTGTTTGTGTAGTACGTGTGCTTGTGAAATGATACCCACCTAGTAAATCTGGGCCCATGGTACACCGTGTTCTTCCTTGGGGTGGGGGAGAAAGTGTTCCGTTTTCGCTTCTGGGTGTTTGCTTCGTCCGGGTGGCTACGGGGAATGTTCTGCGACCTGCTCACCCATGATGGTGTTCTTTGGGCTTAGGGGGAGTTCCGAGGAAGAGTCCTGTGGTATATTTGCCGGATTACACAAAAAAAGAATCAAGTGGACTTTATTAACAATAATTGCTGCACTTTGGGTGTGAGTAAGGGTTACCTAAGGCGTAATGAGAAAAGTGCATCGTGAGCGCTCTATCAATTTCTGCGTTTTGCCAGTGTCTGCTGTTATATCACTAGATGACATTGATATTTTCTGAGGACTAACCACCAACCCTGAAGTTCCCGCCTAAGATGTGAATTTTTTTGTTTGCGCTTATCTGCGTGCTCATACTGACTTATTTCCCATGACGGTGTACTCCAGCCTGTAGCTCGACATGTCTGTAATGCCATCGTTCCCTTGGTGTTGATGTGTGTGCATTGAAAACTTTCGAAGTCGTAAATCATTGTTTACCGTGTGAGCCTAGCTTTCGGTGTCGGTAAGATGGTGTCAGATTCCCGTAATTCATAATCTGCATTGTGCGGCAGGTTGGTTGTTTCTTGCCTAATCGAACCCAGAAAACTGTTTGATTTAGTCACTTGATACCCACTTGGAGGGGAATAGCAGCTCCATTCCTTTTTAAAAAAATCACCTTTGTCTCTCGGGTATCACCTGGCTTAAATCGGTATGGAGAGGGGTCTCAGTTGGTATCGATAGAGGGGCATCGATACAGAGGCAACTTGGTTTTCTCAACATCCCTGGGCTTGTCATCGTATGACAAACGTTTATGATTTTTACCGGCATTTCTTATGAGCTCTCAAGATTTAGCCGCGGTGGAAATGAGCGGATACTCGTCTGGCATCGTAGATAACCTTAACATCTGCCTTATTTCCTGTTTTTTTATATTTAAAAATCCAGGTATTCGGGCTGATGTGCGCCATCCTCCTGTGTTGTGTGGCTCGCCGCCGAGATGAGATTCAATACACTGAGGTACATGTTGAAGCTTAGACACTCACTTCACTTTGCTTTACTTTATGGTGACTGTCTTCTATGGCAGCATGAGTCGGCTTCACAGACGTACTGTTGTTGTCAACGAACGGCGGTTAAATGCTTAGACAGTCCTCTCTCAGCGTTCGGGCGGAGTCTCCATCCATTCATCATTCCTCAGCTACTGGACCCTCCTTTGGAATCGCCTCACCTGACACCGTATTTTTGCTGCGAAAAAGTACAAAGCAGAGAACACGTGCTCATTTTCAGTATCTCTCGGGGTTTATCGACTTTGAATCCTCTCGCTAGAAGCGCCGGCATTTTTATCGCATAATATTTATTGGCGTACGTTCGTCGAGCAACCCGTCAGTCGTTGTGTATGATTTCCTGTAACTTTCCGTTCTCATTCCGCAAGCTGTTCGCCACTTGCTCCACGTACCACCACCAATTTGGCCATTTTCCCCAGTTTATTTCATTTTCTGCTGAGTGGTACCCCTGAAAACAAAATCATGTGCGCATCTCTAGTCGCCGATTTCGAAATGTTTGATAACCGTAGTTCATTTTCGTGCCCCACTTCAAGTGCAATACGTCCGCCCCGCCTCACATCGCACTCAGACACTAACCGCACACCCACACCACGTGCAGACTGTGATTCTGTAAAAGCTTTTGGGTATTCGTATTTCCCTTTTTTTCCGTTTATAACTCGGCTTCCCCGCTTTTCACGCATTCTCTTCCTGTCATTCGTGATCCGTTCGGCGGCGTTATCCATATGATCTCCATACATTTTCTATCTTTCTATTTGCATTACACAGCAGAGACGTGGACTTCCAACTTTCCTCTACGTGCACGCACACACTCTTAAGTACCGTGATCTTCATTCACTTGATAACAACCCAGTTTTTGCCCAAAACATCTATTTGTGAAGCTCAGCGTTCCCCCTCGTAGCATACTAATTAATAAGTAGATTATGTGTTTCTTTCACACACCCGTTTTACGTTCTTTTTCCTTCCTCATTTTCTGATCGAATGCGCAGTTGTTGAATCAATCGTATTCGCTCTTTTCGACACGACCCTAGCTCCGGTTCCTTGCGCGTTACCTGATATTACTGGATTGGGTGAATATCACTTTGCTTATAGTTAATCTTCTGGTTCATATTCTGCGCAGGGATCGTGTAAGTTGTTGGTTCTTACTAGTGTTTTCTGGAAATGTTTCAGTGCGCCAACTAGTGCCTCTCTCTCCAGGCTGTCGGGCAGAACAGCCCTGCTTTCATCTGTGCGGCTGGTACGCGACCAACCCTCAGTGTAGCGTTCAGTCAACTATTATGGGACGGTAAAAAGTGTTGTGGCCAAAAAGTTACTTCGGGTGTGCGTAATGGATAAGCAATTCATTCGATGTTTATGCTGTGGAGTGTCAAAGTAAATTTGTTTACATTAAGTTCACTCGGGTTTCATGCATTCCAGCGTTCGTGTTTTGTGCGCTAGGTTGCTCATTGTACGTACATCCTTGACAGCATTCGATTTGGTGAAGGGTATTTTTGGTTCTGTTTGTTCGGTTTGGAACCTATTTGAGTTGGTGTGTAACCACAATAGTTGCTCGATGTGCAATGGGTCTTTCAGGAATGAAGAGACTATGACCTATGGTCCCGGTTGTAGTGGGTGCGATGCATCGTCTCAAAGCAGCTGATGCTTCCCATCTGTTTTCACATGTCTTCAGATCGAAATTTGATGATGTGGAACAATAAATGTTTTTTTTTCCACCCATGAACATCCGCTTTCCGTTAACCATGGTTCAGTCAGCAACTGGGTTGAGACGGTGCTCGCTCTCCCCAAGTTTGAACCGTGATCGGTATTGTCAAGACATACCAGTGATAACAGACAGAATCTCAGTGGTGTTAGCCAGTAGAGGTCGTGTAACTCGTGCCTAACTGACTCGCACACGACGATCAAAAATGCCAAATCTTAATTCCGCATGGTTCACTGTCACGCCTCGAGATCCGTGCTTTATGTCTGCGGTGTCCGAGCCTAGTTGATGTCATTTCGGCGTGCTCTAGCGAGTGATATTTTTTTTCGGATCGTTAATTGTTATCGTAGTTGGTTTGGCCAGACCTAGTTTGTTTGTTTGTTTGCCATATAAACACGGCGCGAAAATGGTTTTTGTTGTTGATTATTCAAATCACTAGGAAACAAACAAATATAGATGTTCGTGTGAAAGCAACAGATGATGACGAGTTGCTGGTACGCAATCAAAACCAAAGTGCAAATAGCTGCAGCCTGTCAGTTCTTTTAGTGATAAAGCTTTGTTGAATCCTAATAGGAATTTGTCACAAGATAAGCCGATATATGAATAATTTCAGTGACTGAATGATTACATTCGTTGTGAGTCAACCCAATATGGCAGTTGATCACCAGTATGTACTACGGGTGCTATCCATAATGGTGACACTGCTCGCATACGTCAGCGGTTCCAAACGTTTTTTGTGATTGCAAAGTGGTTGGCGATTCAGTGGGCTTCGCGATTCGATGGAATTGGCTTAGATTTTGTGCTTTGGTCCATTTGATGGCATACATAGACGTGAATATTTGTATATGCCTCACTCCACCGTCCTTGGTAATATCATTCCAACTCGTGGTTTAGATTGCCACTGGTCAGCGTCGAATTCAGGTATGTGCTATGGTTAGAGTGGTTCCGTATTTGATCTGCGCCATGGGCTGAATATGTGGGGGCATATCGTACTGATGCCCACTGCAGACACAGTTTGGTTGGACAGGCTCACTCAAGCACTGATATCAGACCGAACAGTGGCAATGACTAAATCTCGGAGAAATGTCCTTGCCGGTCCTGAACGTAACTTGACGCGACGAGTTATCGGACGTCAAGTGAAAGTGAGCGTGCGAACCGACCGTGAAGTCTGGTGGACACGGAAAGCCAAGGAAATGGAAGAGGCCCAGAAAGCCGGTAATGCCCGAAGATTATTTCAATTGATCGGCGCGACCGGTCCCCGGAACCCTCCCGTAAGCGAAACCATCAAGGATCAGAAGTGAGTGACCATCTTGAATAAAGAAGAACGCCTCGACCGGTGGGCCGAATACTTCGAACAACAGCTTTCGTGGTCTCCAGCTGCCACTCACCTGGAGCCTATAGTTGAGGGAGAACCTCGGACGGTGAACATGGAACCCCCTACGGCCTCTTAGGTTTATGTTCTCTCAAGCGCCTCCGAACTATTGGTTCGGATGACCTTCCACTCACATTGTCTGATCTGTTTTCCTGCATCTGGGAAAGAGACTGACCCAGACAACTGAGGGGAGTCGGTGATAGTGCCCATTTTCAAAAAAGGGGCTGGTAGTGATTGCGGTAACCACAAGGGGATCAGATTAACCTCAGTTGTAACGAGACTGCTGGCGTCACTTGTGCTTCATCGCCCTACGTTGGCTCGTGAAACACTGACTCAAGAGCAACAAGCGGGATTTCGGCCTGGTAGGGGCTGCGTTGACCAAATCTTCACAGTCTGTCAGGTGCTAGAACAACGCCATACATACAAACCACCCACAGCTGTAGTATCCCTGGATTTCCAAGGCCCATTCGACTCGGTTGACCGGTCTATTCTGCTTGACACGCTTGCCCATGAAGAAATGCCTCGGGTGTTTATGAACATAATACGTTCTTTGTATTCTCAGGCTTCCGAACGTGTGAGAGCATACGGTGGGCTCTCCGAAAGCTTCCGTACACAAAGTGGTGTCCACTCTCTCCATTCTCATTGAATTTCATGATCGTTGAGATAATGAGACGAACGCTGAAAGGTCTTCAAAATCCTGGTGTTCAAATAGCCTGTGACGAAAACCTTGCCGATATGCAGACGATATCGTCCTCGAAGAGGAGAAGGTGCAGGTGTTTTTGGATATATATATATATACATATCGTTCGGCTGCAACACTTTTTCGGGGGCTAGTTAACATGCTACCCGGTAGAAGCACGATGACTGAGATAATGTCAAGTTGTCCAAGCCTAGATAGATGTCGAGATGTGTAGGTTGGGTTCAAACCACGGACATTTCGGTCAGTACGTCGGCACCTTAACCACTGAGCTATACATCTATATGTATTCAATTATTTTTAAACTCATTATTTTCGTTATTATTACTTTTTATTTATCTTTTCCGTCCATGTATAATTATATTTCGATTTCATTAGGAATGTACCACTGGTTTTCACTTGCCAGAAATTTGGTGAGTTATTGCTCCGAAGTCCAGTTCACCCAGCTCATTGGAAATATGTCTCACTACGTTCAAGGTTTTGAGCTTGTCACGGAGCTGTACGTGTTCCATTCATTTAGGTTAACTTAAGTGGAGAAAAAAAGCATGAAATTGGAACCTCATCTTGTAAAACTGGTTTGAAATGTTCGGTTTGAGAACAACATTTTGGTTCACACACGGGTTTGAGTACGTCAGACGCGTGTTGCGTGGGAGAGAGAAGCACTATAATAGGCCCGATTGAATTCAGTTCGTCGGCTGTTCGCATCCATTCAAAACTAGGGTTAGGGCTGGATAACAGACAGGCAATCTCACAGACAAACACGCGTCGGCCAGTTAGCTAATCGCATCAAGTGAACTTAATCGCACCCCAGATCTGTTTGTGTAAAAGAACTAAGGTCGTAGACATGATTCATTACCAGACTTACTAAGGCAAGGGCGAGATGGTTCAGTGGTTAGAGCGCGAATTTACTGCCCGGAAGGCCCGTGGTTCGAACCCCACCTCTGCATTCCGGTTTTCCCTGTCCAGGGTTGGGCAACCTGGCAGTATCCCAGTCCGCGTGCTTCCTTCGGGTGGCATGGCAGCTAGGCACTGAAAGCGTGTTACAGATGAACAACGATGAGTAGCGTATGTGGAAGACTTCAGAAAAAAAATCATTCAGCTGTAGCACCCTTTCGGCGCCTAACTGCCATGCCACCCGAAGGAAGCACGAGGGCTGGGATACTGCCAGGTTGCCCAAGCCTAGACAGGAAAAGTCGAGAGGCAGAGGTCGGGTTCGAACCACGGACCTTCCGGTCAGTAAATTCGCGCTCTAACCACTTGAACCATCTCGCCCTTTAGCAAAGTATTATAGATGTCTGTTGATTTCATTTCATTTTATTGCGCACCAATTGTAGTTCAGCAAGTGGCGAGCAAATGCGCCACTTCGGTGGGAGTTTTAGACTAGTGAAATTTATTTGGACTTGCTCTGAAATCCTATTTGACAGTGATCTTTCAGATTATTCCAGCGCACTTGCTCCCACATGCGTATTGACAAGAACATAAACAGGACGAGGTAATCAAACAGGCTGCTTTGACTTATTAGACTATTTTTTTCTGATTCTGGAGAACGCACCTTGTACTAAAGTTCGTCTATTTTCTTGACTTTGGCGGCGACTGAAAACTTCGACAGTCCACGACAGGTCCCCCCTTCTGCAGAATAGCGCAATCGAGGGATTCAGTTGTGATGCAGGTGTGTCTCTAAATAGCACTAATTTAGATTACAGCAGAGTTTACTTCGGGAATCGCGTACAATCTGGTGTACAACTGGGACATAAAATTGACGGAAACTCGGGGACTGTACCTAATTGTTGAACCTGAAGGAGGGTGAAACTGGTCATAGACTGCTGAAGAGTTTTCAGTATCCTTACGAGTAGCGTGTTCCGTCAAGAACATATGCTGCAATATCTCGACTGAAACATTGGTCGATCTCTGTTCAGCAGCATTTATTCGTTGTTTTTTTTTCGAACTAGTGCATTTCGCCAAAGATTCATTTATATTTTGCTAGATAGTCTTTTGAAATTTAGATACTTTCTCGTCTTACGTAAAACTCATCTTAGTTTCTTGCCTTATGGATGTCTATGAAATGGAAAGGCCATCCTTCTTCATGTTCGGTCGTGAATGCCATGTCAGAATTATATTGATTCAGACCTTCAAATACCCGGTATAGCTTATGTAAATCGTGTAAATTATCACCCAATATCATCAACAAGGCAAATATCGATGTGCTCTTTTTGTACAGACCGACTTAATTTCATGTTTTTCAAATGCCCCACAAAGATGTCTGCAGGTGATCCTAATGAAAATCACTGTGTGATTACCATGTCCAGACGGGTATTCAAGTGAAATCTTAAGCCTTAAAGAATGGCGCGGCTAGGGGCACCTTCACGTAGCTGGACCAAGATTATTGACACATGCGTTGGTGAATTTTATTTCTTAATTCTCAGTCAGACGTTGTTTGCCAGTGAACATGGTGCAGATTCCCCAGTAGTAATTTGAACATAACCTTTCCAGAAGGATTCGAACTTCTTCTGGGCACTATGCCTTTTGTCTATTGGTAGTATGAGGAGATTTGAAAATTTCTGATCAAGACTTGATCCTATCAGTGAAGTCAGTCTATGCTGAAAAGCATAGCTGTACAGCTGTTTCACCCTCATTGGGACTAATCGGCAATGTGAATCTCAGGAACTCCAGATGATCTCTTCCGAAAGGAATATCCTTACTGCCACTCGCTATCCGCATCAGATCTCTGTTTGAATGTAAATTTCTAACATCAGACTAGAGAGCGAATTTTTATCTCCGGAAAAGACGAAAATGCTCCAGGTATCAGTGGAATATCAGAAGGAATACGATGATAGTCCGGATTATCTTTGGATATCGTGAAGTAACGTGGTTCTGATTGTTCCGACAACCTCAATTGATTTCTGGCTGTCATTTTCCACGAGTAACCGGAAGTAGATTTCCTTGAATATTCTCGCCGCTACGTTCTTGTTCCTCTTTTTACGAAGTTTGCTGGAACAAATCGACGTGTTTGTGAGGCAGTGGAGTACAAGCGTTGTGCGCAACTATGGCTGCCACTAGTCATATACCACAAGTAGTGAAAAGAGTTCGGAGAAGCCTATTGGCCAACACGAACTATGCGGTTACAATCTATTAAACACGAAAATAAAAACCTCATTTGCATGGAGTTTTGGGGAAATGAACATTCTCAAGCGTTCTCTTGAACTTTCCTGGATGTTCGTTGAACGTGTAACAATAATGAACAAGCACCACGAAGTGGTTTCCGTATCAACCTTCCATCAGATGCAAGCACAACGCTTTGACGCTTGACGAAATACTACTCAAAAAACATGGGAGTAGTTTTTGCGGGCCATAAATTACAAATAATGTCCAAATTTTCCACACTATGTCACACTTATGGCGAACAACACACTAGGCTTATTACTTAATGGAATTTCGGTATAAGCGACTAGGCTGGGCAAACTGTCAACTGTCAGTTGGCGGAAAGTTAGAATACATACGAAGATTTTCTGCAGCATTCGGAATTCGAAGAGGGGCTGCGGGAGTGCCTTATAGCGCTACTGTCACATTATTTCGAAAGTAAAGTGGTGCATGAGTTTGTTACCATTGAAAATACTTCTTGACTTGTGCACCAACTAAACCCTCCGCTGTCTGCTTGACTAAAACTACCGAATATTCTTGCCATTTCTTGAAACCGTTGACCTTGTTAGATCCACCTCGTTGGAATTCATGAAGCTGATGAAGTTACATGAAGGACTTCCCTTATATGATTCGAAATTTGGCGGAACGTCCATCTCCGTTCGCTTTAACTAAATGCGAGGAGGACAGAATCAGTAATGAACAGTCAAAGAGGTTTATGTAACATTCTCAGTAGCATCTTGTGTCAAGCAAATGCTGGGTACTTTGTGAACATGTTTCATAGCAGTCTTTTGCCCCATAGAAGCTACCCTTGGTGGACAGAAAATATGGTTATTGTTAGTGTTGGCGGTTGACGACGAACAATTGTGAAGTCGATGTGTGTGGGCTCGCGTGCCCCATGTGTGTACTAAAGCACGAAGATTGGCTAGGTAAAGTCACTGGAACCGAAATCTTTGATAAGATAGAAAAAATCTCCTAAAGGATAGCAATAATTTTAGTGAAATAAGAAAGACCTAAGTTTTTACAGTGCACCGGCTGCGCCCCAACTTCAGAGGGTTTGATTTTTCGTGACGAGGTGGCCACTATAAGGATGTGTGGTGGTGATTTCGGGGATGGTCTTTCTAGGGGGGTCAATTTTGTTTTAGGAAGTCTTATGAACAAGGATCATAACAGTACTCCACTGGCTTCAGTATTTCTAGAGTTTACATATGTACATTCATATTGGCTTTTACTTTCGATGAAGCACCCCTCCCCTCCGAGGTACATCCTCAACTAGGGTCACTTGGCCAATGAGTGATCCCTTTTTGGAAGGCCTTGCATACATGATTACTACTCGCCTTTAACATTAGAGAATGGCGTATTGTTCCCATAATTTTGCAGTGAGAATCTTTATCATGACGTAGGAATTTGAAGAGTACTATTACATAATACATTTATATGTATATATATATATACCAAAGCATAAATATTATATACGGCGACAAATGTTTAAACCAAATGTTCAGAGGTGACAGCGGTTGTAAGCGTAGCATGAGCGTTCCCCTGTACATATTCGGATGGTTTGACGCATGTCTGTCTATTTTAATTCATTTTCTAATCAATGGAGCATTCATCCCAAATACTGACGGAAGGTAGGCGAAATTGTGCACTTATACGGTCTGTTAGACGCAATTGGTATGGACCTGCCATGTCGACTGCGCCGAAAAGGATCAAATGAAGCGAACAATTCAGACGGAAAACAGTAGCGTTGTTTGCCCCAAGCGGATAGAGAAATTAAACTTTTGAACTGACTCAGGAAGTAGGAAAGATGCATTCAACGTCAGGCTGTTAAGCACGGTGTTTACCTCCTTCCTCTGGGATAAAGAACTCAAATCCCACCTTTTTGTGGGTCATTGAATTATCCGCTAAATCCTCGCGGATGTTGAGGATGACGTCAGCCAACATCGTGAGGTTGTAACAGCCAAACAACTTTCTCAATATTCATACAGGATAAAACAGTTTTCGCCATGTTCGCAAGACCGCCAATGAATGTGAGAGTTTTTTCATAGCTAGAACGGAGTATGCATTCTGCAGCACTTCCTATATCGGTTGTAGAATATATTTCTCTACGTCTAAGGTCACCGCTTTTCTTGAGGTTAGGATGTGCAAGGACAATTTGGCGGTACTAATAGGAGGTGGCTTTATACTAATCTGCGTAACATGACTTTACGAGGGAAGACAACAGACACCGGAAGCTAACCCACGAACAGCCGGGAATTTTGCCGTACTCTTCCGACAGCATAGTGCTGAATATGTTGTGGGGGGAAAGAAAGGGGAGGTATTCAGAGAACAGTTTTAATGGAATTGAGAAGCCGGTCGATCAAATCAGAGAGACCAAATATTCAGCCCCCAGAAAGCGTGACATGATAACTTCTAGTTTGGGAACAGATACTCCGGGTGCAGCAGTTCTCTACGCATTCAGACATTCTATTCTGTTCGGTCTGCCTGTCTCATTTTGTTTTGTCTGTCACAATCAGAATTTTAAAATTTGTTAACGGTTTGATGACAGCCTTCAAGTCTTCAAGTTTATGCTGCATGTGGCTGGCCCTGTCATTTCAGATCTATTAATTTACACCAAATTGGTTTCGGCATCTGGACAATATTGTTATGGAAGTCACGCAAAAGGTTCAACAAATGCGCTGATTAATATCCACACTTAATCCGTCCGGCATAGCTGTGGAAAACCACTTTTAAAGTGCACTTGTATTGGCTCAACACGGAGGTTGCGTACTCTGAAGCTCAGTTAGATGTATACCCGTCCGGTAAGCGGGATGATTGTGGCTGGGGTTTGCTCGTTTATGCTACGTCCACTTGGATTCCCAGTTTAAAGACGTATTTTCTCCACCAGAATAGCCTTTCAGTAGATTGGTCTGTGAAATATTTTGAATAGTATGTGTAACTGGATGCCTTTGCCTAGGTACTCATAAAATTACCGCTTTTCGTTTAATATACATCAGGAAACTGCACGCACAATGTTCCACTGCAGTGACGAAGGGACCAGAGTTATGGAATGCTACACGGAGTTAACTAAGCTTGACCATAGCCGAGAGTATGTCCAAATTTGTCTTTCTGTCGATCGTGTTGCACGGTCAGTTTCAACTAAATGCGGTAAAACATGTTTTCAAAAGGGACAGTGGCTCATTTTTGGCACAAAACAGTGGTGTACACGACAAGATAAACCTGTTGTGGAGAAATATTGATGTGTAGGAAGCCTTGGAAATGATCCATAAACAGTTTTCACGTATCACGGTGCGCGAATTGTTCGTACAGTACAGAGACGTTTTAGTAGACGGTTAAACATAAATCATAGCCTGCACGATGAGGACTTTATAAGACAACTGGCCAGAACTCCCAAGAAGCACCAAGTGAGTTCACCGATAGGACAGCTGTGACTTATCGATTCACACACAGACAGATAGTGCTCAGGGAATAAAACGTCTTCAACACTGTCACGGCCGATAGATATATTCCGTTTTGTAACGCATTGGCTTTGGGTACACAAAGATTTGGTGCCAAATGGGTGGGGCGGCGACTGCACACCATGACATGCGGGTACATTAATCGATTGAACCATACAACATATCCTATTTTCAAATGAGATTTCGTCCTGTAAAGGAGGGCAATCAATACTGAAAAGCTGAGAAGCACTTTTCAGCATAGATTGGCTTCAATTACAGGACAAAATCTTAGTTGAAAATTCCAGAAACTCCTCACACTGGAATGGCAATTCAAAAACACCAGAACCGATTGGCGCCAGGACTATAATGAAGACGTCAAGCGAAAAAACTTCTCGCTATTGGTCCTATCGGTTGTTGATCAGCTGGCTGTTAGTCCTAATATCTTGCGAACTTGCAACCTAATTTCGTTTGTATGATCGTTGTTGGCCGGTCTACACTGTTGGTAAAAAATGTGCAAAGGATGTGGATGCGTTGCATGTACGAGCGGAATTCAGAAATCTTAGCGTATACTTGATGATAAAGAACCAATTTCCCATTTTCACTGGGGAACATAAGGACCGATTCAACATATGCTTGAACCAATGGTCCCAAATCAAGGTACAACATGCCTCCAGGAACTGCCAAACTGTGCTTTTCTTAACCGAGGAAAACTCGAAACTGCAGTGAATTCCTCCATCCACACAGGTGATCGTGACAGTTGTATTCCTTGAACCAGCTGGCACCGGCGCCAAGTCAGATAAACTATAGAGAGAAACCATAGTTCGATCCACTGATTGTCTGTTTCCATGGCCTAGAATCGTCTCTCAGTAGTGTTGATGAAACAAGACATGGAAGTAGGAATACCGAAATGCGTAACATGTGAGATAACAGTCATTTCATTCAGACATCTAAGACCCGTCGAATCAACTCACCTGCTCATCTAACTAGGTATACTGCCGAGTTCAGTTCACGGTGTTTCCCTTAGGACCACTGAGGACGAGGTTGATTTCACAATTGTGGACGATGGTGTGATACGTGTTACCAAACCTTACTCTGTTACCGTAGGACCTGAATGGGTGAAGGTGTGCACTTAATGGGCGTGACCAAAAGGTACGTGGCCATATGATGCACGCTCAGACTTGGTCGAATTTCCGGACGTCTGGTAGATGAAACGTCGTTATCGGCAGTGGGGAGGTTACATTAAACTTGCAATAGGGGTTCACGCAAAGCAAATACCTGGATGGTGGTTCAGAGTCACGTAAAAATCGCTAACCAACACTGTGTGTATTTTAGTGGCTGATAGTTTGTGTGAACTTTCGTACGAATGCTTCACGTGCGACTTGCCAGCAGTGAGCCTCTGACTTCCTTTCCTGTCGAGTGATTTCCGTAGGTCGAATAGACTACACAGTAAACCAAACGACTACACCTCACCGTGCACAGAAAGTATGGCATTCCTACTGAAGCATGAGCTGCTGACCATTTAATTTCTAACTTCCGAGTTACCTTCCTTTAAGGCCGGTCTATGTGGATGTTCCCAATTGTATCTAAACCTTCCTTACTAATGGTTATGCCATTTCTTCAAATGACAGGTAACTCCACTAGCCAACGCTGAACTGACAAGTCGTAGAACGAGAGATTTCATTGGACTGATTTTTTGTTTTGCGGGTCAGTCTATTCGAACAACGACAACAACGACAAAGATGGCAACGAAAATACAATAAGTCAACCCCGTAATAAAGTGTGAACCCTCGAAGATAACGATCGCACAAGAAACAGCAACAATAACCCATCAGGCATTCTCTTCTTTGATCATATTCTGATCAATCCACCAGCCCGGAACATTTCATTTCCTAATTTAGTGAAATAACACACGCACAAATTTACTGCGTTTTTCCAGTGTTTTCTATGGATCAGATGGCATCGTCAGTGTGTGATTAGAACATGATTCATGTGGATTGTGATTGATTCGGTGATGACA
>SJOL01009787.1:540351-590438 GCA_004794785.1 Opisthorchis felineus
AGATATCGCAGTATATTTTCATGAAGGAAACTACTCACAAGGTTGCTGAAAACTCTTCGACAGCCCACGACCGGTTTCGCCCTTCTTGGGGCTCATCAGGTAGGCGCAGTCCCCGAGTTTCCGTCAACCTTATGTTCTACTTGAACCCAAATTGGACTGATTTCGACAAATACACTCATTTGCAAATCAATTTGGTTTTCACGAAAGACTCAAGTGAATCTCTCGTTTATGATGTTCTTCAACTGAATGTGCTGCACACAGGCCGCCTCATGTTTCAGTTGGTACGATATTCAAGATATCGCAGTATATTTTCATGAAGGAAACTACTCACAAGGTTGCTGAAAACTCTATGATTATTATTATTATTGTTATTATTATATGATCCTTTATTATTATCATGTTTTGGAGACGTTACCGAAAACTTTTCATCGCTCTATTTCGATCTGATCACACGACTTGGGTGTATGGAAAGAGAATGTTTATTTTGGGCACAAATGCTCCTGTAGTTTGATCGCGTGCTTGTAGGTCGCACATGCCAGCCAACTGTAACCTGGGTTTTCAAGCCTGAGGTGTAGTAGTAAATCTAACCAGAGTTCGCCAAAATCAATTTTCTCCATTACTCAGTTACTCATCCGTATGGCTAATATGAATAACCCAATCTAATCGTCACGAGGTGACTCTAAATGAGGTTCTCTTCCAGATTAATGACCCACCTATTCAACGAATAATCATTCAGGATGATCTGATATACTTAATGTGTCCACTATTTGTGATGAGAAGAAATCAAATTCCGCAAGAAAGAGGTAAGTATTCAACGTTGCCACGTATACTACTTTATCCAGCACTGTCAGTCCATCATTCTTTTTCAAAAATCTATTTTTCGGTTCGTCACGGACTGAAGCATTTGAAATCCAGCTTCGCTAACTTATCCCATGTCAGCGGAGTGGTAATCAATCTGCGACATTCAGATTGAACTTTTTCCCACCAGCGAGTACAAGCTTTTCCCATTTGCGTTTCTGAAGGATGTGCTTCTGTACTCACTTCGGCAGATTCACTTTTGAAGGACTAAGTTCGGAAAGCAGAATCTCTCAACATTTGCTTGCAGTCGTCAGTCTAATAAGCACCACCCCCGTAGAATCTGTGCCTATTTTTCTGGGGTATTTTCTGGCTCTTCTCAAGCGTAATCTGGGTGGATTGACAAGAAAGGGTGTATCTAACTTTTCCAATCTATTCGGTTCACATGCAGCTACTGCTGCTCTTCAAGTAAATTGTATGAAGACCAACGACAGGGGTCATCAGTTGGGCACGGCCTCGAGTTTCCGTCAACCTTATGTTCTGCTTGAACCCAAATTGCTGGAATTCAGCCGAGTCTTATGTTAAAACCAAGGTGGTGAGCAAATGACTGAATCTAGAAAATTTCGTACGATTCGGATTCAAGCCAGGGCCAACAGATTGCGTTTACCTGATGAACCCAAAGATGGGTAAAACTGGTAATGAACTACCGAGGAATTTTCAGTATCCTTATGAGTAGTGTTTTATGTATAGTCAATGCACTGCAATATCTCGAATATCGTACCAGCTGAAACATAAGGTGGTCTTTGTGCAGCGCATTCATTTAAGGACTTCTCGCTGGTCAGTCGGGGGTCTTGTTCCTGGTTCACCATCCGACGAAATGGATTATCTGCCTTCAGTTAGTGATTCAAGTCGAATATCGCCCAGTCAGTCCCAGATTTGTACCACAGCGATCGTTAACATTTACAACCTATAAGAGAAGAGACGTGATGAACACGATTGACGCTCTATTCATTGCTTTATTCATTATTCTCTTGTTTTGATATTCCAAGTGCTGTACACACACAAATTCGAATACATACGTGCTACTTGTTACGCTGTGCTGAATTCTGAATTTCTAGTTCGTCTGGTTATACCGATATACGTGTCCAACTTGATCATAGGACGCTGAAGTGAACTGTTCAATCCAGATATTTCGTTGACGGCCGCCTAGGACATCTCTTTAAGTGTTTGGCCGTCAGAGTCTCCTCAGAGTCGATGTGCCCTAAATCCCAATAGGTCACAAAAATTTAGTGGCTTTCTGCTCCTGGAAAGATAAATTCATCTTTGTAGGTCATGAGATGGAGAGGGAACAGTGATATGTGAAAATGACGGTAGAAAGACACTTTGCTCTAGATCGTTGATAGGTACGCACCCGCAAAATGATGTTTGTCGACTTGCTTTGAGAAGGTCTAATGGATACGGGTTCGAACTTGGCTATTTAGTATTGAAGAATGTGAAACCTGTCCAATGACTGATGTATATATTATATATATCGTATTTAGATTGTCTGCGCTGAAATTCATGGGTGGTCCCCAGGAATATCTGCATGGTGCCATACTTGGGATGCTCGGGGTGTTTTGCTGAAATTTGGGGAATTGGCGGACGACGCCGATAAGTCGATGCTGAACAAATCATCGATGCAGGTGCCTATCGTTATGTCATCATGTTTAGGCCGACTGGTGGCTTGCAACATGCATCTGCACGTTTGCCCACGGTCCTATTTCTGGCAACTCCAATTTGTCTTTCATACAATCACTTGGATGGAGCTATCGTCGGAACAGAGAGGAATTTTGAATGGAACTGAGAACAAACAACGGTTCGAAATAACTATTAGAGCCGCGTGATTTCGTAACTTCTTGCTTGGCTGCCTAATGACATTACCATAAATATGGAATACTTTGATGACCGGAGGAGCTGTTGAAGGGTACTTGGTGCTTACCAGTCGTTTGTTTCCGATCGGTTTGGTCTTCAACTGACAGCCAGATTCACACCTCACTAGAAGATTGTGAGATGTACGCTGGCAGTGATTCCAAGCGCGGATAAAACGGTACTTGTTGGCTTGTCAGCATTGACTGAATTCACTCGCCGGATGAAATCTCTGGCGAAATAGGGTACGGACAAAAGAATCGCATTTAGGATGAAAACCACTCAGTATGGAACGGGACTGGGTAAATATGGGGAACCAATAATAAAAAATGAGTGGGTAAGCTAAAATACGGAGATGGGAAACGTTCACGTTGGGTGTAAGTTGTATAGATGGATAAAAAGAAAAATGTTGGCTTCGATAAGCTACCTGGGGACAATGGCAAAATGTGTTTTGTGTAAGGTGAACAGAGTTCAGATTCCCATAATTTTCTTCCCATCAAGGTGCTGCTGCAGATGGCTACGTATAGAACATGCTTGTTGACGGGTAGATGTGGTATTCTATCGGCTACTGGGGTATTTAATTATTCGGACATGGAAGTTACAGTTGGGTCACTATGACTGATATTCTCGATATGAGTATGTTCGAATTCTGCTGGAGTTCGCTTAATTTTGGCGCATACGTCTGTTTTGCAAGTAATCAAATTGGCTTTAAGGGCCAACCGGCTGTACCTGGCAGTGCTCCGGTTATATCCATCGAATACGTATTATTCATTCTGTTGAATCTCTTTTCCGAATATGAACTGGGTCTCAAGAGGATAGCCGTTGGGTTTTATGATTCTTCACGGTGAATCCATTCTCTAAACGGTGAAAATAGATGAAGTAATAGGATTTTTGCGAAACAGTCAACATTACAGGATTAAGATCGCTTGTAATTCCTCTGGAGTTATAAAGTTCAACAGAACACAAACTGTCTGGTCACTTCAAGCAAGCACGTTTGATCGCTATCACTGATAAGATATGCAACATGAAAAACAGATTAGCTCTTTCTTAATTCCCTGCGTTACCCCCAAGGATCTATCGGGTGATCATGAGTAGCCACCAGGACACACTGAAGAATCAAAACCATATCAGTGTTCACTTCAGAACTGTGGTTAAACCGACCACCAAACTTGCAAGTAAAGTTTGAATCGCTGAAAAATCAATAAAACCGACCAGATGGCGCTTTCGAACAGATTTACCAGCTTGACAAAAATTAACGAAGCGGATGGTTTTCGGCCAAAAACTGGGATAGTTTTGAAAGGTTTGGTGATTCAGCAATTTCACGCTTCTTGGCATAAAAGCAAGATAGGCTCACGGACAGAAAGGAAACAGTGATAATTATGTCACTAAGTGCAAAGCTGGAAAATTTCTTTCGAGTTTTTTGCATTTGATACATGGTGCCATGAATGACAAATTTTCTAGCAGAAAAAACTTTAGCTGGCTAATTACAGTACACGTAGAATGGCAGTGGTTTCTGGTCACCACATTGCACTACCTCAATCCTGAAATAGGCACTCACATAAAGTTTTAGGCATTTAGCGTCACTTTTTGGTGTCATACTGTAATTCATTTGAGATAACGAACATAATGCAGGAAATCATCCAGTAAACCTTATTTATTTCCTCAATTTCTGAATTATCGCTGCAAGCAGAAAGGTAAAATTTGTCACGTTTACAGGATCGCTTTTTATGAACTGTGTAACAAAAGTATGCGAGCTAGAATGAAGACCATCCTAGAGGAGTGATTAACAAACGAAGCAATCATTGTTATTTAGAACAAGCTTCCTGCGTCGGGCTTTCAGTCCGCAGTTTGACCGATGCTCATCCTTACATTCGTGGTCGATATTTTTGTGGAACTCGACTTGTCATCCTGGCTGACCCAGCCCATCTATACTAGAAGAGAGCACCGTTTACTTGTATGACAGGGATCAAATTGTAGCATTCATTCCAGGAATGTCTATACCCGCACAGGCTTATATCCTAGCCTGAAATGACTCATAAATCGACAATCGCAAAATTATGCAGAGGCGTGCTCACGGTCTGTACTTACACTCCATTGAAAATTTACTATTCCTGATCGTCGATGTAGGTGTTCGCATCTTTCCTACAGAGCATTAAATTATGTTCACGACCAATCGGAAATATCAGAAAATGAGGTTGGAATCAAGTTAAATCACATGAGCATCGTGACAAACTAACACGTTTCAGTCGTAAATATAATATTTGTTTTTACCTCTCCCTAGATCGTTCGTTAAGTTGGGCTGGAGTACTGAGGGTTGATTGTACAGTTGAGTAAGCAATGATCCTCAAACTGTCGCTACTGTGTCCCTTGGAAATTCCTGGTTGTGCGTGTCAATAGGCATGCAAGTTTAGTCACCCTGGACTACGCAGCCTCTTCAATCAGTTTATTTCAATTTTTCTGCTTATAAACCACTTACCTCGGGTACGTTTGTTCCATCTACTACAGCTTTGACCACAAGAAATGGGAGAAAGTGGGAGGTAGAGCTAAGCATTGGAGGCGATGGTATCTTCATTTAGTTCGGAAACCTGTGCAGCTACGAATTGAAGCAAATGGCTTTGACGCACGAACGTCACCGACCGCGTTACTGAGTCATGCCTGACAGTGTCATTAACCATTTGTTAGTTGAGTCCTGGGGCCCCCATCCACGACAGATGTTGACCCGACTCAGTTAACTGGTTAGCGTTCTCATACTTCGTTGTCAGGTCATACACCACCACTCACAACACACTCAAGACAAGACGCTCCTCTAGCATGTGGGATACATGTCCCAACCAGCATAACCTATAAAGTTAGCGCAATTTGTGTACCACCTGAGAGCCCATTCTTCTTAGAACAATCTGGAGTACCCTGGCATTGCTTCTCCGATGTTCCCACCAAACCCGAATAATTCTGCGGAAACACCAGTGTTCAAACACTGACAACTTCCTTGTACCCTCTGCGCGTGAAGGCCATTTCCCCGATCCATAAATCTATACGGATCACCCTTTCTCTGTGAGAACTATGCCACTGACGGACAAACTGACGTCACGTTGGTGCCATGGGTGTCGGAGGTTCGCAACTACTGATATAATCACTTCGTCACTTTTCACAGTTACCTTTATAAAGCCCGTAAAACAGTGTTTAGACTTTAGATGATCAGAAAATGTGCCAGAGCAGGAAGGATATGTATTCAGGGTGCCTTTATGCGAAATATTCACTGGCAAAATAGTTTGCCTGTGAATTAAGCAGACGGGTTCAACACAGGTTCAACACTGCTGAAGTATGTTTAAAAGCAATGCCGCTACATTCACTGATCTGGCTTACTTAGATAACGCCTGTCAGTTGATTAGCAAGGCAAGCCTTCCCAGTTATATATTTGTTTAAAGTGAACAAAACCACAGAAGGTGCAATAGATGTGCATAGCTACAACTAGGTGCAGCAGCAACCATCTGTCATAGCTGGAGAACCATCACAGATTAGATATAATCAGTCAACCTCTGTGTGCTTTTGTAGAGGTATCATATTACTCACAATGTTGCTGAAAGCTCTCCGACAGCCCACGGCAGGTTTCACTCTTGGTGCTCATCAGGTAGACGCAGTCCCCAGTTTCCGTCAAATTTATGTTCTACCTGAACCCAAAATATCGACAAGTACTCTCAGTTAAACAGGAATTTGGTTTTGACAGGAGACTCAAGTGAACCCAGATGAGTCTCCCGTTTATGACGGTCTGCTTCTCCGTGGTTTAATGATCCAGAGATTCGACAGTTGTCCCACTCAGCTCATCACAGCGGGAGATTGTGTGCAGGCACAATCTGCCACCACTCTGTGATTGAACGCATCCTGCGTATCGTTGACCCATTCACAAAGATATTGAAACTTTCAATTTATTGGACAGTAGTCAAAACCGGTCCGGAATTATCATTTCAGAAGTTTGGTAAATATATCTATTCCGGTACATCATCCGATACTAAAATTCTGTCCTTCCGCTCCCTCTATCACCTGTAGGACTGCTTCAAAATGTTATTTTTGAACGGGTTAAGTCAACATGCCAATGGTTTCCGGTTCTATTGCTGCTCGCTAAATTTTACCCGCATTTTGTGGACATTACAAAATATGCATGCTGTTTCAAGTAACTTTAAACACAAAATTTAAGGTTGCAGTGCCAAGGGGTGTGGTTTATCACTGTATCTACCATCCCCGTCCTCATCCTACCCTGACGTAATTGTCACCAGACATTTTACTCTCTGGCATGGACACACTATAACAATTTCACCAGGATAGGAGGCGAGCTGCTTAAAAGAAGGCGATGTAGATGCAAATTCTACGAAACCCGAAGCAACCCACTGCTTCTCTTTAATGTCTGGTTTGCCCATCTGTTCGTCTCATCCAATTTGGATCATGTGACCTCTTATCTCAGTTGGGATCAAGCAAACAATTTGAAGTAGCTGAGTCGCCAGAAACCAAAGTGTATGTGCCGGCCGCATAAACAGTGAAACCCACGAAAGAATAATTGATTCTCGAGCAATTGGAATCTGTCTATTAGAGCGGCAGGTCCTCATCTACATAGTCTCTAGCCAAGCGCCTAATCCATTCCAGGGTGAACATTTCCCTCCACGCTCAGCTTACACCTCAACCGGACTGACAGGTCTAAACGGGCTAGGATTATCTTAATCCCCCGTCTAACATTATCTTCGTCTACGCCTATCTGCTTTCACCCTCCAAACGGTTTTCACGGATGGAGTCAAATGCGCTGTATTAACTCCGATTCCGGATTGGTTAACAACGGCTACTTGATGTTGCTAGGATTTCTGCACATTCGGGATCATCTGGAATAACAGGGGAGAAAAACACTCTTAAGCAGGTCAGAAAAACACGGAAGGTTCGATGTCATTTACTGACACACGGCCACTTCATTTCGTGATCTGTATAGAAAGTGAGTAGGATAACACACTATTCATAGGGTTGCTGAATATTCTTCGACAGCTCACGACCGGCTTCGCCCTTCTACGGACTCATCAGTTAGGCGCAGTCCCCGAGTTTCCATCAACTTTATGTTCTACTTGAACACAAATTGCACGCAATTAGCGAAATACACTCATTTGCAAGCCAATTTGGTTTTGCTGGAGACTCACCTAAGCCCAGCTGAATCTCTCTCTTTTTTGATGTTTCGAAGCAACTGAGTGTGCTGTACCAGACTGCCTCATGTTTCAGTTGGCATGTTTCAGTTGGTAACGCTTACAGTGTAGGGCTCGGAATCACAGTCGACTTGCTAAATGAAGCCGTGGGCAAACGCTGAGATGGCTTAAGGTCTTAATCGAATCGGTGTATTGGCACGAGTGGATACGGACAGCTAGACCGTAGAAGAACTGAACTATCACTTGGGCTACCACCAGGGACTTTTCGCTTCAAGGCTGTGTTTTTCCAAGCAGATTTTAGAGAGTGTTGAACAATTTGAGGACATAATTGAAATTTGTGCATATCACCTGCGGCTGCTTTCTTGACCGTCAGGGTCACCGGTCACATATTCAGGAAGATATCACATTTTCAAACAAGTCCGTTTTCTGGACGTGGAACACCTATTATAGGGTTGTTATAAATTTTTCGACAGTCCATTAGCATTGTTCCTTTCTTGAGACTTATCTGGTACGCCTGGCCTTTCTAGTTTCCATCAAACTTATGTTCCGTTTGAACACCAGATTATATGCAATCCCCGAAGTGCACTCACTGGCAAGAATGAATCTCCCGTTTATGGTATTCTCCACTTGAATGTGTTGCACAAAGCCTCATCATGCTTCAGTTCGCGCGGTATTCGGAAGATGGTGGTATATTTTGTTGACATGACAAGTTACTCATAGACTTTCGAAAACTCCTTGACGATCCATCACCGGTTTTGTCCTTCTTATGAGGGTGGGCTGGCGGGGAGTTTTCAACAGCTTTAAAATTACAGTATGATGTCAAGGAAATATAATGCGATATCCCGAATATCGTAGCAACTGAAACATGAAGTGGCCTTCGTGCAGCACCTTCCGTTGAAGAATATCATAAACGAGAAATTCAGCTGAGTCTCCAATGAAAACCAAACTGATATGCAAGTGAACGTACTTTTCGAGATCTGTCCACTTTGGGTTCAAATAGACCATAGGGTTGACGGAAATTCGGGAACTCTGCCTACCTGATGAGTCCCAAGAAGGACGAAAGCGGTCGTGGGCTATCGAAGAGTTTTCAGCAACCTTGGGAGTAGTTTCTCTCTTGTGAAAGTTTACTGCGATATCCTGAATATCGTATTAACTGAAACATGAGTTACCCGTTGTATAACACCTTACTTGAAGAATATCACAAACAAGGGACTCAGTTGGGTCTGTCGTGTGTTGTCAATACTTGTGCACGAAATCGTCATGTAATCGCAAACCAACCTTCGCACAAAGCGCTAATTCCGCAAACTGCTTTACCCAAGAATGGTGCAGATTCGATGGGAGTCGGTATCTGACCCTGATTGTTCTCGGAAGCAACAGTGACCGTACAAATTATCTGGAGACAAGAATTAAATTTTCACCGGTACTACTAGTTAAAGTATGCTCTGAGCACAAAATACGTCCTGGCAGAATACACAGACGAAGCCCGTTCTCGCAACGTGAGAGTCTTAGTGGTCTCAGAATTCGGCTTTCATGAAACCTGGATGATGATCTGCTTCTTATGCCACTTTGTAGTTACAGGAAAGAGGATATTTACAAATCAGCTTTACAATTATCTCGCACTTAGAGAGGACACTGCGTCGAAATTTCTAGTGTTTGGCTACTTGCCAGCAAGTGACGTGTTCGAACTTCCGTGGAAGTCACTGAGATGCGTACTTCGGGGGATTTTCAATAGGGATAAGTCAGCCGTGCGGTGCTTCTTGGCTTTTTGGTATAGGCTGATGTGCAGGGAGGGATCTTGTTTTGAATCGCATTAGCTAAGCATCAACATGGCTTTTTCGTAGTATTTCACTCAATGTTAGCCTGAGTTGAGTGGTCAGCCATCACAAAGCCCCTTTCAGGACAATTGAACCTAAACGGTCTCATTCTCAGGCACAGAAGCTTAGACCTGAAACAAATTTCTAACGGCGTTCCGCGGTCAGTATACACACATTGCGCACCAAATGTGTTAGTTCACCGGCAGGTGGTAAGATACGTCAGAGTTGTTTCCATATATGCTCCAGCTAAGCTCAGCTGGATAAGATGACCGTCGTTGTCTCTGGTCACTGAAACGCAGTGATAATCGTTTTTTAACGGAATGCGTGTAGCACATCCATTTGACGATGAATGAAAGATGCATCTGGGATTCAGTTAAGCCTCTCATGGGAACCAAGTAGGAAGGGTAATGAGTTTACTTGGCGAATTGCACCCAATGTGGGTTTCAGTAGAAGATAAGCCTGACGGACATCCGAGGACTGCACCTACTTGATGAGCCCTCAGAAGGGCATAATTAATCGTAGGCTGCAGAAGACAATTCAATAACTTTGTAAGTACCACGTTCCTTCAAAAAACCTTGTTGATTTCATCGACGAAGAGCACACCGTCGATGTCGTTTTACATCTATCTCTTAACAGACCATGACTGGTAAGGTCCAGATTATTGTCGATCGCAGAAGCTATTGAAACGTGATGGTATGAACCGCAAACGTGCTTTCAAACGAAACTTGTGCAACCTCTGAACTTTAGCCACTCTGCTAAAATTCCGGCCCCACAGATTTGTCTGAGATTGACATCATTCAGTTTAGTCCATCACCCATTGAACCATGTACCTTCATTCTCCCCTTTTTCAAAGAGTGCACACTCATGATTTTCACAACCTCTGAAAGTGATTTCCGGTTTCACGTAAGGTTGTGATGGATTAGAAAAGAGAACCAATCGTATAAACAAGCTTTACCCTCCATCCTTATCTCATATCTGAATCAAACCGTCCAACGCAACCACAGACACCGGGTGCATATAAACGTAGCAACGCATACATACAGATGACATGATAGAAGGTAGTGCGCATTTGTGCCTGATTCCCAATAATTGTTCAGGCCAGCTTACCAGCCGTACGATTGGCAGAGTCACTCGTGCGTGTTTTCGAATTGTATACCTGCAGTTTCTCAGCGAGCGTGTTTTGAATGGTTCAGTCTCTCTCCGGTCAAGTATGTGATACAGCACATGGATGACTTTCTTAATTTTGACCGAGGGCCGACAAGGTACCGTGTTAGAGAGTCAGGTGGCGTGAAATGAGCCCACAACAATTTCGGCGATCAACGAAGTGGAATAGATTCATCTCTCTTGGATGTAGTTGGTTAGTCGTACTCCAGGTGACAGGGGTTTAGCAACTTCTTTCACTTCAGCACTAGATTTCACCACTGGTGTGAATTTTTTAGCAGTTAGGGGGTAAAAGCCTGGGACAGGAAAGTTCTCAGCTCAACTAAGAGTGAAACCCTCTTTTTTGAAGCTTGAAAGTGATGAGAGTCCAGACGATGAAGAATATCAATAATTTGGAAAACCTCAACAAGAGCGACAAAAAGAACACTTTTTCGGCTACGAATGTGTCATGAGTGCAAAGAGGAGACTGATCGACGGAGGACAATGTATTTGCAACCGTTAAAACAACAAAGCTTGTACGGCGCGAGTGAAACTCTTCACTGTCACGGAAGAATTGACTTAGCGAAATGCATTAATGGGTTCATTTGAACTTGTACCAAATCAGATGGGCATCTTGAAGGAGAAAATGATAAAGCGTCACGTGTTTAATCCTGAGCTGCGAAAAAAACATGTATTGGCATAGTAACCGTTTCCGACTGCAGTAAAAGAGCAATATAAAAGATGGTAATCAGAAGATGTCTATTGTGTTGATAAAATCGGCCTCAACTGCAGAGCGCTGCCCTCGAACTATCTACGACAAGAGTAATAAGAGAGGTGGAAGTAAACTGGCCAAGGATTGATAAACATTGTTGGTGTGATGGATTGTCACAAGAGAGAAGCTGAAAATCCTTCTCTGCCAAAAGTACGCTGCACTGGATACTGAAGCAACAGGAACAACATCCACCTCTAAACAAGTAAACAGTAAATGTGATTGCTAGTGGGAAGGCTTATGAAGAGACAAGAAATAACTTGAATGTGTTAGACTGGATTCAGCGGTCGGCAAGCAGCTCAGCTGATTCTCGGGTAATAGTGAATAAATTCACGTCACCGAATAGTCTAATGACCTATCAGGAATGGGAAGGGACGGGTACGCAGTTACACTGCTCGTCGCTAGTTGTAACAATGAAACAAATTGTTTTTGCCTACTTATTTACTGTTCGGTAGTTTGTTCTGAGTCAACTCTACGTGGTAATATTCAGGTGTTCTGCCGCCCCAGGTTATCCAATATAAAGCCGCTGGTGTATTTACAGAGGGTGCGCAGAACCTGGTTATTCCAATACAGGCATCGTATTATTTTATATTTTCGCGTAGCGACAGCCAATCAAACGAGAACTGAGATGGGTTCTCGCACAATTTACTCGAAAGAGTTTTTCGTTATACCCCCGGGGGTCTACTAAGTACCTTTATCTCGTTTTCTTAAATTATCTTTGTCTCTCGCGTGGGTTTTGATAAGGTTCCTGTTGATTGGGTGGTGGCTGCATTACAACGACAAAAACTCCACGCTGATCAATGCGTGAATGTTTTAGTGCTAACGCGACAAACTTTGCTATACAGCATGTTTGCTTCTTATCCAGGTGCTTTTCATCCAAGGAGCAGTAGCATCCTGTTTTTTTAATTAAAGCAGCCGAATTTATTCACGATTTTTAATTTCTTTTAGGTGACAGTGCGTTGTAAAAATATCATCTTCGTTTTTCGGTGCGCTTATGCATGCGCCTAGGTGGAACTGTAAACGGAAACTTTCCTAGCGCCTTGTGTTCTACGGTAAATGCTTGAAAGATGAAGTTCGATCAGGGCTGATTCGCCGACGATACCGATTCTGCCCAGTAATTGGCACCCACTGCCTATACAAAGATCATCTACTCTAAGTCGTGCTATGGAGCCTAAGCTTGTAACATGTTTCCGCAGCAACGAAATCGTTTCGCTCCTCCAGTAATGCAATAGGTCTAGCGGCAGCTTATCTGATGTATTAATAAACCTGGACAGAGAGAAATTTAACGACTTTGTATCATGGAGACCGCAGATGGCCTAGCGACTGCGAGGACCTTTGATCAAAATGGTGGTTCTAGAAAGGATTATTTGCTTAGGACAACGAAGATCGAGCGGAAGGCACCTCTTTGCTGGCTGTTTTTCAAACGCATACTCATACAGACGACATGAGGAAAATATAAAACAACATCAGTCAGAATGGAATTCATTGAATAACGGTCAGTCCAATCAGTTGGAGAACTGTCTGTGTGGGCACTAGCGCTTGCAAGACTCACTTTTGAATGCACAGTGCGGGCGGAAGAATTGTCATTCTAGTGGCTTCCATACGGAATCCGAAATAGAAACGGTGAATGAATTCTCAAACGTTTCGGGAATAGGGGACGATGATTATTTCGGATACCGGCCTCCTCGGAGCACGCAATAGTTGAGAGTTGTTTCCCAGTTGGCAGAGTTTTTCCTCATCATTATCAACGATGGTGGAATATGGGAGTACGCGCGGACTGAGGATCTTAACGAATGTTTCTCCACTGGTTAGACAAATATTTGAGGATTATCCCTAATACTACACGGCAATTGTTCGCATATGTCACAAAATGACTGCAAAACGGACTTTCCTGTGGAATTTAGGTTTTAAATATCATTCGCGTTATCCGCAGCCTGGTCCATGAAGAAAACACGAAGCCGACGTCGCAAATTCTGTCGGGGAACATCACGAACGAGAGGTTGCTCGGACTTGATACATTCAGCCACTCAAACGGTAGGAAAAATGAGTGATTCATCCAGATTTATTGGGTTTCGAACTCGCGATTTGGTTGAACGAATTAGCATTCTTTGCCTCTAAGCAGCACTTTATTTAATCGTTCAATTGTTGTCTTTGTTTGCCCAATCAGTAACGTATGACAGGTGACTGACTTTAAATGTACTTTCATCAGATGAAGTGAAGCCAGCAGGTCAACCTACTCACCCATTTCATCTGCAAACCTGAAGCTAACCAAACCCTTCTGTGTTTGTTACTGGTCAAACTTGGAAGATGTTTGCTTCCAACGCTATAATGGCTGAACAAATAAGTGGTAGTGGACCGATTTTGTCACCTGATTGCTCCGATGTTTTCCCTGAGTTCTGCTCCACGTAGGATACGTCAAACACCTATCTGATTATGACAAACAACCTCATTCTAAATGAAATTTCGACAAAAACGATGTACTTCCCTTCAGAAGCGAATGCTTTCTGGATGACATTTCTTGTTATATTCTAGATTTTTTGCACATTCAAGGGTCGTTTTTTTAACGACTTTTAGGGGAACCAAAATCGTTTCTTCCTCGAAGTACCCATTTTGGGAGGCTGCCCACTTGCTGGACCGTAGGTTTCATCGATCAAGTGTTTGAAACAGACTTTAATTCATTCAGTTGAAGAACATCATAAACGAGAGACTCACCTAAGTCTCCCGTGAAAACCAAATTGATTTGCAAATGAGTGTATTTGTCGAGACTTTAATCAAGGTTACTAGCGACAAAAAACAACGTTGATTATGGAGGTTGATGAGGAATAGCACTCAGGATAGATCAACATGGCTTATTAGCCACGTTTTAGAGGCTTTTTAGCTTCGTGAATTTGGCGTATATCTTTTCAAGTGAAGATCAAGCCTTCGCCTGACTTATATCACTAAGTTACCTGGTGAAAAGAAATCGACCAGATTGTTCCTATAACTTATGTGATCCAGTGCGGTCGAATCGACCAAACGGGACACTGTCGATGAAGTGAAATGACTATTATCCATCAATTTTAAGACCAAAGTCTAGCAGTCCAGCAACAGCACTTAAAGACCCCTACTTTCACCTAAGGAGGTTGATGCTCTCTGACTTTTTTAGGTGTTCGATGAACGTTGCGACCGACAAGGGACATAGTTACACCGGAATATATGAATAACTAGTAAGGACCTTACTCGAGGCATTCTGTTCAAATGTGTATA
The DNA here is from genome assembly GCA_004794785.1 of Opisthorchis felineus. Taxonomy (NCBI): domain Eukaryota; kingdom Metazoa; phylum Platyhelminthes; class Trematoda; order Opisthorchiida; family Opisthorchiidae; genus Opisthorchis; species Opisthorchis felineus. The sequence goes on from SJOL01009787.1 coordinate 555,195, forward strand.
GATTAATCTGTTGAGCAATGACATATCAGTTGCGGCTAGCGAAAGCTGGTGGGGTGTGGTGATAACACGCCGACCTTGAATGTCAGATGTCCAGAGCCCAGGGATATGCAGTTCCAACGAACTCTAATACGAGGAAACTCTCGACTCTAATCACCAATATGAACGAAACTCAAGTGGAGTTCCTCCGCTCGCTGATGTGAGCTAAAAGGCATATGTGCGCCAGGATAGAAGGAAGAGTTCTCAGATCGTAGTAATGTAAGTACACTCCGGGAAACTGGGAGATTTGTCGTGCACGTTATTTTATCGTGCCGCCCAACTTCCGTTAAAACACGGAATACAGAGAATAAAGCTAGAAAATAAACACTCGCCAATCGTGTTCGGCATACCCAGTGTGCAGAACGAATTTCCTCCATATCCGTATTTTCACTTCTGGTTCGCTGGAATCACTCGATAAAATTCGATTGCCAGTCAGCGGATTAGATAATCACATGACCGTAACATTTGCATCGTTCGGTATCCACTGACCTTGAACGTGAAAAGTGATAGAAACAAAGGCGGAATTTCAGACAGAATCTATTTATTAAAGAAGGCCTCAGGAAAATGACTGTCCATTGAGCGGTGAGCCCTCAACAGGGATTTTTCTCTTATTTGGGTCCCTTTTGAGTTTTGTAAAGGATGATGGAACGACAGGTCGATTATTAATAGCCTTAACTTATATGCTACAAATTCTTACTGATTTTTGTTCTGTAGCCTCATTACAGGATATGCTTGGTAAACCAACCCTATCATTATGAACAAGTACATCAATACACAGTTTGCATCCACAATCCAATTATTTCATAAATAAAGAATGTGGGGCTGTTTGAGTTTGTCACGTGGCCTCCAAAAGCGTGCTGTGAGAACCTTTGAGATGAAGTTCGGTTCAAAACCACTGCGCTTTTTCTCCGGAGAGGAAATGCTCTTCACAATACGTACACCAACTACACCGTATACATCCGACTGCGCGTTCAAATTTCTCTTCATCTCTAGCGTAGCAGTATGATTTGGCACACTAAGAGTCTATTTGCATCGTTCGAACTACCGATGAGCCCTTCCAGGATATGCATCGCTGTCCGGGGACAACAACCGAGACCGAAGACGATCCATCCAACTGATGGCTCGGCAGAGATATCCTTGAACACTGGGTAGCGCAGTGCTTATATCTTTCTACCGTCACCATGGATAATCGAATCACACATTTAGGAAGTGCTTTCTTCCTTCATCCATGCGTTGGTGGCTAAGCTCATGATGAAAGGCTGGAACCATTTCTAGCGGGAGTCAATTTGGTAAATTGTAGTTTTTATGTACCGGATGCAGCAGAATCTTTAATTGGTTGTCAATCGGTCTGAGAGCAGGTGTCCTCATGACCATCAGTAAATAAACTCTGGCGTACTACTTGGACCACCAATTTCTCGGCAGAACAAGGCAGTATTTGGTTTAAACTCAAAGAAGGACAAACATGAGCGACAAATTTTTGTGCGTAATCTAAGCCACTTTTAAGCTGAAAGATATTATCCGGCTTACCAAGACCAACGACAACATCTTTTGTATCCAAAAGCACTTTGGCAATGTTGGTACTGATACATTTTTTTCCAGAATGAGACAATGATCTCGAATAATCTCATCGGATATGTCTTGAAAAGTAAAAACATTTGAACAGAAAAGCGCAAAGACTGGCTGGAATTCCGTCAATCACCCCAGAAACATCCTCCCTAATGCACATCCGTTGACAGAATTCAGGGACCAAATATGTCATTCGCCATCACTTCATTTCCAAATTACAGAACTGGATACTTTTCGTCCGCAGATAGAATATCTCATCTGAAATGACCCTCAGAATCTTGATCCATTAGGGTATAAACTCGAACGTGAGAAATTCACTCCGTGAACCCCCACCGTCCAAAGAGATTCTGATGATATTTCATAGAAATTTTTTTCAAGTAATCCTTTTACACGCATTGAAATACCGAGCAGAATAACATTTTCAGCTAATTAAGAACAGTCAAGGATATCATAACAAGACATCTACTGGTCACAAGCTTTGGTGATGTTGCGGAATATAGGTGGCTCGGTTGCACTGCTTGGTTGCTGGTCGGTTCACAGAGCTTGGCAGTTGGGTTTCAAAACTTTCATCATCAATCGAGGATGATTAGCTCATCCCTCACTTACGATGTCACCTCCATGAAACGTTTGCAATCCAATGCCATGCTGGATGAACAAAGTAACAACCAAGATCACCAGCTTCACCGGAGTGCTGAATACATTTCAAGTCCCTATTCGCTATAAAAGACAACGGACTTCTTTGAACAGGGACTTTAGGAACTCGTCTTGTCAAGCACTTCGTTCACTGGGAAGAACAACCAGTAAGCCATATCATGACCTCAGTAATAACCTGGCGGAACGTTTTTTCCTTTACACACAGTCGTCAGATTTGAAAGTTGCCCGATGTCTTGTAAACGTCACTTGGTTGATGGTATTTGGAGGACTATCAGCTCACATAAAATGTGACAACAACAATGGAAGAGGCATCCTTCACCAAATTAGATGAGCTAACTCTTCTACTGGAATGTTGCTCAACTTTAAACCCCGTTTTGGATAAGCTAGTCTGTCGGGAATTCAAGATTTTGAGATCCTCTCTGCATCTGTATGTGGTTCTTCTAGATCCTGGAGGCGCTGATTGACTGCAGCTGCTTTGGTAACACGCGTTCTTGAAATATCGTGATCCCATGAAACGATTAAGTTCACAATTATGCCATTTAGGTGATATTTCCTGATGATATTTACTCAGATTGCGTCGATGGCCTAGCACACAGAAATTGTCATTGTCACTTTAATAAATGTATAAGTTATGGCCACCAAAATAATTTCGGGTAAGAACAAACGACCAAACAGTGTGGAGCTACTTGGAAGCTGCGTTGTCTGCTGCATCATGATACTCGCCTTCTTGCTTGGTTTTTTTTATTCTATATCACGGCGAATAATGTGGCTGGAAGTAAGGCAGCACAAAGACAATTTTGGTTACTAAGATTAGCGACTGATTGGAACATCGCCCCTTGGTGAGTCACTCGAACAAACGAGTACTTATAAACTTTTCAGGCTGTTAAACAACTCGGACAAGAGTATAAGAAGTCAGGATCAACCGCGGCGAAGGTTACCGGGGTGAAAATTGAGAGGTTAAGTTCAAAGGCCATCTAGATGTCGGCTGATCAGAAAATGATTGAAGAATTCATTCAATAGGATTACTCAACAAGACCACCAGTGATAACCAGAAGCATGTATCTAACACTCACACAACACTACCAACCACGAATGCACAGCTCCCGCGGCTCCAGAACAGGGCACTGATGATGTTGCCTCGATTGGTGACGAAACGTTTGCACCAGAATTGCCACACCCGCCGAACAGCGCGACCACCAACGATGGTTTCAAACAAATTTGTTACTGCAACACTTTTTGTCGCACGTGTGTGAAAATATCTTGATGGCACCAGGTTAACTTTTGTTACAAGTCCTAATTTATTAGTTCTTAGCCGCAAGATATAAGGTTTGGTCTCAGAGTGCTCAGTCCAACTGTACCGACCCAATTCAAGTCCACTACTGCGTTTCTTTAAAGTTCGATGTCTAAATTCATACTATACACGGCACCTGGGAAACGGGACTTGAAAACAGATGCGCTTATAAATACAGCATTTTGTCGGTTTGAGCACACACATGAGGTTTCATATCATCTTGATAAGTTTGCGCAAACATCCCTCAGGCGGGTTTTATTATTAACAATTCTCCTAGAAAGGAGGGATTGCTACCACATGTTTCAAATATCAAATGGGCTTAAACTGCATTGATATTCAGTGAAAATCTGCAATTCTTACGTTTTTTGGATTTTATGAACTTTCTAGCTAACGCAACAGACCCACTCACTGTAGAGGATCGCGAGATATATGGCCACAGTATCACTCACATCCACCCTTTTTCGTTCCGCTTTGCCAATTCACTGCCAAATGAAACAAACACTAGTATCAACTTTCGCCCAAAATTTCAGGGGTAGGTAAAGTACGCCACACAATTCTGGTACAATAGGTTTCTTTCAGTTAGAAAACACTCAACATAATTCAGGGGAAGCTACATCTGCGGAATTCGCTGAACACTGTCTCCTGGACCATTTTGTTGACTAGAAAGGCCAGAAAGTACATCATTTACCATCAAGATTTTATTTCGTAAGTGAAGCCAGGAGGCCGGAACCATTGTACGGCTGTTTATTCCTTATTAGGAATTATCACTAGAACGAATCTGCAGAATCTTCAGCATGATTCGAACTCGCAGCCTCCAGACCATTCGCTGCCGACTAAAACGCTCATCTGCGCGCTGTCAGTCGGCAGTGCGATTACTTCACACCTACAGAGGATACGTCGTTGCTCATCCTTTAGTCATGGGATTCATATCACGTGGTCACGTACTCAATGGCTCATGGACTAACTTATCACTCATCTTGTGAATTATTCTTGATTCTGAGCTATTTGCAGGTTGTTAGTAGTACAGCAAGATTTTGGAATATCTCAATCAAGATTCCGTCCCACGTGTAAAGGTAAGAAATCGTTGTTGGTTTTTAAGATTATTTGATAATAATCACAGGCGTGCGTCAGTATCGTACTCCGGATATGAAATCTACACCCAAAGCTGAAGGCCCAGTTAACTCATTAGGGTGCCACTCCTTCCGAATCTGCAGGGGGTGGCTGGAATTTGAGCGCTTATGGGCGGCTGTTTGCCGCTTACTGATGGTAGATCAATGTCCTTCAGTGAAACAGCAATGTACGAAAGCAAACCGCGATATATGCTCATGGCTGCAATCCTAGTCGGAGTAGTTAGCTATCCAAGCTCGGTTCATCCAGCTGTTTAGACGATTAGCAAGTACGATTTCCACGCGTGAAAGCGTGTGCTTCATAAAGTAACGACATACACTAGAAAAGTGCATTTGCGTGACAACCAGAGAGAATTATTACTAATAAGGAAGTCTGACAGATCATCTTTAGGGTCCAAGTTAGGTTTTTTTCCTATAAGTTCCCAAGGTTCACCGTGGGTGGGGCTTGGTTCAGTAGCCCATAATTTGTGTGGACGTTTGTGTTATCTTTAAAGATTAGAAGAAGCTTACAGAAGAAGAAAAGTAGGTCAGTTGTACCGGCCTAATTGTTCAACAATACAGCACCTTTTGCAATGTTCCGAGTCTGAAGGAAACTGTATTTTTCACCTGATTCTGTGCTGCATTTTTGTTTGCGAGAACTTTTCTGTACAAAATTTTGTGGTCCGTTAAATTGCATGTTCAGTGTTTTGAATGTTGTGTTCAAATGTTCAGAAAAGACACACGTTTTCCTCCCATGGGAAACAACTCTTTTGGTGTTTTCCTTTAAAACAAATGTCACTTCCTCTTATAGCCCAAATATAAGTTGAAAGTTAAAAGAATCGCATACTGACAAAGAATCAAAGGCATTGTGACCAAAGTAGCTATTTTGACCGCTTTTATGCAATGCTTGACTGCCCAGGTTGTGCTGGCCATTCATACCACGTTGAAAAGGCGTTGAAGTCAGATAAGAATCTCCGCTGTAAACAAAGTTTGACTAGTGAAGGGTGTGAACAATGCAAATAGCATAGGTGAACTTGGATTGGTTAAATGAGCTAGGCATTCTAGTGGTAGTTTTTCATCAACAACAGAAGTGACATCAACCTTGACTTATGACGAATGGAGCACAAAAACTGGTTCTTATCCATTGGGGCAAAATGGCCTAAGGTGATAGCATTTTCGAAGGAAATTAAGGTTTCCGACTCCGTGATTTTCAAGAACTTGACGGCATGATAGGGTTTGCATCAACCTTTACTTATTTACTCTAAGATATTTTAGTTTCATCCAGTTTTATTGAGATGGTTTAGTGGTTAAGGCCAAAACTTACTGACTGGAATGTGTTTGGTTTGGACCACACTCCGGCATCTCAACCGCGTCTGTCTGGTCTTGGGTGACCAGGTAGAATCTCACCCTTTGTGCTTTCGTGGTCCCTAAGCACCGAGAAGATATTCGAGCCGGACGAGTCAAGTATTATTCACGCCCAGTTTGACCCTGTAATGTCAGGACAACTAACTGTTGTTTGCATTCACTTTCTTAAAAGTACTGTATCCCTCCTAAAGTAGTTACGTTATTCAACTCCAGCGGTTGCAAAGCATTGTTTTTTTAAATTGCCAAACGTAATAAAGCGAGTCACATTTTTATCGTAACTTCGCTGACAGCCCGGGACCAGTTTCGCCTTTCTTGGGGATCATAAAGTACGAGAAATCCATGACGATAATACCGATAGAAGCACATCTTAAATGTATGACGTATGACAAAATATAAGGGTATACCTCACAAAGCATCAGCCAGGTGATTTATTCTTTGATTTTGTTATGCATCACTGTTCTGTCTGACTTTGGAAGACCCGGGGAAAGTTTTTGTTCATTCATGTTCCGAAAAGTCACTCCACCCGTACGACAAACCCGTCAAATCGTTCTAGTTTAACAGCCAATGAACACACATAAGTCTTCAAGGGTCCTTGCACATCGTCAACAGCCTTGATTGAGCAGCACTAAATGGTGTTTTAGGCTACTTTTGGGTAACTCTTGATTTGCAGTGAGATATTTATCGGAGCTTTGACACTAACGTCATGAGCACAGCGAGAGAAATCGAAAGCGTTGTAAGCGTTGTTTTGTACGCCAAACGTTTGGGGAGTGAGTTGCTAAATGTCCCGCTCAATTGGTGTAGGACATACGGTGAAGGCTTACTACGGGAGTAGCTCAAGGCATGTGTTTGCTGCTTCAAAATGTCACTTCCGAATGTTTAGAGTCCATGCCGACAGGTTGCGTAAGCGGCCCAAAATAAAGTGCGTTCCTAAATGCATCAATACTGCTTGCTTCGGTCGATGCGAAACGTTTTCTTTCGTAGATTTTTCGCAGCCCAATTAGGCGGTCTACAGAAACGTTACTAGGCTGTAGCATTCTGTTGAATAAGTTAAATCAACATGTTGGTTGGAATTCAGGGGGATTTCCGGGACTTAGGTACTTTTCCATACAAAGCTCATCCGTTGGCGTCGAGTATGAAACTGATCAGGTGTTTCTTTCGGAAAATGTGTCAAAATTTCTACAACACGCGACTAAATACATGTGGCTTTATTTAGGCAACACCACACCACAATGTTAGTGTCACATCTACCACAGATAATATTTGGTATATCATACGACCAGACATGCTTCATTTCAGAATTGTCGCGAGCACCTTACTCATTATTACACGGATATTTTCCCATGGATAAAGTTTTACAGGTCCATGAAAAAAGCCAGTGCGGCACAATGAATTTTCAATTAAGACACTGGTCTGTGTAATAACGAGTCATTCCTTGTGACCATCTTCCGCTCTGGCATATTTAGGCTGGGATCAATTGGTCAGTTCAGCGCTCAAAAACTTTTCCAGTTATCAGCAACGTAGCACTTGAGACTGAATTCTGTTTCCAGTTTCGTATTATTATATATGGCCGACGCATATTATTTACTGATTGTATTACGCAAATGAGGAAAATACTGTAAAACCTTATCAAATAAGGGACGAACGACTACGTAAAATTTCTACCGCGTAGTCTAAATTTTTGCAAAGTGATTGTCTCTGAGCAAGCAAACAGTGGTATATTTTAACCAGATTGTTGGAAATTTAGTGCCTTCAATTTTTTGATGGAATTACCACGAGAAAGCTACACTGAACTAAACCATTCGCGAAATAAACTGTTCTTGTCCACAAAAGCACATTTTTTTACAAGTCACCATTAGACCGATGCGAAATTACCACCATTACTAATAATACTGTTGTTTCTTACATTCAAAATGGATCGCATTTATTAACAGTGCAAAATAACTACCCTAAGACTGTTATCAGTTGTCCTCAATCAAAGAAGGTTTCGCACTTTCAATTTCAGTCCTATGTATTCAATCCAACATCCGCCTTCAGGGTGCCGTGTTTTAAAGACTCGTATTGAATGCCCAACAGGTAAAACGTGGAGTAAACCCTAGAACTCCTGGAACCTGCTTCTTCTCGAAAGAGAGAAACCACACTCAAATGCTTGAAAACAGTCAACGGAAACCAGAAAACTTATGGAGTTAGTTGCGCTATGGAATTTAGTTTGAGATAAGTATTCAGAGGTCCGCCGGGAGTCGGCTACACGTTCCGAATCATCAAAATGAGTAACACTTGGAAAGGCTCTGTCAACCGAAAGAGGATTCAGTCATCCAATTTTGCAGACGTCCAGTTTTCTGTCTGATCTGCTACTCAAATTCATGGTACTTGTTCGCTGGACCACTTTCCCGTAGAAGAAATCTTGCACAGATACTTTATGATGAAATTCTCCGTATGAAATCTGTCTTTTCAAACATAATTTGCACTGGTTGTCTGCATAGTAATCATCATCATCATGGACAGCATGACATCAGTGTTCAACACCGATGCTTCACTGCCGTACAACCATGATTTATTTGAAAGCCTTATTGTGAAGAAAAGAATAACAGTGGACGGGGAAGGGACTTAGTGCTAGCTTACTACAGTCATTCCGAGTTGCCTACACCTCCAGACACACATTCAGTAAATCTGGAGAGAAACTGAAAACAACAACGCCACTGATATCGACTAGCAGCCAAATCTTACAGCGTTTCCAACCAGGCGCAATAGAGATCACGCGGTCTTCATCCTGGAAGGCGAAAAGCACCGACATCACCCAAACGTTTCGTAGACTTTTTCATACCCCTCTGCAAGGTCAAGGGTTGGCCACGTCCCGGCTTCCGCCACTCTGAACTGGCCACGGAAAAAAGCACTCTCTATGGTGAACCATGATTTGCCATACGTAATACATGGCCCAACCAACGCAGCTTCTGGTGCTGGACACATTCTTCAGTGGAAGTACCCGTTGCACAACCGAACACTGGCCTTCTAATTGCCTCGTTACGGATTCGACGACACCAACCCACATGAGCTATGATACTGAGACAACGGTTGTCGAACACCTGAAGACGTCTCAGGTCCGCTGCTCGAACAGGCCAAGTCTCACAACCATACAACAAAACAGCCCACACTGTAGCTTGATACACACGTCCCTTGAGATTCAGGGATACACCACTTTGACGCCATAGGTGTCTCAAATTAGCAAACGCGACCCGAGCCTCCCAGATTCATGCATTCACCTCATTTTTCACACTAAAATCAGAACTAATAGGACTTCCAAGGTACTTGAACCGCTCCACAAATTCCAGTGCTTCTCTATGGATTATATGTGGCGTGTTCAGTGAATGTATGTCCAGGAGCATGACCCTAAAATTTTGTGGGTACAAAGGACAGGATGACTTTGATTAGTTCATCCAAAATCACCTACGCCTTCTCCTCTATGAAGACGAGAACGATGTCTTTTGCATATTCCAGATCGACAAGGTTTTCGTCACAGGATATTTGAACACCGGGGTTTTGAAGACCTTCCAGCGTTCGTCTCATTATCTCATCAATCACGGAATTAAATAGGAGTGGAGAGAGTGGACATCCTTGACGGGCACTGCTTTGTGTACGAAAGCTTTTGGAACGCTCTCCGTATACTCTCACACGTCCGGAAGTCTGAGAATACAAAGAACTAATTATGTTCAGCTTATTATGTCATGTTATTATGTGCACTCTCTAACGCATACTTTAAAAGTTATTAGATAGAATTCCTCAACTGATTATACAGTATCATTACTGCATAGTAATACCAAATAATAAACTGAGGAATTCTGTTTGATACCTTTTAATATATGCGCTTTTGCGGATGATGTTCTAAAAACTACTGAATTTAAGCGAGAAAGTACACGGTCTCAACCTACACTGAAATGTTGTCGGAAAACTGACATTACTGGAATAGTGAATATTATTCAGCAAGGGAGCGTAAACTGTAATTTTGAGTACTTAGCCTTATTCTGTCCATATTCTTCCTATATCGGGCCTGTGCGACTTGGCTTGCCTTAAGTGGTTCATGTTCAAAACAAGACTTAACCAATGACACTGACTGCGTAAAAACGACATCGTCAAACCAGTTTTCTCTTTTCAAAAGTCTTAATGGGAAAAATTAGAACAAAAGACCAACAAGGGAGAAACCAATGGTATTTTCTCGTCATCTTCAGCGCCGAGAACCAGAAAAAACATCAAACGAATATACTACTCATTTAGAGATAGTTGCAATGAAAGGACCAATAGATGGCTCCACACTGAAATAACAGAGTGCACACCTTCCTCAATCTGAATTTGTCAGTTTCTAAATATTGGATCGGCTTTCAACCAGTATTCTACGGAGGATTGGCATTTTCCGCCCAGATATTTTGCCGGTGTCCGTTTGGTTGTCTTCATGTTGCCATTCACTATTCTTCATTGTTAGCAAAATTTGCTTGTTTTGGGTTTATTGGGGCTGCCAAAATAAATCACAGATTCTACTGTGTTCAAAAGGAATTTTTGAGTAAGCCTTGTGGCATCATGAACTTACGAATGCAATTGGCCGCAGGTTTTGTCCCTGATTAGCTCACCCAATCCAATATTTAACTATCCAATTAACGGTATTGCGTTGAGTTGTCGTAAAACCCCCTGTGTCTGGTTGCTGAAATGGTTACGGAGGTGAAAATAGGTAATATCTCAATGTACCAGTCTTCGCGTTTTTACCGAATTATCCAACTGTTGTCTTGCTTTTTAAGCTAGACAAATGCAGTCTAACCACATCATCGGTCAGCTACAAACGACTTGATTTGGTTTATAAGATTATTACTAGATAATATGGACTACCACGCATTCTAGAAATTCGTAATTGTCGACAATTAGTGAGAGATGACAGTAAGCGCAAGACGCCTCAAATCTCTGCAAACGTTCCCCAGATTTGACAGATAACTCAAGGTTTGAAATTTACGGTTGCCTCTCTAACTTAACTCCCATTATTTCACTGATAAAATGAAAAATTTCGGTCCTACGCCATCAACTTATGGATATTTCTGTGTCCTCTCCGGTCTTTGGAAATAAACGTAAAAAATGAGAACAAAAATGCAGAATATTTTTCCATGAGATGTGGGTTATAAATCCCAAGAAACTTTGGCACTTTGTGCCAACCGTAACCCCGGTTTTTAAACCGCGGGACGATGAAATGAAATATTTCGCACTCCAACAATCGACCGGAACAAGAAGCGGTCAGATGTGTGGCACCATATGTTTTGTCTTAGATAGAATTTAAACATCCGGAACTGTACTTTATCAGATTTTTTCACCAGTATCGTTTAATGCAGCATGACCAGAGCATTGATAGTCAGATCGCATGGCGAAGAAGGACGTTTAACACAGCAGACTCATTTTACTAAGACAAAAATTCGTCACTAGGTAGTGATTTTCTTATTGCGTTGGCACGGAATCGGGCGTCTGCTTGTAATTGTGTGGATATCCAGAATCACCTCAGGCTGTTCCCCTGGTCACTCACCGATTGCCAACCTCGATCAATAAACAAACTGACACTCGGTTATCAGCCGTAAATGGCATTCCACTTACTCGTATTTAGACATACCGTTTCAGTCATTATCCCTCAGGCTGCTTGTCTCTAATTTTGGTCCAATGTCGGTTGGTTTTATAAGTCTTCCTTCTGAGTTTAACGTGGCCCACTTTGTGCCTTTTCATCTAATCTTCCTTTCTGTCCCTTTTTCGTTTTCAAATAATCACCTAACGATCGAGCGCTGCTGTACTGTCAATTTTGACAGCCGTTAATTGTATGTGGTTTCTCAATCCCAGTTCTCAACAAGCGATAATTACAGCAAGCTGATTATCAATGATTTTTTATGACACGTCCCAAGTACAAAGCTGTCTAGTTTTGGTTCGCCTGCGTTTTTCCTCAAGCAAATCAGCATTTTGCGCAGCATTCAACGCTGAATAACTGCTAGTGATGGGAAGAACGCCTTTCAGTGTGGAGTTGATTACTGACCAACAAGGACCAAACGGTTACAAGCTATTAGGAACGAAAGTAAAAAAATATCATTTGCACAGTGAACATTCCAAAGCGTCCTCTTGAACTTTAATGGATGTTCTTTGGATATTTAGACACAATGAACAAGCACTGAAAATTGGTTCCATACTCTTCGTACCAACCTTCTATCAGATGCGATGGCGAAGTTTTGACACCTGACCAGACGCTACTCACATGCTTTATCGGTAGTACGCACCATCACATTCGCAATACTTTCACTAATATCCTTTGCTAACGACGAGAGATAGTTGACACATTTACAGGCTTAGCAGCTGTTTTCTGAGGCCAAACTGGCCAAGTCTTCACCTCTTCTCACTTTGTCCGCTTCATTTTAGAAGTCTGACTGAGCCGTGACAAACTCGCCGCAGCTTTTTTGGCGGGTCTTTGCTAACTGGAACCAAGATGAATTCTACCCTTCTACAGTATCATCTCCGTACCGACACTATGAATGACATGTGTACAAGAACTGAGCTAAATTCAAACATGTAGTCCATTTGTTATGATAATTTGGAAGAACCATATGGTTATTAGTAAAGAAGAAGACCGAGACTGTTTGAATAAGAAAAAGGAGTTTGCGTTACTTCAGTAGGTCGTTGAACATTTCGTAACTAACCAAGGCTAACCTTCACAAACCTACGTCATATTGTTCATCACTTTACAACATTAAATCTTGGTAAACGGTTCAAATAGCTCGGTCAAGTGAAGAAGGTTAGAGGGTAAGCGCACTTTATGTCGTTCTTCCAGTTGCAAATGGAAAATACTGACAAAACAATCAATAAGCACTGATTTGTGGTGTGGGTCGCGAATAACCCTAATCAGGGGTGCAAACGTCGGTTTCTTTAAGGGTACATCTTCCAACTGTTTGTTATGTCTTCCGTGAGTAATGGCCTTACACAGACAAGTTAAAACTTCACTCCTAACGTCATACAGTCTCGTCGTTTTCCGTGGTATGCTCTTGAGAGTCAGATTTCTGTGAGAAAATCAGTATCAGGAGCTCTGTTAGAACAAAGTTCACGTAAATAGTGGACTGATGTGCCTACCGAAGTTTATCTGTACTTTGAAAACTGTACGTAAATACCGTTCTAACTTGGTTTTCCACAAGTCAATAGACTCCTGGATTTGAAGAAATTCAGAAACCTAGAACTATCTTCCACCTCGTCTTCTTAACTGCCATGATAACTCAGGAGAGTCATATTCAAAACGTTGCGAAAGTCCGGCAATTCCTCTGAGTAAATGACAAAAAATGTGGTCGCCCAAGTAGCATTTATTCAATTGGATATGCTCCTTTGAAAATGCTGTTCACTTATGCCTATGAAAGAGCTTGGCAGTAGTTGGTGACAGGTGCTTGAATTCTATCAAACTAAACTTGGGGTTGCCAGCAAATGTCACATCAAATGAAACATGAGGTTACCTTCGTTGAGTCTCCCGTGAAAACTAAACTGATATGCTTTTGAGTGTATTTGTTGAAATCAGCCCAATTTGGCTTCAAGTAGAACGTAGGGTTGACGGAGTTTTCAGTAACCTTGTGAGAAGTTTCCCTTATGAAGGTAAAACTAATTTTATTCAGTATATGCTGGCAACACTGATCTCTTGTAAGTTTCAATTCGTTCAATTTAATTCCAGTTTCATGCAGTGACCCATTAAGCAGTGGTGATTTGGGATCGACAAAAATCCATCAGATCCCACAGTCGTTCAAAGATTGCAAAACACAACGGACTGGATTCCGTAGGTGTTAAGCATTCCGCGGACCGAGCCGATGATTTATGCTCTAGGAGGTGCCTCTTGTCAGAAAAGATCTTCCTGGTGTTCCGGATGAACCATGTTTCAAACACCATTTAGCTGAGATATGACACTTCAAGCTGATTGAAGTTTACTGGATTTGTTCTCATCTGGTAAATATTGACCTGGAAACGTGTTCCTCCGATCCCAATTTATTTTCTTTTATCCGTGGTGTTATAAACAACCCCTCAAGGCTACAAATTTATTGTAGCCTACAGACGTTGACGATCCTAGTTCAACTATTTTGCAACCCAAAGCAATTCGAGAACGATTCACCACATTTCTTTCATGATTCCAAATTTGACAATGAAATGGAGTACGCAAAACATACATGTAAATGTTTATGTGTTCGAAAAACTGGAACTATGCAAAGACAAGTCCAACAGCATATCGCCCCCAGGAGTATCAAAATCGTGAACCACATGTCAACTTCATTGACTGGCAAACATAACCCTGAGACCTGTCGCCACCAAACCTAGAGGATACTCCCAAGTTCAACATTTGTGGTTACAAATCTTGGTTGCTAAACTTTGCCAAAGTTGTCGCCAAAACAACAAAACATTCGACAACTCGCGAATTCCGCAGAGTTAGTTGAATTCGGCGGACGTTTTCAGTTCAACATGATTGTATGTTTGTGAATGAGAAAGAAACGTGTAGTGAATTCATTCTGCCACCTTCCTTTTTGACTGTTATACTCAGAGTACTTTACTAATTCCCTGATTTACTGATTTAGTCACCCATTCGGTGATTGATTTATCCATTCATTTAGTTAACCACTAATTTAATAATTCATTGTCTTATTCATCCATTCATTTGATTCACTTTTGCATCCACGCATTCACCCGTCCGTTAATTTGTCCGGTTACGCATTCAGTCACTGCCATGTGCTTGTCCATTTATCTATGTAAAATTATCCAGTTTACAATGTAGACTCAGGTCGAGTGCTCGGTGCCGAAAAATTTGGAGCTTTGTATAGCAACTCTGCTGAAAAAGGCTTGTTTAAAAACCTAAAAAGTAGGGTTCAGTTGCACCACCGCACCAAATAATTTGTCCTTATTTAGGCACATAATTTATAAGCCGGAAATGAATTCGCGATTATTTGAATGACACCAGAGCGACTGCCACAACCGGCAGACCTGTATTGTCTCACAGGCAACATCATTTTCAATTTTTTTTCGGTCATTTTTACTCTGACTAGTGATTGACGGTCTAGCTGAATGTCTGCATTTCAATCAATCATTTTTTATGTGAACAAAGACGGCGCATGTGGTGCCGAAAAAGTACACTTCCGTTCATAGTCCAACCCTATGTTTAGGAGGTTGGGCAAACTTAAATACGTGGTTGTGACAGAATAAATAACCGGATGATCATAAACAAAAAAGATCGTACACGAAATTATGCAGCTAAATAAAAAGAGACGCACAGGATTTTCTTGTACTTAACAGATATTTTATTCTGGCAGTGAGGCGAATCTATGCTGAAAAGCCGAGAAAAACTATACGGCTGCTTCATCCTTGTTGGGAATCCGCAGAAGTGCGCATCTCATAAAAACTAGGGAGTTTCGAACCCACGACCTTCCGGACATTAATATGGACATGAGAGGCTGATCAGCAGTATGATTAGCTCTCACTTAGACAAGACAGGGCAACATTCACCCCTTAATGACGGAACCTATATCATGTTTTCACGTACTGACTGGCTTATCGAGTGACGACTACTCACGGGGAAGTTTCACATATCCAGTAGAACTGTACTTCCTCGGAGACGCTTACTGGTTAATGGTAATGTTAGGAGATTTGGTAATATTTAATAGAGACTTATGGTGGCTGATCAGTTGTTAATGGCTGAACAATCAGTTAGGAACTCATTCTCTGTCAAATAGACAGTGGGAACCGATTTCAAGTTTTCTGCAGGAGACGACTCGGACTTTCCTCAGTGTATCGTTCCGTGGTGCCCAACAACAAGTGCAGGTAGCGTTATACAGTAGAACAGAATTTGCTTGACCACGACTGTTTTATGCGAGATTTCGTCCCGTCTGTATCCAAAAGCGAATTAACACTGTACTGGTGTTTATTTCTCATTGGGGATCATAGGCAGTGGATGCTTCATTATTCTTCAAAGAGATATGAAACCACAACTTCCAGGATAGTATTTGAAAGCTTAACCGGTCGGCAACACGCAGCTAGTGAGTACTGTGATTAACTTACAGTCAGATAGCATAGAGTGCCACTCCGCTATTCATCAAGGAATTCATGTAACGTGATCACGTGTTAATAGGCTACTTCTTGGCCCATTCGCCTCGTGGACTACCCTTCCTTGTAGGCTAATGATACTTGGTTGATGTTAAAATGAGGAATCAGACTACTCAGGGATAATGCGAACCTACATTCCTGAAGATGGAATCAAACTGCCGACCGTCCGCTTCCCTGAAGTTCGCTTCACTCACGACGCTGCCTAGTATGCTCGCTTAGGTCACTCATGCTCAGGCACCCGAAATTTACAACTGTTTCGTCACTAATCGGGTCATCGAATTACTAGTTGAGAGCCGTTGGTAGGCCTTTTGTGCTAAAGTAAACCAAAAGCAGATTTCGTGCAGATGCCCAAAGAAATTTGGTGTAACTTGTTAGAATATAGCAGAGTAATTTGTTGAGTTATCAAGTGCGAGGTTCAAGCAGAAACTGGATATAAAACACCTGAAAAATAAATGTCAAAAAATAAATTCAAATATCTACCAATGTCTTTAGAAGGTTTCGATTTTAATAGCTTTAGTCACTCTAACGGGAAATGAGTGATTTCACTTAGAGCCATCTGTCAGTTGCAGATGTATCTAGGTGGCATGTTGAGCAAGATTGACTGAAGACATTAGACAAGTGATAACTGTTTAGTTGAGCTGCAACATTTTCCACGAAGTGCGACATCAAGTACTTCCTAACGTAACTGAATGGGTTTCTTTAAGTGCATCATCTTGCTGTAAAGCAGATAAGTAGTGTGCACAGCTTTTTTGTATAGAAACAAGAGAATTGGTCAAAAATACCGACTTTGGGGTTGCAAGAATAATGAATCTTTTTCAAATTGCTTTAAAGTTTGGGAAAGCTTGGGATAGTTTGGGACGAGAGCTCAGCTTAGTCTCAATGTGGCAGATATACGCAAATGAAAAGTGGCTTCTAATTAAGCATAAATTAATGTGCAACTGAGTGTGTTTCGAAAATCGCGTCCAATTTAGTTTCGAACGGAGAAATAAGGTCGATGATTAGTCCTGGACTGCGTCCAATTAAAGAGTTCCAACAAAGTTGGATCCAGTCGTGGAATGTCGCCGAGATTTCATCAATTTTACAAGTGGTGTGGTTGGTCTACATGAGGAAACCGCATTTGTGTAAAACTAAAGTAGCCACTAATCCTGTTTAGAACAGTGGTAACACGCAGCAAAACCAATAAAATATCGGCAAAAGTGTTTGGCAGTCAAGTGTTGATCGGCTGATGCAAAATATTTTCTCAAAGCTCACTAATGAAGTAACATTCATGCCTTCTTCAACGTCAGACGGACGAACTAAGTCGCCATCACCTCCTTGATCATTATCGCTATCGACAAGGCAGCGTTTCCAACACAGAATCTTCAACAACGTACAATCGGAACTTACATGTAAAAATAGTGAGATGGAAAAAAACTGGGAACTTGCACTTGCAAGTCTATAACAATTATGCGGAGATGCCAACACCAGATAAACTGGATAGAAACTGACAGGAAAATTGCTATTGAAGTTGATTAACATTCATATCTCGTACTATGCGAAACATGTTTTTGTTTGATCAGGTCTCTGTTGGTGTTTCCAGCTAGCCTGGAAATATGCTTGCATTCGTTTCATCCCCAGTCCAAGGGACGCATTTAACTAAGCCCGCTCTTGCATTCTATTTACTCGTGAAACTCCTCAAGTTTCACTGCTATTAGTGTAGAGAAAAGTCTGGTGTGAGGTCTCTTCTACGGAATAACAAAAATGTGCACAAAACCTGCTGCAAAAGGCGAATAAACTTTTGTTAAATGCCCTTCGTGACAACGGTAATGTTGATAGATTTGTGAAAAGAAAAATGAAGCCATGTGCGACTTGAGGGGTAATCAGCACTGTGCGGCATATGTCAGTCTGCCTGTACGCATTGGAGACAGTGTCATTCAGTTATTCATGCAGAAGCGCACTAGGGCGTTTGAACGCAACGACTCTGTAAAAACCTAAACAAAGCCTTCACTAGCTGCCCTATGGTCAGCCAACCGTTTATATATGGACTGCTTCGTCAGACCAGTTAGATGTGAGGCTATTAGTTTGCCCGCTCCTTCGAGACCCCCTTTATAAAGTGAACGACGAAACAGTTAACTAAACCAATTTTAAGACATATCACTTACTGGCTGGTAAACGTCTCGTTAGACGTAAAACAACATGTTTTCGATTCACCTAACAGATGAAGCCACTTTAACATTATTCACGAGTCAGTCTAAAACTGCCAAGACCGACAAGGATACGGTTGCTCAATACGGCTGAAGCTGCCGTTTTATTTTACCTGAGCATGGAAAGAAAAACCGTAGATTTTTGGACAGTAAATGACAATATGTTGATTCGTCAGAAGGAACGAAGTATCCGTCTCTGTCTACACAGGATAATTCCTGCGTATTGGGAAACCCCTAAAAAAAGTAAAGTGGAATGTTTTGGACCACTTCTGATGCGTTGAGCGTTCAGGATTCTTCGCACCGCACGGTCTTGCTTTAAAAGAATCAGGTAGTATCAAAAGGTACTGACAGCTGGTTGGTCTTGAGAATTATACAAGAACAGACGTGGCGGGGCTCTGTTACGCAGCTTGCTGTCGGATGCATAGTGGGCACGTCTAGTCATCGAATCCCAAATTCGTCAGCTGTTCATGGTGATCATACATAAGCTAAACTAAATTCCCATGTCGTTTATCCTTTCGCCAAAGGGTAATTTCAGTAAACATTGCAACGTTTTGCCAAACAACACGCTTTTCATATGACCTCAACTCCTCCCACCCTACCACTCTTTACTAAACATTGCCAGACTCTCTGTTCCTCCGACCAAGTTCAACTAAATCCGGCGCGGCAGCGTTTTAGTGGCGAGTCTTACAGTGCAAAGACACTTCACACGCAGTAATTCACACGGTTGACCTAATAAGAATTTCTGACGAACTGAGACATTCCTGCAGGCACCGACGGGACAGGTGCTTACTCACTAGGGGTTCATCTTGGTTACACTGTACACGGTATCCACGGTACGAAGAGCTGACTCTATGTTCCACAGTGCTCCACAGCATGTAATGATCCGAAATGTACTCTGAGCGACAGGACAATTTGTCGACTTTTCACTTCTGGTTCCCGAAGCAGTCTGCCCGTAGATCAGACGGATTGCAATACAATGTTTAGTTCGACCAACATCCACTTCTAGAACGGGAAAAAAGCAACGATGATTTGTTTTTCATGGAACGCAACATGTGGAAGCCAATGCAAAAAGCGAAGAATTGAATCGCTTTTAGGGATTCACTAATTCCTTCAAGCTTTTAGACAGTTGAATCGTCCTACTGGAGAAAAAACATGGTTGATGGAGAGCAAGGTTACTGAGTTAACTAAGTTCCCGTGGGATCCACCACATCTTGAAAGCCATAAATTACTTTGTTTCTGTCCGGAACCTTTCATAATTTATCGTAGAATGTTGCCAAAATACAGGCGATTACTATGAAGCAACCTATAAAAAATTTCGATAGAGAAAATACAGATGAGCTTGTTAAGTAGACGTAATACACTACTCATAGGTTGCTGACATCCCGCGGCCGGTTCCGTCCTTCTTGTGGCTCATCAAGTAGGTGCACTCCCCGAGTTTCCATAGACCTTATGGACTACTTCAATCTATACAATATACTGCAATATCTCGAATGTCATACCAAGTGATACATGAGGAGGCCTGGTGCAGCACATTGAGTTGAGAAGAACATCATAAACGAGTGATTCAGCTGGGTTCCAGGTGATGTTCCCGTCAAAACCAAATTGGTATGCAGATGAGTGTAGAAGTCGAGCGTGTTAGGTGTTTGATATTGAAATTAGTGTCATTTACTCATCTTTTCTGGTTTCATATTATGCGCGGATATTATAACAGCGACTGACTTGTGTTCTCTATAACTCTCACCCGTTGTAACAGCTATGATGTCTTGAGGATTGACTCGTACAGATATAGTATGCTTTCTTGATATAAAAAAAGCCAAACCTAAAGCAAGAGTCACGGTTTCCTAATGATCAACGTTGCTTTCTTTTCAGTTTCGTGGTACATTCACCAATGTCCGTTCGCAAATTTGGGTAGTTTCAAATCTGACACACCACCCATAAAGTTGATGAACTCTTTTCGACAACCGTAACCAAGAGATTCAGTTGGGTTCACTTTTATATAACATTAGAATCAAAATATTGTGTGCAAATAACAGCATGCGGTGGACAACATCCAGTTTGGGCTCAAATAAAATATAAGGCAGACAGAAACTTGGGCACTTCACCTACTTGCTGAGCTCTAAAAATAGTCTTGGGTTTTGAAGTGTCTTGGGGAGCCACATGAACATTGTGTTAAGTCTAAGCAGTGTACTGCGATATCTCGAAGATCGTGCAGCACATTCATTTTGAGAAGACTATCATAAACGAAATGTTTAGTTGTATATATTTCAGTCTTCCGTCAGGACCAAATTAGTGTGCAAATGAGGGTACAATGGAATTTGATATTTTAAATTGGGCAGGTAAGAAAATTTCCGGTGAAATTTTCTACTTTACATTCCTCCGCTGTTACAAATACTTTGAATGGCAGATGGTCTAAACATTCTTTGTGGGGTGGGACCAACCGCACAGCATATTTTGGTTTTTCTCTAATCTTTCTTGATGGAATGGGTCATCACGGTATATGGGATGTTGTCTGCTGTATGGCTTGATAGGTACTGTTGACGGCAGTCGCATTACAATTTTTCAGCGTATGGAAAAATGTGATTGCCGTATTTGATCGCCTTGTTCGCGCTGTTCATAAGATTTTTGGCGCTTTGTGCACTCAGTCGCACGTGCATATTGATCCCGCTATTCGTTGTGCTTTCATGTGCTTTCAAAGTCTTTGTTCGCTCAAGCATTTCCTAGTGAATAACATTCATTGGGGTTTCCGACTAAGGGGGCGAAATTCATATTCCAAAGCGCTCAACAACAGCTGATTTCTCTCCATAGTAGTGACGGGAGTCTAGCCTGAAGTAAACATTGCTGGAATTTTGCAGTCGTAGCATGCTACGTCTTATCAAGACGAAGTTGAAGACCGAGATGATGGAGTCAGGATTAGTGAGTTGGATGGAAAATCCGCGGTTTTTTGACGACTGACAGATAGTTCTGTTCTTTCGCTGTTAACCTGGGTACAGAATTAGGATGATCAAGAGGGACTGAACGCAATCATAGTCAACTTTTGGTGTTTTGTCAATATCTTGCTTCGCCAATAGAACCTGGCTTAGAAAACTGTGCTGTAACACAGAGAGTTTTAAAACGGGCTTAAGACATTATGAAGGGGTTGCAGTAATCAGCGAAAAACAATAACTGCTTTTATGGAAGCCATTTATGAAAACCCACAGCTTACCAGATTGAAACTTCACAAAGAACTAGTAGCTTTTTTCCTCATAGTGGTCCACATTATGAAACACTGTGTATTCACGTCACGTTCTTATTCGTTGTTTTAACAATGTGGACAAGCATCCAAACTTTCACCATAATTTTACCGTCTTCTTGCTTGGATACACACGTCCAGCTTCTGATTGACTGATACGCAATCAAATTGGCTACTCTAACTAACTGATCATGGGTGTCAGTATGAATTGCTTTTGAGTGGACTCGAGGGAGTTTGCTTCCTCGGTGGTTTTGCTGGGAGGTTTACGTGACGTTCAAAGTGTACCAAGTTTTGATAGAAACATTTAAGGGTTTCATTGTCAAAGGTTCCGTCAACATTGGTTTCAGTTTGAACCTGCAACCTAATTAAGTGCGACAAACTAGTTATCTCGAGCATACGACGATACAACTAAAAATTTATCGAATGCACTTGGCTTACAAGAAACGGAAAAGAATTAACAGCTTAGCCGTGCGTCATAGCTATTGGGTTGTTTCTTAAATCGTAACATGACGATGATGAATTGGTTTTCCTGCGCTTTAGCCTCGCTGCTCCTCAAATCTTTAGGTGACTTATTGTCACTCATCGGATTCCCACTGGCCATGTCAGCAAAAGCCTGATCGGCTACATTATGAGCATCAACTTTGTTAGGTTGGTTTTGATATGACATAAAAAGTGATTAAATTGAGGCCTTCCAAAAATCGGTAGCTAATCTTTTTTTCTCGTCTTGCTCGCTCAACTCTATAAATCACTCCAATGCTTTAGGAATTTTTGTCTACATTGATGCCAGTAACTTTGTCAAGGGAAAGTAGTATTCAGAATAAGCATTTATTTTCACAATTTGACCCTCTTTAACTTTTTAGTTGAGATTCAAGTGTTCAAATATCCGAACAAGAGTTGATGACCATCTGTGTTCAACCAGTCATGTTTATTGTGGTAAATAACTTTTTTCTTACGTTCATTCTCATTTCCAGATCTTTCCGGGTCATACATTGCAGTGAATTCACAAAGAACGGCTTGTTTATAAGGTTGGTTTTTCTTAGCAACAGGAACAAATTAGCATGTCCACATTCAAAAGTAACTTCGGAAGTAATTTTAGCCAGCATTCGGGCATCGGAAAAGTCTATGCTAGTGCACTCAGGGCACACGGGTAGAACCTAAAACCCCGTGTGTATCTCTGATAGTTATGTCGTTCTCAAAAATCCTAAGTGTCCAGTATTAGTCCTATCAAACTGTAGAATCCATACCACGCCAGGGCGGACGTTTACGGGTGAAATTTGTGTGTGGAACATGGTAATTTATTCTAAAGTGTTTACACTGACTGGAGTGACCTTACGATTCCAGCCGAAATGACTGAAACAAAATGTCTTTTGGTTTCCATGAGAGATCGTCTTAAATCCAATAATTGGCAGATCACCAGTACACAGAGTTCCGTAGATGGTCTCAACTGTCTTGACAATAACGATGTTTGCATCCAAGAGCCAAGAGGGTCACATATTCGGCTAGAGATGATGGTGACGTTGGATTTACTGTTCATCAAAAAGGGACCGCTTGTTAGCCATGACTTGCTTGATTTTCCTCCGCGATTAGATGTTGATTTTTGTTGAGGAAGCAGACGTTCTGGGCCAAATAAAGTGTCTCAGTATAAAGCTCTGTTGACCGCTCGCGTCGGTAGTGACGATTATTGATCCATTGGGATCAACAGCCAAACAAGTGGGAGAGTAACCTTTCTTTTTAAAGGGACATAATGTAATATAAAGAGACAGCCTCCACGACGTCCACAGCTGTATGAAAGCTTTGCTGTGCTAGAGTATTGGACTGAATAATTACCAGTGTTGAGTGAGTTGCGGCGGAATCGGAGAGATCAGCAGGGATCAAACCATAGTTGCTTGTTAAGCACCCTAAAATTTTGGATAGCCAGCCAAGGCTTCGAAGCCATCACCGTCACCATTTGCCATGGCAGGTCGAACAGGCACTGGTCTTCTGTGGACAGCTCAAAAAGTTCAAGAAGAAAGGCTCAAATTTCGCATCTGTTTTTGACAGAGATATACATATTGTGTTCGATAACTGACTAATCCTGTGTGAGGTAACCAAGGCTTAACCACCAATATTCATAGTTGAGTATTGTGACTTCATCCGCATCTTTTGGCACGGACCTAGGGTAGCACTGTTATATGTGGAATAGAAATGCCTGTTTGCTGAAAACTTGATAAAGTGCTAAAGATCCCGCCACAGGGTTAGTTGCTTATAAATTTTTCGATGTAGACGTCACACTTCTAGTGCCTCACTTTGACAAGGGGTACCATCTCAATACCATATCTGTTAGATCGGTTGTCTTGAAAGACGTTCATTCTTGATGAAAAATTGCTTGCCCCTGTAAGCTCTAAGCTTGCCCCTGTAAGCTCTAAGGTTGCCCCCTGAAATAGTCTGATTGACGTTGTCTAAACAGATCCGAACGTAGAACTTCGCATGAAAACCATTCACGGTTCAGTATTGGCACATCACGTGTGCATCAGACATTAGAGTGATTCTGTAACACCACCCAGAAAGGTCTGAGATTACCGTGGTGGGCATAAATTAAAATACTGATTTGACAGCTTTAAATCTTGTATTTAAATGCATTTATTGCATACATCTTGCCTTCCATGGGCTGGTTGGTTTGATTACCTTTGAATAATGAGTGTGATGACAAGAAAAATCAGTTAGTTTTACCTACCTAGGTTCTGATTCGTGGACAGCTCAATCTAGGATATCATTCTTTTGACCCTCGACTTTGTGACTATTAGACTACTGAGTTGTTTACATTTAGCTGTGCATACAAGCTAACCTGATGACAGAGTAGCAACTGGTGTACATGTGCTCCAGGTTAAAATAAACTGAACAAAACTACTGCTCGTTGGCCAGGTGGCTGGTTATCTCTTCACCGAGCTTACACATGACTTGCAGAAGTTTCGTCAGCATTCGAGCAGATATCACCGGTGTGTTGTTCGGTGCATCGATGATGTCTCACGCACTGGCGGTGGCGCACTGATGGAAGATTGATGATGTTTCCTCGAATGGCGACGAAACGTTTGCAAGTCAGTTGTCATGGTTGGCGAACAGATCAACATCCACCTGATCAACTGGCACACGAGCTACCAATATTCCAACAAATTACCACAAACGAAAACAAATTACATTACCTCAGGGAAAATGCATTTAAACATGCCATATCAAATCAAACTGAATTTGAACGTGGTCATATGGGAAACAATATGTAGCACATTCAAATCATGCTAACTCATAGCGATCTAATCCTAAGAGGTTCAGTGCTGAATGCAGTTATGGTCTCCTCAATCAAAGCAGATGAAACACCACGGACTTTTGCTTAGACAGAGGTTTCGGGGTACAGACCAGTTCTCCTCTAGATGCACTTTCAACGAGTTTTTAACCCATTGTAATAGGGGTAAGAGGAGCCATGAAAGACACCATGAAGGATATTTGTCTGTCCGCTAATCTGTCAACAGGGCATGCAAGATTTATCCTATAAAAACCAAAGAGAACTGATTAACATTTTCCGGTGGTGATATGGTCGGATTTCAAAGTGTTAAACATGGACGGATAGTTGAAGAATTGTTGGTTTATTATTGGTGAGAATACAGTCTTTGACGAAAAAAGTCAACGGGTGCAAAGCAGTTAGTCGTATGATAAAAAACAACCAGTTACTATTAAAAAATTCATATTCTGAGTAGTAATCTTTAGAACTTTCCAGAAAAGGCCAAGTGCACATTTTTGTTGCCCCTAAATTTCGCTGGAAGATGATAGTTATTCCATATTTGTGGAAAGAGAGGTTGTAAATGATTTGGGTGTTCAGCGCGACTAAATGTGGGCGATTGAATACCATTCAGGTTGAGGAAATTCTTTTTAAGCGGAAGCCGGTTGTCCGGATTCCCGCATGAAACCGAACCGTACCAATAACTACATAGTAGACTTTACTAACTTCGCTTTCGACGACATTTCGTTATGATGATGAGATCACCATCACTAGGAGAATCCATGGACAAAGTGAAATGAAAATGTATCAGGGAGACCTTTTGAGGCCCGCTGCACCCATTTTCGGTGGTGATTGGTCGTTTCTCTTAATCAGTATATTCTTTCAATGCTTCGTAAAATAGTTGCTTGGGGGTAATATCCCAGGCATATCAGACCAAAAATGTTTTAGCTAGACAAAGCTCGGTCAAGAAGCTCAAAAGCCTTAAGAGTCCAAGACCAATGATATCGCGTACTGAATTTATTCGTCAGGCGGACATCAGCATCGGTATTAGATCTATTTGGGTTCGAACAACCTCGGAATTAACTTCGGAGTTGCCATGGAGGGGTTCGTACCACTGCGGATCTCCAGACGTTTGAACGAAACTGATGAGGGCAAAGTGCGGCGGTAGTTACCTGCAACACAGTGCCATTCTAAGGGTCCGGCATCTCCCAGTAATACTGGATCATCCGACAGTACCACCAACATCATGGCGCACAGCTCAGTGCTTAAAAACTAAATGGGTCGCATATTCGGTTCCATCAGGCTTAGATGCAAATACGTTTGGTTCGTGTCAAACATCACAGATGGATATCCTACCATCTTCCACTTCAGGTGACATGCGTGTATCTATGTTGATTGATTTAGTGATCTTAACAGCAAACGAGCGAATGAGTCGGTTGATACCTGCAAAGTTTTGGAACCCTGAGAATCCTCATCGTCTTATGGGTTTTCGTACCGTTTTACAGCAGGGGTAAATTCTCGCAAAGACATTTTGGTCCGAAATTTTCGGTTCTGGTAAGCATGCAGTGGTATTTAGTCATTCCTTTGTCATCATGTTTCTATGTTATTTTTTCATGGCTGCGGGATTTTTCGAACACGTTGAGTAAACAATGATATGGGATAAGAAAAGTCGTTTCTAGTGGACAGTTGTTTTCAGTACGACTGTGACCAGTGTAATCGCAAGCAATCAACCATTTGTTCTCAAGTTGAGGATACAGTCAGTTAAACTTATCCGGCTTTAAATACAAATCCAGATAAGTGCCCGATATGTACCAGAGATCAGTTGTAAACTTTTCAGTATATATTATGGAGGATTTGTATTGTCGAATTTTTGGATGCCATCAGGGTTGCTTTGCGTATCCAAGTGGACGTGAGTGATTTACGGACGTCTGCGCAGTCATCAGTAGCCTGGTCACGTGTTGGGAGGTTCACATTGTTGTCGGAGAAAAGAGTTATTATTGGAATTCTCCGACAGTGAGAATAAAAGTACTAGGAAACATCAGCAGGTCTTTCAAGGCCTATGCGCAGATAATCTTGGAATGTAAACTTATTTGCTAGAAGATAGGGTACAACGTACCCAACGACTTTTGGTTTGTGTATGAAGGTGATATAATAAGGGGAGTTCTCTCTATGAAAAAGGTTGATTTTCCATTCCAGCAACGGTTTCTGTTGATGGTGACGACGTCTCCCACTTCTTCATCTGCTAAGTCTCAGTAGCCTGGGGGCATCAAGAATTTCTTTAGGTGGAATGCCATTTGGTGCACCATAAACTAACCAGGATTATCGCGTATAGCGTTTCAGAAACATTCGTTGTAGGACTGCCATTTCATGATATCATACCTACAAATTACAGTGCCAATAACAGACAAATCAGTCTGTATAAAGCGCATATCAATGCAGACGTGAGCGGTGAAAAGAACAGACCAAACCGAATGACAACTCAAACTAGATAAGGAAAAAAACCCTAAAAATCTGCACTGCCAAACTAATAGGATGGCCGGCGCGCCGACTACCGAAAAATAATGACTCACATGTAAAATCTAAAGGGTCCCGATCACTCAATGTGTACTCACTCGAATTTCATAATTCAATAGAAAAAGCCGGTACATACAACATTTTGTGGCTGTCTACTTTATGATATTAGATTTACCCTAAAAGTTCGCAGTTTTTATGTCTCAAAATGGGATGTTGCAGAGGCTGTCTGAAGCATAAGTGCTTTGAAGGTTGCTTGAATGACCGCCAAAATCCAGGACTTGGTCTTAATTCTACGGCAGTACACTGAACCATTTGAGGCATGTTTCCAAGAACCGTGTGTGAAACATCACAAACGAGAGATTCAGCTGGGTTCCAGGTGAGTCACTCGCAAAACCACATTTGTTTGCAAATGAGTGTATTTCGCTAATTTCGTGCAATTTGGTTTCAAGTAGAACATAAGGTTGGTGGGAACTCGTGGACTGCGCCTACCTGATGAGCCCCAAGAAGGGTGAAACCGGTCGTGGGCTATCGAAGAATTTTCAGCAACCTTTTGAGTAGCCCATTACAAATATACATGTATTTCGCATATCGTAGCAACTGAAACATAAGGCGGCCTGGTGCAACCCACTCACTTGCCTGGAAACATCACAAACGAGTGATTCAGCTGGATTCCAGGTGAGTCTCCCGCAAAACCAAATTTGTTTGCAAATGAGTGTATTTCGCTAAACCGTGTGTTTACTTATTTCCTTCTCACCAGCTGAATTTCCAGAGTAATGAAACCAACCGGAATCACCATATTTTGGTGTGTTGGCTGTCGTGGTTTCAAACATTTAAAATTTATTTTAAACGTAAAATGAAGTAAGGTGTAACTATAATCTTGTTTGAGTTAGGTATTTTTGGATTTTACTCATGTTGTGATTTTTTAATTTTTGTGAACGATAACAAATCTAATCTTACTAGATGTGGACGCCCTCAATTTCGTCGCTATTTTATCAGCAAATGTCAGCGGCACTTTTATCCTGAGTTCTGAAACATTATTTTTGAACCAATGATGAAACGAGTTGGGAGATAAACTAACTCTCCGGCCAGTCTACACTTTTTTTTCATTCACGAAAAGGTGTTCGACCAACCAAAACAAAAGAAGGTGAGGTTATTCTTATTCATATCTTATCCTCTCTGGGGGTGGCTCCTGTATTTACTCCCGGCTGATTTACAGGCCTATTTATCCAACATTGTCATTTAGAGTTAAACATCTCCTACGTGATACACATTTTGATGGATTCAAACTATTTCAGGTTCAAGGAAATGAGCCAGAACACCGGCAACACCATCTAACACGCCAGAGGAGGTACAACCAAACTTCTAAAGAAAAGGGAATTTGCGTCCAGTGCAGGCACTCTAGGTGCCTATTGTTAGCAAGCTTGTTAAATCAGCCGATGTAGTAGATGCATCCGTATCAACCCACAGTACTGCAGCAAGACCGAATGTGGTAATCTCACAGATATTTTTACCCAAAACGCTTCAGTTCTATCACTGCCTGCATAGGGTTTTTTGGTTGCGAGATGCCTACTGTGAGCTTGTGTGCAGGCAACCTAAACCAGGCTGAACGCGCACAGGAAATATCGTGTTCACGTTGTGGTCTTTAACACACAACACCTAGCATTTATATCGGGTAAATAGTGAAAACTGTTTTAATGAAGGTCTTGTTGGAGAGACACAGTACGAAGTCTATCATATTAGTTCTTCCAAGCTAGACTCGCCGCTGTAAACCATCCACTTTATATCTTAACCTACATGACTCTGCCACCGCTTAAAAAGAGTTTGTCACGCTCATGCTAGTTCCACAGAACTTCCTCCAAAAAAAAAACGTCATTTGATCGTTCCAAACTAATGTTGGTTGTTAAAACGTTTCTTCTAAAAAATGAAACTTGTTTCCTCAGAATTTTCGTGAAATTACTGCCCTTTGTGTGAACACATCTAACTGTCCTGATTTCCTTGATATCTTTTTTGGTAGGGAAATTTTCATCCACAGTTCAACTACATCTTTCGTTTTCAAATAAAAACGACGGTTGGCGAGAATGATGCTATTAAAGGTCAAGTTCTGAGAGGACCCGTGGTCAAGCCAATCGTTTTTTGTATGAGAGACAGTTGGTAATTTCGCTGCGTTCTTAAGACCACACACAAATTGGTTGTCAAATGTGATGTTCGGCGAGGTTTAAATTTGTTTGCCACATGAAATGGCATGAGCAATTTTCGATCGAGCGATCTTTGCAGTAGCGCGTCTTTTTCACATGCTTTTCCACCGGCGTTCACCCTGTTTGACTTGTGGTATGCCAGCCTGTTTGTCATTTTCACAATTTCCCACGAAACGAGCGAAGAAGCCATTCAAGATGCCCTGTTCATTGTCCAAGAGTGAAGGTATTTTAATAGATTCTATCGATATCTCAAGCTCATTAGCCAAGTATCCATCTACGAGGTCGTTTGCCTGGTCTACACTCTTAGTATCTAATGTGTGTAGAAATCATCATTAGCAGTCACCTGGGAACCTGAGTTGTGTCTTGGTCTCATCCCCTTGTATCGGCTGGTTTGATGGGGGCCTTCATTTCGACAGTTCGATTCCTCTGTCGTGCTTGTGCCGTTCCCTCCTTGCTCTGTGGTCTGAATCTGTTCCACTTGATTGGATGGTTCAGTAGCCTACTATTTTAGAAGCTTTCCCTCTGTGATCCGATTGGTCCGTCGGTTTTATCATGTGGTTATCTCATGTGTTTCAGAGTCCCGTGGATAGAAATGAAACCACCTGCCGACAACCAACGGACCAATCTGATCAGAGAAAGCTTTCAAAAAGAGAAGGCTACTGAAGTGGAACAAATTCAGACCACAGAGCAAGAAGGAAACAGCCCAATCACGAGGAAAGAACTGTCGAACTGAAGTCGCCCAGCAAACCAAGCGAATAAAAGAATGAAACCAAGACACAACACAGATTCACAGGTGACTAATCGAATTAACCGAAGACCACCTGGGGCCAATCAATTGTCCTTGAGCTATCAGATACTGTTTTGAAACCATGTAGACAGAGAAGGATGGGGATGAATTTTCCCGCTCAACCCTGCACTGACTTTGTCACCTCGACTGGTGATGACAGTTTTACAATCTAGCTGCAAATCTCGGCGAACAAATCAGAGGCCGAACATGGCACCCGAGCTGCCAATATTCCGCAACATTGGCAGCATCACGATCAAGATGGATGCATCTTCTGTTGAGTGGACGATGGCTATTTTTTCCTTGTCTCTCGCTTATGAGACTTCTTTGGCTGAGCTGCAATACTACAGTATTTTGTAAACTGCTATTCTGTCCTGCTATCCTCGCAGTCGCTGTTTGGAAGCAATAATGAGGTTAACATATCAATATACCCCACGAGAATATATCATTTTTTATCAAAAAAGCATGTGATCCGTTCGCCCAGATTGGCGGTTGGATTACAAACGTTTCATTACCAACCGACGTAAAACTTTCAGTGTGGGAATGAGTGGACAAAATCTCCTTCTGCTGTCTTTGCTTATATATTTTCTAAAGAGTACCTAATGACTCTCAAGTGCTTGGTGGTCAGCTATTTGGCAGTTGCGTAATTTTGTTGGTCAAATTGAAATCTGACTTGCGTTTTAGTCACATTTTCCTGTATCTGGTCGGTCCGCTAGATGGGTTCATTTCGACAGTTCTGTTCCGGTGTGGTGATTGGGCCGTTCCTTTCTGGGTTTGTGGTCTGGTTTTGTTTTGCCTGATTGGTTGATTAAATAATGTCAGATTCTTAGTGGCTTACTTTCTTTGATCATATAGGTCCGTTGTTTGTTGTTAGGCTGTTTTATTTCTCATGTGATTTAAAGTCAGGTGACTGGGTAGTTGTTTTTCTCGTGTCGTACCCACTGGACGCCATAAGAAAGAGGTCGCGCGTATTGGTGCTGAAACATTTGCAATCCAGACGTTAAGCTCTCTGAACAGACCAACTACCAAACAACGCAGTCCAGCTGCCTATGGCCCACAACATTGCTAAAAAGACTATGAGATTGGTGATGAAATATTTTCGATATTTTTTTCACTGTGACGCAAAATTGCAGTGTGTTGCAGTTTTTCTATTATTATTTGCATGAGTGCAAACTAATTCGAGTTTTATGACTGATTATTCATGCTACCTGTTTTGTTTGCTTGGTACATGGCGCGAATTCCGTCCGACATGGTGGATACTTCATGTTCGCGATTGTGTTATGCGGAATGATGACAAAGTCAAGCCTTGCCTACAGCTATGCTGTGGACACCTACCAAGTACGCGCTTAGTAAGGCCACAACTTTGACTCATTTGATACATTTTGCACGACCTAATAGTTGGTTGAGAGAACGTGAATCGGATCTATGGTATAGTTTCTCCCAGTCGAATATGTATTGTCAGAAATTAACGTGTTTGTTTAAAGTAGGAACACTTACCAGCGCACGCCAACTTTACTACGCATCACTAATGAGATCACAAAAAGTTTGCCACAAAACTCTCCAGATACCCGGCAATGCAGCTCAAGCCACAGAACTTTGTTTTTGAGGCCAGCAAATTTTGTAATTTAACACAGCACGGCTGCGGAGAATAATTCTGATCAGATACTCTTCAGCAGCCAAAATCCAGGACTTGGTCTTACTTCTACGGCAGTACACTGAACCATTTGAGGCATGTTTCCAAGAACCGTGTGTGAAACATCACAAACGAGAGATTCAGCTGGGTTCCAGGTGAGTCACTCGCAAAACCACATTTGTTTGCAAATGAGTGTATTTCGCTAACTTCGTGCACTTTGGTTTCAAGTAGAACATAAGGTTGGTGGAAACTCGTGGACTGTGCCTACCTGATGAGCCCCAAGAAGGGTGAAACCGGTCGTGGGCTGTCGAAGAATTTTCAGCTACCTTTTGAGTAGCCCATTACAAATATGCATGTATCTCGCATATCGTAGCAACTGAAACATAAGGCGGCCTGGTGCAACACACTCACTTGCCTGGAAACATCACAAACGAGTGATTCAGCTGGATTCCAGGTGAGTCTCCCGCAAAACCAAATTTGTTTGCAAATGAGTGTATTTCGCTAAACCGTGTGTTTACTTATTTCCTTCTCACCAGCTGAATTTCCAGAGTAGTGAAACCAACCGGAATCACCATGTTTTGGTGTGTTGGCTGTCGTGGTTTCAAACATTTAAAATTTATTTTAAACGTAAAATGAAGTAAGGTGTAACTATAATCTTGTTTGAGTTAGGTATTTTTGGATTTTACTCATGTTGTGATTTTGTAATTTTTGTGAACGATAACAAATCTAATCTTACTAGATGTGGACGCCCTCAATTTCGTCGCTATTTTATCAGCAAATGTCAGGGGCACTTTTATCCTGAGTTCTGAAACATTATTTTTGAACCAATGATGAAACGAGTTGGGAGATAAACTAACTCTCCGGCCAGTCTACACTTTTTTTTCATTCACGAAAAGGTGTTCGACCAACCAAAACAAAAGAAGGTGAGGTTATTCCTATTCATATCTTATCCTCTCCGGGGATGTCTCCTGCATTTACTCCCGGCTGATTTACAGGCCTATTTATCCAACATTGTCATTTATAGTTAAACATCTCCTACTTGATACACATTTTGATGGATTCAAACTATTTCAGGTTCAAGGAAATGAGGCAGAACCCCGGCGACACCATCTAACATACCAGAGGAGGTACAGTCAAACTTCTAAAGAAAGGGGAATTTGTGTCCAGTGCAGGCACTCTAGGTACCTATTGTTAGCAGGCTTGTTAAATCAGCCGATGTAGTAGGTGCATCCGTATCAACCCACAGTACTGCAGCAAGACCGAATGTGGTAATCTCACAGGTATTTTTTCCCAAAACGCTTCAGTTCTATCAGTGCCTGCATAGGGTTTTTCGGTGGCGAGATGCCTACTGTGAGCTTGTGTGCAGGCAACCTAAACCAGGCTGAACGCGCACAGGAAATGTCGTGTTCATGTATGTGGTCTTTAAGACACAACACCTAGCATTCATATCGGGTAAACAGTGAAAACTGTTTTAATGAAGGTCTTGTTGGAGGGACACAGTACGAAGTCTATCATATCAGTTCTTCCAAGCTAGACTCGCCGCTGTAAACAACCAACTTTATATCTTAATCTGCAAGACTCTTCCACCGCTTAAAAAGAGTTTGTCACGCTCATGTTAGTTCCACAGAACTTCCTCCAAAACTCACGCGAAAACGTCATTTGATCGTTCCAAACTACTGTTGGTTGTTAAGACGTTTCTTCTAAAAAATGAAACTTGTTTCCTCAGAATTTTCGTGAAATTACTGCCTTTTGTGTGAACACATCTAACTGTCCTGATTTCCTTGATATTTTTTTTGGTAGGGAAATTTTCATCCACAGTTCAACTACATCTTCCGTTTTCAAATAAAAACGACGGTTGGCGAGAATGATGCTATTAAAGGTCAAGTTCTGAGAGGACCCGTGGTCAAGCCAATCGTTTTTTGTATGAGAGACAGTTGGTAATTTCGCTGCGTTCTTAAGACCACACACAAATTGGTTGTCAAATGTGATGTTCGGCGAGGTTTAAATTTGTTTGCCACATGAAATGGCATGAGCAATTTTCGATCGAGCGATCTTTGCAGCAGCGCGTCTTTTTCACATGCTTTTCCACCGGCGTTCACCCTGTTTGACTTGTGATATGCCAGCCTGTTTGTCATTTTCACAATTTCCCACGAAACAGACGAAGAAGCCATTCAAGATGCCCTGTTCATTTTCGAAGAGTGAAGGTATTTTAATAGATTCTCTCAATATCTCAAGCTCATTAGCCAAGTATCCATCTACGAGGTCGTTTGCCTGGTCTACACTCTTAGTATCTAATGTGTGTAGAAATCATCATTAGCAGTCACCTGGGAACCTGAGTTGTGTCTTGGTCTCATTCCCTTGTATCGGCTGGTTCGATGGGCGCCTTCATTTCGACAGTTCGGTTCCTCTGTCGTGATTGTGCCGTTCCCTCCATGCTCTGTGGTCTGAATTTGTTCCACTTGTTTGGATGGTTCAGTAGCCTACTATTTTAGAAGCTTTCACTCTCTGATCCGATTGGTCCGTTGGTTTTATCATGTGGTTATCTCATGTGTTTCAGAGTCCCGTGGATAGAAATGAAACCACCTGCCGACAACCAACGGACCAATCTGATCAGAGAAAGCTTTCAAAAAGAGAAGGCTACTGAAGTGGAACAAATTCAGACCACAGAGCAAGAAGGAAACAGCCCAATCACGAAGGAGGAAAGAACTGTCGAACTGAAGTCGCCCAGCAAACCAAGCGAATAAAAGAATGAAACCAAGAAACAACGCAGATTCACAGGTGACTAATCGAATTAACCGAGGACCACCTGGGGCCAAGCAATTATCCTTGAGCTATCAGATACTGTTTTGAAACCATGTAGATAGGGGAGGGTGGGGATGAATTTTCCCGCTCAATCCTGCACTGACTTTGTCAGCTCGATTGGTGATGACAGTTTTGCAATCTAGCTGCAACTCTTGGCGAACAACTCAGAGACCGAGCATGGCACCCGAGCTGCCAATATTCCGCAACATTGGCAGCATCACGATCAAGATGGATGCATCTTCTGTTGAGTGGACGATGGATATTTTTTCCTTGTCTCTCGCTTATGTGACTTCTTTGGCTAAGCCGCAATACTACAGTATTTTTTAAACAGCTATTCTGTCCTGCTATCCCTGCAGTCGCTGTTTGGAAGCAATAATGAGGCTAACATAGCAATATACCCCACGAGAACATATCATTTTTTTGTCAAAAAAGCATGTGATCCGTTCGCCCAGATTGGCGGTTGGATTACAAACGTTTCATCACCAACCGACGTAAAACTTTCAGTGTGGAAATGAGTGGA
>SJOL01009787.1:590459-607870 GCA_004794785.1 Opisthorchis felineus
AAAGTCAGGTGACTGCGTAGTTGTTTTTCTCGTGTCGTACCCACTGGACGCCATAAGAAAGAGGTCGCGCGTATTGGTGCTGAAACATTTGCAATCCAGACGTTAAGCTCCCTGAACAGACCAACTACCAAACAACGCAGTCGAGCCGCCTATAGCCCACAACATTGCTAAAAAGAGTATGAGGTTGGTGATAAAATATTTTCGATATTTTCCTTTCACTGTGACGCAAAATTGCAGTGTGTTGCAGTTTTTCTATTATTATTTGCATGAGTGCAAACTAATTCGAGTTTTATGACTGATTATTCATGCTACCTGTTTTGTTTGCTTGGTACATGGCGCGAATTCCGTCCGACATGGTGGATACTTCATGTTCGCGATTGTGTTATGCGGAAGGATGACAAAGTCAAGCCTTGCCTACAGCTATGGTGTGGACACCTACCAAGTACGCGCTTAGTAAGGCCACAACTTTGACTCATTTGATACATTTTGCACGACCTAATAGTTGGTTGAGAGAACGTGAATCGGATCTATGGTATAGTTTCTCCCAGTCGAATATGTATTGTCAGAAATTAACGTGTTTGTTTAAAGTAGGAACACTTAACAGCGCACGCCAACTTTACTACGCATCACTAATGAGATCACACAAAGTTTGCCACAAAACTCTCCAGGTACACGGCAACGCAGCTCAAGCCACAGAACTTTGTTTTTGAGGCCAGCAAATTTTATAATTTAACACAGCACGCCTGCGGAGAATAATTCTGATCAGATACTCTTCAGCATTTCCGGTGTTCAGTGAGGCACACAGCAACGTAATTATATGCGTGGTGTACGCATAATATATATATATATATATATATGCAACAAATTAACAAACCACAGTGTAGTAATATTCAACAAGTCACGACAAAGTAGTGTGCGTATTCACGTACAGTAGCATGCATGAGCGTATTCTCACGATATATTATGTGAGAGTCTGTCGTGAGGTGGAACATGTCTGACTATTAGGAAGATACGCGCATCAAGTAACTTTGTGAGAAATGTGGCTAGTCTATATCGGAGAAGTGGGACACGTAATGTATCCTTGCTGTGAAAGCAACGGCAAACCTTCGATCAGTCGGACATGGCACCACCAAAAGCTCTTACATGCGTAGCTGAATCACCGTTTGCCGAAAAGCCTACGGTTTTCTGTTCCCATTTCGGAGTGGTCTAGGCAAGGGGTGGCCAACATTTGGCTTGATAGGTAGGTATAAAAGAGTCAAGAAAATATATGGATGTTCACAGATACGGTTCACACCGTTCTTGCACATACCAGTGGTTTAATGACAGTAGTTCTCTCCAGTTTTTACAGCCCGTGCTATTATATGACAGACTCGCATTTTTGTGGTTATTAGCTAATAATGCAGGACGATTTTTCACGTGATAAGTTGACATTAATTGTATTCTGATACGTGGCGATGTTCTTGAATATGGGAAGCTTAGTTGTTGGTCTGTTCACTGAGTTTGGCAGTTGGATTGCAAACCAGTCGGGGTGACATCGTCCGTGCAGGTCAGAACCACTCAACCTCGCACCGTCGATCCTATCTCGGTTGGTGACGAAACATTTGCAATCCAACTGACAAGCACGGTGAACATACCAACAACCAAGTTTTTTTGTTCCTCATTAGCACGGAAGTAGGAAAGCGCCAGCATGATTCTATAGGTCTACAGTGGAACATTTTTCAGTTTATCGTAAAATTCCAAACACAACCCAAATAGACAGAGTATCTTCCATTGATTCTGCTGAACACCTGGCGCTGGTACTTTGCAGTTGATCGCCAATAAAAAACCATTAAGACATGTTATGATATGGTTCATTTGCCGCGTCATGGCAGTACAACCCCCTGGTTTTCACCGAATACTTCATAATCTTGGTATAGTCTTCAAAATGCATTCGTCTATGCCTTCGGAAAAGATGTTTTCGTATTTTATGGTAGATAAAGTAGATAAGAATATTTTCATTTTGCGCTCGATGTCATGTCCTATGAATGTGGAAATTTATATTCTTATTATTACTTGTTTACAACACAAATGTGCTAAAGGCGGCTGTTTGTACGTACAGTTTGTAGATGGCTGTGGATAAGATTGGAACGATTCTTGTCTAAAGACACTTTTCGACAGGCTATCAATCACGCCACTTTGTGTTACATTTCCGCGAGACATTGCGACGAAAATGTTAGACTAATTCAATAGAACAATTACGTTCTAGTTATTGCAATATCCATAAATTTTCCACTGCAGTGATATTTCAAAAGGAACAATGTCTGACCAACCATCTCCACGGAATCGCGCTCAGACTCTAAACCGTAAAAATGCGAAAAGGACAAGTTGGATAGCTGGCATACACGTGAGAATAAATATAGCACTATATCAAGAACTAATGGTTTCAGTCAACTACGTCCTAATTTCAGAATTTCTTACATCACCATGACTGTTTGTTCAGGAGTGTTGACCGGTGCATGAACCTCTCGTTTACGAATGTTGAAAAGCATCGGGCCACATGGAGACAATCGAGAAGCCAGCTCTCCACGATTTGCAAACTTAGCACGAGAGCACTGAATCTCAGTATTAGCTGCCGTCTGTCCGGATGGGTACCGCGGGAAGAAACAAACCAACGGTTGGTGACCTTAAGAGATATGGTTGTCAAGGAGCCAATGGCATCCTTGCGTCAAAACCGTTGCCTTCATTTCATAGCTCTTACTTCACGCTATACTGCACGAACAGAACCATTCGACATCAATGAACTCTAAAGCGTGGCTCACAGTCCCTTATGCAATTTATTCTGGGCGAACGAAGCTGCAGCTGGAACTACTGCATCTTTGTGCACATGTTATGTGCTAAAAACCGAATGTTATTAGATTCGGTCGTTACTTTGCTCTCAAAATGCATCTCAGGATATTATTGACCGAAACAATGTTAGCTTACTCATAAAGGAATCAATTTTATTTTCCTGAAAAACCCTGCACCCTAACCTGGTGTTATTGGGGGGCAAACGGACCTCAGCTGTGGTACGTTTTATACAAACGCGTCCGACAAACCAAGCCTTGTGTTCCAGATGGGACAATATTTAAGATATTCAAAATTGTATAATCCTACTTATACGCCTGGCGAACAACCTTTGAGAGGTGACCGTCGGTTTGCTCTTGGTTGGAATTGTCACAAGGTTTTAGACATTAGGCTTGTGGCATTCGCATTTCCCACACAAACCGTAAAAAGGTAAAATTTCCACCTAAGCGGAAATTTAATTTTTTTGTGATGTAATTAACTGCATAAATTCCCTTCCGCACAATTTTCTGCCTACATAGATGGTGAAAGTAACAGAAATCTGGGCACTATACCTAAGGGATCAGTTGCAAGAACAGTAAAGCCGACAGTCGATTGTAAAATAGTGTTCATGGAAGATTTATTTACTGTAATATCAAGGCAAGGTTTTCATTTTGAGACCTTTTTCCTACGAAATATCCTTTAGTTCAGTTGTCAGCCCTCATCCCTGAGTATTGGGATAGATCTTGATGTGTTCACAGTCTCCAAGTGGAACGCATTGTGCTTCAGGATACTCTAACACCGCCAAATAACAATACTTCATTTTTACAAGAAGATGTAATTTATAAACCTTCCCCTGTTGTGATGCATGGATTAAATCAGTTGCTGCTTCGCTTCACTGTGTGCGGCGGTGCAGTTTATCAACTCTACTGACCAGCATACGAATTCACAAACATTCACAACATATGCTTTTTTCATGTAAAGTTTCCGTCCAGTCACTCTCCATTAGATGTGACGCTTGTTCACTGGTTTTCCAGTCTTGTCAAGAAAAGTTAGCTGAGCATTCAGTGACGAGTGTTAGAACGCTAAACATCCGCTTACGAGTGGGATCTGGCGAAAGCTCCCGGGAGTGAAAAGTTTCTGTGAATTGTCTCCTCTGCTAGAGCTTAGTTAAACTTTCAAAACCATGAATATCGGAAAACGGAGAAACTCGATTGTCAAACTGAGAACTTGGAAATGACTCCCTGAATATACTAAAGCATCAAAACCGTTTTGACCAAGTTGGGACTATATCAAAACGGTAGCAGGTGTAGGTAAAAACAGATAGCCTACACAGCAGAAACGGTAAACTACAGATCCTTAGAGCATCCTGATCTGTAAATAACCTAATTCACTGGACAAATTTTGCTAATGGCACGCCAAACACCATCACGGCGACAAGCGAGCAGTACAATGCGACGGAAGATTAATTAAGTTCTCGTGTTTCGCTGCAGTACCATACTAATCTGGTTGTTTAAAACGTAAAGCGCAAAAATCCACCAAGATCTGGAACACAACTATTGGAGCCTGAATATCATAAGTCTTGTGACAAATTATTTTGTGATCACTACAATAAAGTCGAAAATGTCATTTCAGATCATTTCTGCTAGAGTCTTACAGAAATACTCAAGTGAAGTTGATCGAACCTTTTGTTCCACTGTTTTCAAAAACTTGGGCAAATTGTACAAGTTTGCTGGTGCCCACTAGGTCAAAAACAACTCAAGATTGTTTCGTCCGGCATAAATCAGTGTGAGAGTGCGGAACAAAATCATGCATCAAGTGACATCACACCACTGTCACCTTCCGAATGCGTGAATAGCACACACTGATCCTTTACGTGAAGGACCTGAAACTCTTTCTTTGTCGTAACTGTTCAACTTTCCACCCTACCTCATTATTCTATCTATTATATCGCGTTGGTTAAGGTCTTAAAGTATTCATGGATTTATAAAGCTTAGGAAACCACCGAAAGGTAAACAGAGTTCCACTGATTTGCGACCGGGAAACTTTCGTTTCGAAGATGTGCCATGTGTGTTTCCTTTAGGCGCCCGCCTATACCCTGGGTCCAGGTTCACGGGCAACTTTTCGGCGGTTTTCCCGGGCAAAGTTAGCTTTGGGGAACCGTTTTTACTTCCGAGAAGATGACGGTGCTGGGAAGAATGTCTTCTATTTGCTGCAGGTGCGAATAATAGCACAGGCATCTTGAATTTTGCGGAGGATAAGTATGCAATGAAACTGTGAGAAATGTCACCGGTAGTTCCCTCAACTCTGCCATATCCAACACAACAAACAAAAGAGACGAACCTGCTGCACAGCGAGAGAATCAGTAGAAATGTTGTTGCAACCGTTGACTGGAAGTGCGCAAGGGAATGTTGCTTGAGTCCAAACTTGTGTACCACACCAATGTATGTATTTACGTAGTTCCTATAGCGCTAAATCGAATGACGGATAACTATCGAGTGGGGGTTGTTTAGAGCTGTTGTAGATGTACGCAGTTATCATCAATGTTGGATAGTTGATGGTAAAACAACTATGATGGATGTGGTACCACTGAGTGCAATCCTAGCTCAATGTCCTGTGTTACAGTGATCTCCAGAGGCTGCAGTTATGCTTGTACAATGTTTTCATGTATATTTTCGGGCAGGCTATCCTCAGCAAAGAACAGCCGACGCAAAGATCATATTTTTAAGTCGAAGACATAATTTAGCACAAATTAGAGCATGCCGTTTTCGATCCCTCCACAAGAAACAAAGTTCGAGAAGAAACAACTTTTGATCGGTTTTTAATGACAATCTTTAGGTGTCAAATATGGGTTTGTGCCCAAAGCAACAAACATTTACAGGGGGTCACGTCTGATTACTCGTACAGTGAGGTCAATGAAATGTAATACCTTCTTTCCAACTCTAAATACTGCTTGAAGAGACTGCTTGGAAACCAACTTTGATGGTTATTCTCCCATAGTTCTCCTTATCGAGAAACCCACTAGAGAACCAACGTAAGTAGTTTAATTCCAATGGCGCTGACTACGCAAAGGTTGAGCTGTAACAACTGCATGCAGTACGGACGAAAATCATGCTGAAAAGCCGACTCAATTAGAGGAGATGATGCTATTTTTATGCCAAATGTTTGACCGGTGTAGAAACACGCAAAAGTCTAGTCTGTTTCGGAAAATGTGCATCCTGATCTTCACTGGGATGGCTAGTAAGCCACGGATATACTGGGAGTTATGTTTGTTTGGAAGGTGGCTCTAGTTTGATAGTGGTAGTCTCTTTGCCTTTGCAGAGATAAGAACCTTTTTACCAGTATCATCAATAGTGAGTGGAATATTCAAAGCATAAAGCTACACCCCTGTGAGCAACCCCCTATCGGCCAAGTTGTGCCATTTTGAGACGGAATAAGAAGTTCCTCGAGAGGGTTTTCTCTGTCCTTAGGGATTGCGCACACAAGTGTATTTGCCATGGATGGATGGCACGCATTCAGCAAGGTCAGGACTCCTGTTTAAATACGTTGTTCCTAAGCATACTTGATAATTTTATCACTGTATAAGAGGTTTTGAGACAATCATGATTCGACGTTCACTTGTCATATCTAAAATGAGAGAGTTAGTTTATCTTATATTATGCTATACGAGATAATGCGCTAGAAATTCTCAGAATTGTATGAAATTTCTCTGTTATTAGAACAAATGAGCTCTATAAGTATTGAACGGTTCTCATCTCAGACTCAACTTCTCAGTGTTATGTACAGCCCCACCTTACACCTTCCTGTAGACTAGCAAAATATCGTTTGACCCATCGAGAATGAAGTGGTACGCTAATGCACCCTATTCAGGGTGGTAACTTTGCCCTGAAGTGGTCTGTTTTGAGATATCATTGTAGTATTTAACGTTTGCGTTGCTAAAAATCATGTTTGAAAAAATCAGCCACATCGAAATCAAATCTGTCCGTGTAATTGAAGAAAATTTGCTCAGGTTGTAATGATGGCTTTTGGTTTGTATGCTGAGCTGGGCAAATTAGTTGCAACTTAGTTGTGAGTGAAATTGCGTTGTGGGTGGATATGTGTGGATTTGATGCAAGCATCGGTTGATGGAGCGTCCAGTCCTACAGGCTAACCCCAGGTTATCACTGGCTGCCGAGGTGAGTGTGTCTGTTGGCTCGGCGCCTGATTTCTCTCCTGATGCTGTACCGTCTGACTGGCCAAATTGTTTGACTCCTTCGGTCTCTCTCTGTAAACATTTTGCGTGCTTCTCTACGGTGAATCCCCTTCCTTGGTCCGCTTGTTTGATGTTGTTTTTGACTGTGTATTGCCACTGATTTGGTGGTCCCTCGCCCGCAGTGATGGGTAGGAAGGATCGATTGAATAATGTCGACTGTTTTAAATCCTCTCCTGGAAATCTACACCCATATCTGTTTTCACATGCCCAAAATTTTCAAGTTTCCTAGATTAAACATGTGTCCCCTTTGACCCCAGAGTATGAAAATAAGAGTAGTGGGATACGGCACACTTTTTCAGCCGCTTAGGACATTTCATCCAATATATCGAACCCCATATGTGTTGCAATCCATGTGGTTGTGTAGGCACCTGACGTTATTGCTTGCACCTTTGTTGGTCCTGAGTCTTGTTCATAAAATCAGTTTTCTTCAAGTAGCTGTTATGAACCAATAAGATTCTTTCCAGAATAGTCACCTCCCTCAGAATTCCAATATTCTTAAATCACGGATAAACTAACCGGTAATCCGCTTTTCTTTAGTGTTCTTTCTACTATCAAGGCTTCTTCTAATTCCAGCTTTTTGAGGTATCCATTTATGGAAAGGCTGCGGTAACTTCCTTTCTTCCATCTGAGTTATTCCGTACTGCGATGAGTGTTATGCTTGATCAATGTTTGTCTTCTTTCGACACATTTTTTTTGATTTCCCTCCACAATCTTATTCAAAAAAAGGTATATCCTTCATCCAAAAGTAACACTTGTTATATTTTTGGATTGTGGTTACAAACTTGCAAACCTCAGACGTCACATTCCATAGCTTGTGAATTTTGTCCTATAGCCCTTAACGCAGAAAATGCCGTCCATATAGCGTACCCAGTGCTTGGGTTTGGACAGGTAGTGTAGCATGTC
This sequence comes from Opisthorchis felineus, assembly GCA_004794785.1. Classification (NCBI taxonomy): domain Eukaryota; kingdom Metazoa; phylum Platyhelminthes; class Trematoda; order Opisthorchiida; family Opisthorchiidae; genus Opisthorchis; species Opisthorchis felineus. The sequence goes on from SJOL01009787.1 coordinate 598,414, forward strand.
CCAGTTTCTACTTGGCTGCATGAGTAATGAACCCGGCATTCGGTTAGCCCATCTGGTTCCCCTTCAGCTGCTTGCTGGTTTGTCCCACAAATCTGAAGTCTGTATCCATACGCAAGTCCGTTGGCTTGTATGCACTTTCTGGTCTCATGATTGTTGCTGTTCTGAAACCTTCGAGTTTTCCTCAAGAAGGTAAATATATATGTGATAGTAAATAATCGTTGAGTTGCAGCATGCTTTCGATGCCTAATTGCCTTGCAACCGTAACGGAACACGAAGGCTGAGACACTATCAGGCCATTTAAGCCTAGATACAAGCTGATGAGAGGTTTGTTTTGAATTCAAAACACTGGCCTTACCAACTGAGTTCTCTCGAGCTCAATTCGATAAGGATACAACTGGCTGTTGTTGACAGGATAGCATACTGAAATAAAATAAGGGGGCGGCTTCATAGTATATTACTTTAAATTTGTGCAGTTTTTCTAGAAATTGTCTAACGTTGTTTCTTGCTCCAACGAAGAGAGACTTTTCTCTTTTCATGTTAGTGAACCAGCAGGTCAGAGCGGAGCTTTCTCTTTGTACTTCCGGCAGTTCGTTGAGCTGCGCAATGTTGGCATTGTCGGTTTCAATCATCCATGGTTCTTCTCTGATTGTACAGTTTGATTGTGATCCAACCGACCAGTTTTCAAGTGAAGTCTTGACTGATTAATCAATATCTGCTAGTCTTATTCGGTAGCTGGTTAGCCTTCTCGATGTACTTCAGCTTATCCAAAACCACTGTGAATTGTCGTTTATTTGCTGACGGTACTATATTGGGTTCGTCTCCTTGTGGATCCCTGAGTGCGCCGTGATCCTATGATGATATTGGTCCTGTGCCCCCGGCGGCCACCGTTAAAACCGCATGTCGAATTCACCGTCAATTCTATGGAAGCATCTAGTTTGATCCCAAAGTCTGTTCTATCCTAGCTACGTAAACTTTGGGATACGTCCCCGACGTTAAATTTGGGCTCTTCCATTAGAAGATATGGTTTAGTTGGGCTTACAGAGTGGCACGATAGACTTTTGATCTCGTCATCAGTTTCCGTTGGTTTTGTGTTCCTAAGAACATAGTAAGGTTTGGCAATTAATGCTTAAGTGGTTTTTAGATTCCGCGATCCTTTTTCTATGGCTTACTTTTGCAAGCATCATGTGGACCTCTGGAGGTCTTGTTTTCCAGAACGTCGGTGACTGTTGTAATCGGTTTCAACGTTCTTCAGTCGTACCTGGATCGTCTGGATGAGTGACATGTTACGGAAGTATGTTTGGCATCAAGCAGTCGAAATGGAAGTGTAATTGTTCGTGCGTGGAAGTTAGCCGACAAGTACGTCCCTCCAGCAGCAGGTTGTCCGAGCGTTGTACGCTCGAGTTGTAGAGTCGACTTGAAAACAATTGAATCAAGTTAGAAGTTCCCAGTTCAGCGAACAGCCCAAGGACCAAAGTTGTATGTACTCCGCATACTCATGTGCCTTCCTGGTTCTTTACTGTGAAGAGATCGAGAGCAATTTTTTATTCTGCTTGCTACTGAAAAGGAACCTAGCACATTGGAAACAACTCCAGTCGCCTTACCTTGGGACAGGGAAACGGTCCTTCAAAACAAATAATTTTCATATTACATCTCACGCAAACAGAGTGAAGTGCTCTTAAGTAGAACAGGATGCGAAACGTTGTAAGTACTTGCATCAAGTGTAGTTTACACAAAGTTTGTCCCCTTCAATAACAAAAGACCTAGCTGAACAGAATGACAGCGGCAAAACCATTAAGGCTTGTAAAGGGATCATCGCAGTTAGCACCAGTGTCCTTGAGGTAGGTTCATCAATCACCGTACGGTATTAGTTTTGGGGAATAATACTAATATGATTTGGTGAACATAATACGCACAAATTATCCAAAACAATCGGATCAGTCAAGGATGTTTATTCGGCATAATTTTATTGTTGTTTGCGACGATTCTATTTCCTTTTTCCCGTCAACTACTACTATTTTTGTAAATAATATTACCAAGAATTCCCCACTCAAAGCCAAGAAAGTACACAACAGTATTTCAAAATTCTGAGCTGCGACAATTTTTCAGTCGTATGCTCTCCATTTATGCTCTCTTAAAATCCTAATAGAATACAATTGAATAATGTTTGAAGAACTGTAAATGTCAAGGAGTTTGAATACCTTTGTTTATCTGAGGTGCGTTTCCCCAAATTATTTCGCAGCACGAATTGACGAAACAACTGAACCCTTGGGTCTCGGTGCTGAAGTCATTCAAATCACATCACATCATCACCGTATTCGTTCTAGCGGTTGGCACTCATTTTCATGTTTTTATAACAGCTTTCTTGATGTTCTCAAGAATTATATCCTGTTTGCATAAAAGGCAGTTTTTAGACGTGTTACTGTTTGCTACCTCGGTGGCTGTTCGTGGAATTTATGCCACATGAAATGAAGTACGCCAGCGTAAGCAGCGTGCATCTCACGGAACTCAAGAGGATCTGATCAGAGAATTCCTTGTTAGCGCTAGGGCAGTAGGGCATAAACACACGACTTGCTGACTTAGAGTGTAATTAGCTTGCATCTGTGCAGACTGGACCACCAACACCATTCTACAAACACGATCTGATGTTGGCAGGCTTCAGGAAATCCGGTATCAGATAAATAGACTCAGGTGTCTGTGGCATTTTTCCATTCCGAAATGACTTTCATATACCGTATGTAGTGGGAACACTTTAGAGATTAAAATTCAGTTTTAAAGCAGTTTACGACCATAATTCTTTGCCCATGGGGCTATACTCGATGGAGGCCAAATCAAACTGACCGCAAAAATCAACTGTGGCATTAGAATTGGCTTATTTGCGCAAGGCGATACGAGGCAAAACAGTCGGAATAAATTGCAAGAAAAGAAAAAAAGGAATAAACAAAAAAATTGAGGCCACAACGTAACTTCACATCAAGCAATAATGCCTCTTCGATAAAATTTATTATCCATCTCACCAACCTAGAATCGTACATAGTTAAATGCCCTTCAAACAGGTTCCACATTGGTAACCCAGTGACAGTCTGCCTGGTCACGAGGCAGGCATAAAGGGTTTTTCTGTTACGGTACGACTGCCAGGATGTATGAGCCAATCGGCAGACTCCTCATTCAAGAAGTCTCGGAAGAACACGGAATTTGGTAATACTGGCACTTTGTGGGGGTAAGTTGCATTCCGAGACAAAAGACCACTTCGGATACTCCTTTCGGATTGCTTTGTGTGGATGCATCGTCATCTATAACAATATAAATCATCCGCATAATAAACGTTCATCAGTCTTCCCTCAGATGTGACTTTGATATCCAATACACGATGCTGTCAATGACAAAAGTGAACTAAAAAGGGACGGGGAACACCACTGACGAAGCTCACCTACTGTGGTAAAAAATCTGGAACGAACATGTGGAAATAAATGGTGTAAAGAATATTCACAAACCTCAAATCCATTCCCCCTTGACCCAGTATGCCTAGAACAGCCAAACTATCCAGGATGTTGATTGATTCATTGAAATCAAGTAAACCCCATGCAGTCGTTTGGGGTCATGCGTTGCACGCCTAAGGCGCTTAAGATAATCATGGGTTGTGACAAGCACGTTCGATCAAAATCTTGTCTGAGGCTCGCGATTTCCCCTAGCAGGTGCTGATTTTAGATATTCCAGTTTTATTGTTGCTAGAAGTTGCGGTACTATGGTGGTGATGGAGGCTGCTTATGCTTCTTTGGCCTTGGCAACCACCTCGCATGTCCTCTTTGGGCAACTGTTTCCTTATCGTTGTCTATACATATAGCCGCTTCCATGTTAGGTTGTAAAAACATAGTCAAAGCAAAACACACAGATTCACCACCATCTTGGAAAGAGGCCAGGTGGATTGTGTTTTGCGCTATGGCTCGGAGTTTCAAGGTAGCAAGGTACATTGGTGTTTCGGAAACTGGAAAGTTGCCAATGAAGGTGGGCGGGAGAAGGACAAAAAACTGGTGTGTAAAATATTCGAACCAGGGGTCAGGACCCTGGTTCTTGGTGTGTATTAAAATTCCAATATATTATCTCTGCTGACTTCATCACCACCCGATATTTTCGGATCCCTTAAATAAACTAGGTGAGAGCTTCCAGACTCTTAGCACTCTTCAATTTGATAGCCTTTTGAATCCTCCATGTTCTCCATTCGCAAGCGGACAATGCTTGGGTTATCGTCTGACAGTTAGCAGCTTTCGAAAGGAGAAAGGGCCTGTCCAATCCAGGACTTACCTACTGGCCGCAGATAAACAATACATACCCATATTTCCTGTGCATAAGCTGCTGCCCACCTAGTCCAATTTACGAATAGCATCTGAGTATGCTAATTTTACAGCTTAAAATGATTTATCAGGACGGGCAATTGGAAAATGCGCCATGCTGAAACCACTTGAGAAAAGTTAAAAGTTGAAGTTTGACGAGAAATTTGTGGACCAAATCATCTAAGTAATCATGTAAAATGTGCGCGCGAAAAGCTGCTATTCACGCAGTGCTATCAATCATTGATAAATCTGGCCAACCCATTTGGTCGGCAATGGATCCCCGATAGTAACAAAATACACCCATTTGCATACCAATTTGGTTTTACGGGAAACCCGACTGAATCTCGCGTCCTTTACCTTCGTCTTTGACTTACTGTGCCGCACCTAGCTGCTATATATTCCAGTTGGTAGGATATGCCAATATCGCAATACATATTGTCGACGAAACACACTACTCATAAGGTTGCTCAGAACACTTTGGCAGCCTATGTTGAATTTTTCGGGGCTCAGCATAAACACCATAAACGAGAGATCCAGCCGGATTTTAGACGAACCACCCGCGGAAACCAAATTGGCAAGCAGATGTGTGTATTTGTCAAATTTCCTGCAATTTGGGTGAAACCTGGGGTTGAGGGAAACTCGGGGATTGTGCCTATCTGATTAGCGCCAAAAAAGGGGAAACCGGTCGTATTGTCGAAATTTTTCGGCAACCATATAAGTAGTATGTTACGCCTATACAAAATGTTGCGATACTGGCCTACCATACCAACTGAAACACGAGGTGGTCAGTAATAAGTTTGGCGAATCTATTCAGTTGACAATGGATCTTAGACAGCATTTGTGTGTCAGCGCCTGGTAGCAACAACGCAGAACAATTGGTGAAGTGTTTTTGTGGGTGCTTGGTTTGTTTTTCCAAATCAGGGAGACCAGCATTTTACTGAAATGGTTATGCCAGCTGGGGCATTCCATATTTCCACACTGCCATATGCAGGCGCTTGACTCAGTTAGAATGACGAAACTTGTGGGCAACGACTCACTTGACAAGGGAGCATGAACATATTAACTGTCATCCCGTTGAAAGTCTCAGTGTTGAGATGAGCCCACCTCCCACACCTAGAAATGGACTATTAACCCAAGAGCCGCATTAGCGCAAATGAAATATTGAGAACGTCACCGGCCTCTTATTTTGTTCTTCTTCTGTTAGATCGATAATCTTCGTGTTCAGGTTTTCAGCGAATGCTTTGCAACGACATCCGTGAAAGTATATATATATATATATATATATATATATATATATATGGTCATATTCAAATGTACTCATTGGGCCAGTTCGCCGGGGTAACTGGTACTGCTCACTAAGTACTTAACTGATCATGAAGTGTCAAGCAGTTTTTCCTGCTTGATTGACTGTGGCCTATATCTGTGGTACTTTCCATCACCTTTACGCCCAAATGAGCATTATATATACTTGTGCGATAGACTAAAAGCTATAAACCTGAATTCCAGTAGATGGTAGTTTCGATTTATCAGCCATAGACGAAGCATATTGGTTCAAGCTGCTACAGTTTAAATCACCGGAGAGTGGGAGAGCACCGGAGATACCGTCAAGCACTGGAAACGATGTTTAATTGTTTACTTGTCCGGGAACTGGGTGGCTACGCATTGAGGGCGATAGCCTTCATGCACGACAACCACCGATTGCACGATTGAGCGACATCTTCCAGAATCATTAACAATTGGTGAGTTGAGTTCCAGGGTCCCATAACGGGGAGGGGGCAGTTGCCGACCCGACTCCGTTTACTGGTTAGTGTTTCATACTTCAGCGTCGCTATTCGTTTTTTCCTACCAGACCCGACCGACATCTCGGAGACACCAAATAGTCAAACAATAACATATTTTGTATGTCCTCTGAGCGTAGAGGCCACGTCCTTGATCCATAAAGCAATATGGATCACACTGCTGCAGTGTAAACTCTGGAATTGCCAGAAAAACCAACGTCATGTCGACGCCGTAGGTGTAGGAGGTTGGAAAAAGTTGTCTTGGTCTTCCCGATTCTCTCATCTCCAGCCAGTCAACCGGGACTCATAAAACTACGAATTTAAAAATTATCTTCTATATCGAATGCCCGTCTGAAACCCTGTGGTAGCAGCAATTTACGCTTTGTAGGTTTGAAGCGCGTGGCAGACCGCCCGGCGGAGTTATTTAAATTATTTAAAATTATTTGCACCTTTGAAGGGTCTGAACGAAGAAAGGCAATATCGTCTGCCTACTTAATGCCTGTGAGCGAACATCTCAGGAGCATTTCGACGCCCGATGTTTCAGAGGCAGAGGAGAGGGTCAAAACGGCACATCAATAACAAAGACGAAGAGGAAAGGCAAGAGAGGATAACCTTGTCTTACACCACTGGGTGTGTTGAACTCAGTCGAAAGCTTGCCGTTTACTCGTACCCGCCCATAGGATTTTGCATACAGTGGCCTCATAAGGGATGTAGATTTGGATACACTCAAACTGAGGTAAAAGACGAAACTGAGGAGGTGTAGGAACTATTATGACAATACTCACTAACTGAATATCTCGCTGTAAGTGAGCTTGTGTAAGTTCATTGAAATGACCTGCACATAGAAATAGTAGCTAGTCTAACAGCTATGCGTTTGGGACTAACGGTGAAAGAACCCAAACGCGGTTGCAAAGAAAAACAGCCTGAGGATGCACTACAAATGTATAAATTAGGATGAGTCAGCGATCGCTGTTTATGCACAACTGACCGACCATCAAGTGGAATTCAACCAGGCCACTGTCTGCGGAGCCGAACGGATTGACTTATTCGTTTTCGGAGTTTGGTAAAACCGTGAGATTTGTTGCCAGGCAACATTTCGCTTTTAACAAAAAAGCTCCGTCAAGCCAAGACACTAGATAACGAGGTTGGTCGAGATTAAAGCGAAAGGGGAGCCAATCAGCTAAGTCAAGCTAAATCTGCGTTAGCTGTCGGCCAAGGGGTTTATGGTGGGTGTTCGTGTGTTAAGCCGATGGGGGAACGTACTTGGATTTGAGTCTGGCTTAGGGTCTAGTTTTTCCGCTACGGTTCACGTGATGGTCCCTCTTGAAAGTCATTCACACTTTTCATCCGTCTTTGTGCGTGAGCTAGTGCTACGACAGTTGTGTAAGGAAGAGGGATTCTGTGAACTTTTCTCGGGTTGGGATTCCCAACCCAGCCCCCTATTTTCACCAATGATTCTACGTGCATTGACAGCCACACAGTCACATATCAGCTCGCCTTATCTAAGACCGCTCTCCATACACTCGCCAGTTTCACACCCTCGAGTCTATTCACGCTCTGATGCTTGATGATTTCCACCGCCTCGGCTATCAGCTGCTGTGGTGGGAACCGCAATCTCCGTCTTAAAACTGCCACATTGTCCAGATTTACTCTACGTCCCGTGTCTATCGTGATCGCCGAGTCTTTGTCCAGCGCTTGGTATTCTTCAGCATACCTTAGTGTCTTGCTTATCCCGCTTTTGTGATCACCAATTCTGGTGTGCAGTTCCATGGCAGTTTAATTTATGTAAATCTTAGCGCAACCGTTATGTTTAATTTTATACACACAGTCGTTACTCCTTTCAAGCGGGATGGGATCTTTCACTTGCACCAAAACAGAGCGTAGAATTTTTTTGCCTTTTGCAAACCTATTCGAATGTCGGCTAAGTTCGACAGTCTTCGAATAGTCTCTTATGTTCCTGCTTTAAATGGAATGACTGGTGTGCCAATGTATTCTTTACTGGTTGTTGATACCGGAGCCAACAACCCTCTTAATTGCCGCCTAATCAAACTCACTGAGTATCCTATTCCTTGAAGTCTGTTGGCAATATCGATCTGAGCTGCTGTTCGGTCCATCTCTTTCATGCATAGCCCTCGGACTCGCTGAGGCAATAGTGTCGTACGCAGACAGTGGGTGCCTTGCTGGTTTCTGGTAGATGGGAGTTTTTAATTTTCCACCACTCTTATGCGTCACAAAGTTCAGGAAGGGTAGTGTGCCCGAGGTAGACTCTACCTCCTTGATGCGCTTGATGTGAGGATTCGGACTACTGAGATAGTCGTGGAAAGTGTTCACGTCATTACGTTTGGTCACATCAAAGGTATCGTCAACATGACGCCAAAACCCTTTCGGTTGACTGTGATATCTGGCCACGGCCATCTGTTCGGAGTCCTTCATATAAATACTAGCTAAAACTGGGAATATTGGAGATCCCATTGCAAGGCCTTGTTCTTGTGAGTAAACACTTGTGTCCAAAACAAACTGATCGAGTGTCATGTATACTCTTATGCACTCAACTATTTCATCCACCGAGAGCTGTGTCCGTTCCTTAAGTGTCGTCTCTTTTAATAGCAATTGCTTACTTACCTCCGGAGCATCTGTTCTAGGGATGTCTGTGTATATTAAAATTACGTTAAAACTCCCGAGGACTCCTCCAGACGAGGCGCCGCGACCACAAATTCATACGAACTCCTAATGAAGGTGCTTGATTTCCCTGTGAGTAGTTCTGGTATATCGGCTAAGGATCTGGTGGCGAGCCTATACCATCCACTGCCTTGTGGATTTTGGCAGTCCGTAGAGTCGTGGTTGAATTGTACTTTTTGGGTACAACTGATTGGTTTCTTACCGAAGCTCTATTATTCGAGCACATAACAAACTTAATCAGCCAAAATTCGCAGACATATCAACCGTGTGAAAGAACGTACTGGAATGAGACTGTACACAATGTTTTTCTGTCGATCGATCTCCGGCAGATGCTAACTACGTGCACGTCAAACACTGTCACATATGTAAAAATCTGTGCTGACCACCCGCCATCGATAAAACCGTCAAGCCACTTTAATCGTTCAGGGACAGGTCCACACCCAACCCTCTTTAATTACACCTTTTTAGGTTAATAACTCTCACACTACAAGCAGAAATTCATTCAGTGTTCCATGAACGTGAGACAACCTGATGTGCCCCAAACGGGATGAACTGGTTAACGAGCAATCGTCTTACACTACTTAATTTGAAAGCAAAAGAAACTTCACCGAACATCTTCGCCACGGGACCTCAAGGCAGCCGGTGTGCATCGCATTATGTGAAATAATACCA
>SJOL01009787.1:616353-649220 GCA_004794785.1 Opisthorchis felineus
ATATGCAGAACGCCATTAAGACCCTTCATATTTCTCTCCCCCAGTTTGGTTCATTCAGCTAGGTTGAGGTTTCAAAACGAGGCAGAAGATAAAATGCTGAGAGGCACTCTAAAACCGTTTTATCCTATCTGCTAATCATCAGAAGTGAACATTTTACAATACTCCAGCAGTTTTGAGCCCATGACACACCGACCAATATTTTGAACACCTATCAAGAAAGATAGGTCAGCATTGTGAATAACTCGCATTTAGTCACGATTTAGTGCCACGCATCTTTCCGTCACCGAATCGACATCACATATAATTTACTGACTGGCTCTTCGAGCGAAAGTGAAAATCTCACTCAGCCTGAGAAATATCCTACCACTGAATTACGTGTAGATCGCTGGTTCCGGTTCTACTGTGTAACTCAAAAGTAAATTGCAAAACACTACACAGAACACTCGCGTTTCTTGGGTTCCGTTCAAATTTCAATTTGTCCCGACATTAGACATATGAATGCAACTCTTTTCACCAAGTTTTACCTGCCTTGCTCGCTTAGTTAGCCTAATTCACCCCCGTTGCAATTATTCACGAAATCCAGTAAATACTGACATCTCAATCCATTTCCAAATCTGCCTCGCAGTTCTTCGTTCCACATCCGTGCGTGACTTTCACCTCTGAACTTTACAATCAAAAGCATTATAAAAAAATATCAAATAGGCTTTTGTGCTGCCTGAGATGAGCGAATTATTGCAAAATTGCTTTGAGAGGGGCAACACGAAAGGTGAAGTATACCGGAAAACCAAACGAATCCTCTTGACAAAGCCCTCTAGTAGCAGGGAAAGTAAACGACTAACTTTCCGACAAATCAGCAAGCCTGTTCACAGCTGATTTTCGCGTGTCAGACGAAAACCTGCGTTAATCTATAGGGTATTAAGACTCAAGAAATCGTTATGCACTGACGCAAGAAACTTCGTGTTACTACTTCAGACCATTAGTTACAATCCAATTCAGCCTTCTAAAGGGATAGTACGTGCAGCGAAATCCAGTGTTAAAGAATGCGTTGCTGGGTTGCCTCACCAGAAAATATGATATTTAAATGTGACTAAACCTATTCGATACCCGGGGCGATTTCCAGTAAAATTATCCTGAGGTAAAATACTGTCGAAAAATCTGCTCCCCAAGATGACCACAGTTCAATTAGCATTTTTTTGAGTTCTAAACTACCACTGTATTATATTTCCGACTATCTGGGACAACTTACACAAACCGTTCATCATTCAATGGGAGAATTGTTCGTCCTAAAACTGGGACAAATTTGATCAACTTTTACTTCCGGTTACTTGGAAACGGACTTCAGAACTGGGTCTTCGAGAACTAGATTTAAACTCCACAGGAAAAGTAGAAGGGGTCCTGTCATCCAGTCACATTGTTTCTGTCGCTCATGTCTCTGACAGTTCAACAAATGTTCTCTAGTTTGTTCCGAACCGCAAACACCATTGAAAATTTTCAGTATTGTGTTTAGAAGTAAAATACAAATTTCGACCTTCCAATGAAACAAACGTCTGTTCAGCAATTGCCCCAATGTCGTATTCGGTTAGTTAGAGGCGTTGCCTCAGCCGACTGATTACATAGTCGGGTAAGAGTAATGGAGGTCCTTCGACCAAACGCAGCGGAAAAATCATTGGGACGGATAAAGACTAGTTGTCGGTAATGGAGAACTGCGACAACCTTTCTACTGTGAATTAAGTGAAAGCAGTTTCCCACCATGGTTCTATGGTTCTCTGAACAGCCATTGGCGAAAAAAAACTTGATTCCGTTTGCATACCAATTTGTTTTTAACGGGAGACTCACCTGAAACCCAGCTGAATCACTCACTTATGATGTTTTTAGGCAGTTGAATGTGCTGCATTAGGCCGCCTCATGGTCATGTTGGTACGATGTTCAAGATATCGTAATTTATTGTTTAAAAGCAACACACTAATAATAAGGTTGCTGAAAACCTTCGACAGCCTACGAACGGTTTCGCCCTTCTTGGGCTCATCGGGTAAGCGCAGACTTCGAGAACCCATCAACCTCACGTCCTACTTGAATCTAACTTGGACTGATATCGACAAATACACTCATTTGTATATCAGTTTGGTTTTCACGGTTGACTCAACTGAATCTCTCGTTTATGATATTCTTCAACAAAATATGCTGCACAAAGGCCACCTCATGTTTCGGTCGTGGGCTGCCGTAGAGCTTTCGGCTACCTTGTGAGTGGTTTTCTTTAGGCGATACCTTGAATATCGTACCAACTGAAACATGAGGCGGCCTTTGTGCAGCAAATTCAGTTGAAGAATACCATAAACGAGAGATTTAGTTGAGTCTCCTGTGAAAACCAACTGGTATGGAAGTGAGTGCTTATGTCGAATTTCGTACAATTTGAGTTCAAGTAGAACAAAAGGTTGACGGAAACTTTGGGACCGGGCCAACCTGATAAATCCCCAGTACGGGGAAACCGATCGCGGACTTTCGAACAGTCGTAAGCGACCTTAAGTGTTGTGTGTTTCATTTAGATACAATGCGCTTAATCTGTCTATATCCTAAAGTTTCTCCAGGCTTAGATTTCCACAAGCAGTTTAAATAGTCCTAAAAATGTGTCTAAATGTAGGCCAGTTTTAAAACGGAGTAAGTGTTTATGGCGCAATATCAGCAGAGATAAAAGTTTCATAACTGGAATCAACTGAGGAAATCCCCCACATTCATAGAAGGCCTGCTGAGGATGGAAAGCTTTCGGAATCTTCCCTCCGGTCAACATATTTTCAAGGTCTTAATAGAGGAACTTCAAACTGACTACTCCTGATCGTGGCACTGATTTTAGACAGATATTTTTCATCAAATAACAGCCCAGTCAAGCCTAATTTGTGTCTGTTTTGATCTTTCCATTTCTTTTGGTTACAGGAAAAATGCTCGCAAACGTTCATTTGTTAACCTGTCATTTAAAAAAGTCTAAACCTACAATATATCACCTTTAGGAGAGGAGGAAAAAAGTCCACTGCACTTTTACTGGCGCAACTCGCGATTGCGTAAACTGAAACACTTGGGCCTCCTAGGAGACAGGCAATGAGAGTTTTCTCGTTATAGGCTATCGCAACATTGCCCCAGGATGCCTTTACGCCGCATACATTGACTTATTTCTCAACAGCACGGGCTTCCAAAGTTAAAAGATAATGTTACGTTGGTATTATTTTTCATTTCCACGATTGTTACAACACAATCAGATTTATTGTGAACACTCTTCATTCTACGCGTACAGCGCTCCACCTCAACCTGTAATAATAATTCAACTACCCGTTCGTCTTCGTGATGGTCCACTAGTGCGGAGACAGGACGGGAGGCTTCAGCGACGGGTACATTGGAAATCACAGTAATCTACCCAGTACACGGTTCCACGCCTTTGTGGGCACAAGGCAGAAAATAAATGATACCCAGTTTCAGACAAATGGGGTTAATATGGTCTGCACAAATGACACACTAAATACCTGTCAACAACCCTGGTGAAGGAAGAGTACCTGATAAATTTTGTGATAACCTATTTGAGGAAATTTTTCGCAGTAGAAGGCAGAGAGCCGCCAGTACCAAAAATAGCTACCTACATCATGCCATCATGTAGAGGCGACCGCGCATCAATCAAGCGGGAACAAACTTGATCAAACAGAAATATATTTAGTGCCACTCGGTTAACAGCCCACTTCACCAGCGATCGATTGTTAAGCACAGATATCAAGACCCTTGCACGATAATATTCTCGTGCGTCTGGAAATGTTCTTCTGTTAGACGACCCGGCACTTAACTCAAGCAATTGCTGAGCATATGGCAAAATGCGGGTGGAATTGGACCACCAGAACACTTAACGAGAACGATTGTAGCTCACCTTATCTCCACGTATCACCGGAGCGACCCAGCAGTGTGGTTCTGACTAATATATTGAGTGTCATTAAATCTCTCCAAAGGCTTTCGACAAAATGCTCTCAGAACGGCAGAAGTGATTGACTTTTGACTATACCAAACAACCTTGTCTCCTTCTGTCTTCGGCAAATAAGCGCGCTCCCTAGATTGTGTCACCTAAAAACTAAGCAATTTTGCAGTAACATTTACCAATCTACCAATATTCATGCAAGTATTTTAACCGTGCTTTCAGTTTAAACTCTACTTGCGAGTGTTGAATTTATCGAAGGCAATTCCTTAAAACATCATAATTCTATTTTCCTTCTGTTTGCTCCAAATATCGGGGCTAGCCAGCCAAATAACACGCTGATTATTGGACCTAAAGTACTTGTACAAACTTGTTGCGGTGATGAGCGAAACGGGATTAACCAGAGCTAAACTCACGTTCTAGGATATGCCTCATGATTTGTCACAATACCTAAAGTCGTGAAGTCACCCTTTTGTAGGCAGAGTTCCCCTGTTTCGAATTTACTCAGTATTATGAGGGATACATTTGGGAGAAGCTTATCGTTGATGAGCACGCCTAGTCAGTTATCGATTATTAGGTCAAACACTTCACATTTCGAAATAATTATAGCAATGTGGCGTCTGATGGAAATTAGTAGGACCAAAGTTGTCGAGTGCTTTAGTTTTTTGGTCAAAATTCGTCATTTTGCCTTTCAATTCTATATTAAATTTTTCACGATCCAACCGAAGTGGTCACTTTGAGCAGAAAACTCCATTTGGTGGTATAAATTGAGGCAAACTGCACGGCGCGTTTGAACGATAATATCGCTGTGTCCCTTTCACTTGGAAGACAATAACGCAGTTAATCAGCAATTTGCGGCTGATTTACACAAGGTCTAATCAGTAAACGAAGGATTTAATGCAACTTGAGGATTTGTGTTCTACACACACCTGAAAATTCCTAATGATTTTCTACGCGAAGAGCATTCAGAGAGGCGGTAAGTCAACGTAACCAAGTAATTCAAAGTGGTGAGGGTAGTGATCTAATTTTAACTCAGTCACGCCGCTCATCAGCTACTCGTGGCCGGAGGGCGTCCTGCTCAGCTACTAACGGAAATGTCGAAAGCTTTGACATTTTTATGTGGTTTTTGTTGTGGATGATTTTCAACATGCAGTAACCATCCGTGAAGCACTTGTAAGTCTTTCATTATATGTTTACCATACTTGTTGAACGTGATTTCAGTTCGAAATTCAAGATCGCGTATTTCTATAGTTTCATTAATAGTTTCTTCAAATGTTTTTTTCTTGCAGGCAACGAAGATAATGAATAACTTCATCAACCCATTGGCTTCATACACCGGAGTCAAATGTCAGCTTAGTTGTCAGGTTTCACGAACAGATCAAAAGTCATCTGACTAACTACCAGTCAGGCGGATCCTTGATAAGACGGGAAATTTTCCATGTCGAGGAAAGGAGGAAAGGTGGATGTGGAAAGTCGGTAAACATATGCCAGCCAACCAGAGAGTGGCTTAGGTTGATGCAACAACACTCAGTATCCGGCACTAGATGTGGGACCGTTGAAGCGTTTATCGTAGTTGAGTATTTGAGCCATGCTTTGCTAAAGGTGATAAGGCAGCCCAGGTTGGATGGTGGCTGTATTCTCAGACGGAAAGTATCATAAATCACAAAGTTTTTTCTAGACAGCTATGAGAATATGCAGGACTCCTACTGGCTAGAATGTAAACCATAAAAGACATACAATCATCTCGTCAACCTCCGTTATGAGTTTCACATTTTATGTCCACTGGTGTTGCTTAGGTTGCTCAGTCTTGCTCAGAGCAACACGTTGTCTGTTCGAAATCTATTCGGTCAGGTGATATTTGGGCAATTAATACGCAGTGTTTACTGAATCATGTAAACCGATAGTTCGATTGCACGAAACAATCGGGCTTTTATGCAGCTTTTGGAGGTACAATTGGTGCTGGTTTTTTGTTAGAGTGGCATATTAGCAATACAAGAGGATTAAGCATGGCTCCGCACCGTGACCATTATTGGCAGAAGGCAGACATCCGAACAGTTCATATCCGACGGGGCTAGCACAAAAATTCCACTGGGAATTTCCTAAGTGATAAGTACTGCAAACTAGTTCTCATATATTATTAAATGCAAATAACTTGGCTTGTAAGATGGTGCGGTAGCCAGTTGACACAACAATTTCAGCGTCGTCGGATTTGTGTTTGTCCGTAAAGTGTTTAAGCGAAGCTGATTTTCGAAGGGATTTTGCAATATTTTGAAGGTTGCAGAATTCCCTAATCAATTGGTCACCATGGAAATGAAGTAACATCATCATCACTAGGTGTCGATGATTCCTCTAGTTTAAAATTTCAATGAAGACAACCGAACCAACCGCTCATAAACAGCACTGCATACGATCAACACTGTAGATAGCGTCGTCACCAAATTTGTGTCTACAAATTGCCTTTAATATGATATTGACCTTTACGGTGTAGATTAGAACGAGAACTACTTGAGTTGATGATGTTACGAAGCGACTTCCAGGCAATGGATGTTACAAATTTGAGGATTCATTCTGTAAGTACAACCACTCCACTAGAATGCAGTTGTTTTAACTCCATCAGCGTAGATACGTAACTTTGAAGCTGCTAAATTACTGTTCCAAAAATTCACTGACTTCCTTTGTTGAGTTTTCACGTTTCTTGTGAATGATCCATTTAGTATCAATTAGGACTGTTTTTCATGGTCATCAATTTGCAGACCTCCTAATTTACGTCTCCAAAATCGAACCCTATAAGTTTGGTATCTACTAGGTCCCTCGTCAGGAGTGCGAAGATGGTGTGAATAGCATTTCAGCGCATCCAACTTCACTAGCAAGTTCCCTTAGCTAGGTCTTAGAGTTTGTTTCTCTTTTTCGTGTACTTCAATCTGTCGAGTACAACTAAATGAGTTGTTCGTGGACGTGCTAACTCTTCAAGTCAGTTTGGAGCGGATCACACAACTCTGTCTTATCAGAAGCTTTTGACAATGTGATGCCTTATTTATTCATAGTAACGTGTCTATTTCCATCAGAGGCAGCGATTACTAGACTGTTTAAAGTTGTAGTCATTTCCAAACGAATGCACAATCGATGGATACAAAAACACGCGGCAAAATGGATGGGTCTATGCGTAATACATTCTGATTATCTGGGTTTTTCAATTTCTCCCGCAGATCAAGCTGAAGAGCAGGCAAACAAACAGCAGCAGGATCTTTGGTGGCGTGTGTGAGTACATTCCAGCCCGAACAAAAGAACTATTCTTAAAGGAGCTAAAGAGTGCTTTGAGAAGCAAGGGTTAAAGATATCTGCTTTTTTGCACATACAGTTTGTTTTGAAATTCCGTGTAATCTATTCTCCACTCCACTGGCTGTTACTGGCTTCATGGGGTTAACAAATCTAGTGAGCGAATATGAGTGGAAGTTGGTAATTTTCCGTGAAAAGTTATGAAGGAATTCTTGGCAAAATATGTTAAGTTCATTAAAGTTAAGTTCAAGACTGAACAAACGTGTGCATGACCATCCGCCTTTCACTTTTTGTGTAACGATTGCTAGGGACAACGTTCAGTCTGGTAGTTGAAGATGATTAAAAGGAAACGTCATGTGAACAAGCATGCCTTTCTCCGTTCGACTAAGGATTCGGCTTTGGATACACTCACAACTATTTGATAATACATCTCACAATCTTGGGATGAAACTTCTGCAAAAGTTGAACGGAATAACAATTCGATATTTGAAGACCCCACATTAGTTCCAGTCGTTCTCCACAACTGAGCACAACTGAGAACGTTGTCTTCCCTTTAATAGGAGACAGCTTGCCACGGTTACTAGTGGACCTGTATCCCTAAACTGGTCAAGCTACCCAAGTAGCCTTGCCCTGCATATCCATTCTCTATCTCCCCAGTCTCTAGTGCCCTCATCCCTGCTCTCATTATAGTGTTGTCGACTTTGCAGCTGTACCGAATATGTTCACCGGGTTACCCTGACAAACAGGGAAAGCACTGGACTCGAGTTTCGCTCTTACTAGAGCTCATTAGCGGTGTATATCCAATAGCCTTGCCGGCATATGAACTCCGGACGTCTGACGTGCGAGGCGGGCGTGTTACCGCTACTCCACCAGCTCACGTTGGACGCATCTGAATTTTCACGTTTCAACAGGCCCAGTGGGTTAGGTCATCGTTTGTGACGCTACATGACTGGGAAGTCCTGAATGGCGGGCCAGTCGATCGTCACAACCAGGGCAGTTGCTGGGTCGTCATTCGATGAATCAGGCACACCAATCACATCGCTCAAGCGTGAACGCGTTCGCCTGTTCAGATGTGAAAATTCAGATGCGTCCAACGTGCGCTGGTGGAGCAGTGGTAACACGCCCACCTCGCAAATCAGACGTCCGGAGTTCAAATCCCGGCACGGCTATTGGATATACACCGCTGATGAGCTCTAATAAGAGCGAAACTGGAGTCCAGTGCTTCCGTTGGTGTGGACTCACCAGAATAATTACGCCAGAACGGGAGGCCGACCGTTCAAGCGAGAGTGGCGTGAATGTGAACAATACATACCCCGCAAAACCACACAACAGAATCAGGGAAAAAGCAGAATAAACAGCTAAGATGCCCAGCCCTTCTCTAATATTAGCTGTGTATACACGGTCCTATTGCAATCTAGCATGACCTTGACCACACTGTCACGTGTGCGAGTTAATCCTACTGTTGATCAGTTGTTCCTGGTCGAGGGGTGGATTACTCAACCCGGAGGTTGTGAGGTTGTGAGTTCAGAACTCCCCCTGGAGTTTCATGACATGTGCACTGCTGATGATTCCCAATGAGGCTGAAGCATGTGCTTCTTAGCTTTTCAGCAGAAATTGGCTCCACTTCCAGGACGAAATTTCATTTCAAAATTCACCAGATCTCACACGACCACCAGTTTTTAACTGTGAATCTTTTTGTGTATATTTTGATGATGAACTTCTTACTACGAGCCTAACTTAAATGCACTTTCTTGTTTACATAGACGGCTTCAGGCTCTTCATCACGACTAACTAATTATTATGCACTCCTATGTTCTTTCCCATGGTGCTAGGTTACTGTGCAACAGCTCGAACAGCATGACGGAAGAAGTGACGGCGAGGAAGCGTTTCCATCAGCTCTGTTTGGAGAGCTTTTATCATATTGGCAGGAATCTGGCGGCCCGATTTCATCCCTCCGGGGTGTGTTTTAGCTCTACTGTTTGTATATGGATTTGTCAATTCAAATATCAGAGTTTACAAGTAGTGTGGTTATCAGCCATTTTTTTAATCTACTATCTCGCTGGGAGCTGTCAAAGCAAGGAATTTCACACAATCGAACTGGATAATAAAATAGTTTAAACGTCAGGCCATTCGGAATGAAGGGCACTCAACCAACAAGTGGGGAATTAACGGTTGTTTTCTGCAAATTCGAATAACTTGTGGAATAACGTGCACCATTTTTAGTTATGCGTAAAACAAAGCCAGGTAGCAACGTTTTCACCTTTCAGCTAATACAAACCAGAGCGGTTGAGTAGTTCTGTAGACTAAAAGAACTTTAGCTCTGCACACATAACACTATTTGGCTATTCATGGCCGATTGGCTTGGTCTTCAATTACTAGCCATGATATCACTCGTTTTAGTCTTCATGGAGCTTCATGAGGTGCACGCTGTTGAAGATTTCCAGCAAAGCAACTGTACACTGATTCTCGGCTTTTCAGCATACAGTTGCTTTACCTACAGCATGGAGTCTTGACTGAAATATAGGAACAACCTTTTGGACTGTCAGAATCCTGTTTCACCTAGCTTTGGTTGGTTCGAGTAGGTTTATTTTCTTGGTTTGATATATGCACTGCAATCCATTAAGAAACCCCTTACAAGTGAAAAGCCGGGCCACTGTTTATGATATTTCATCATTCTCACGAAAAGTCTGATGAGAGTGTGAGTCACTTGAAAGCCAGACGACCGAATGACTCAACAGCGAGAAGAAGAGCTCAGGTCGAGAAGCAACTCGCACTGGTTCACTTTTCGGGAACTAGTCAACTCTTCCTTACATTCATTATCAGAAATGCCCTGATAATTGCAAGGCCCTTCGCGATGATTGTTGATATTTGGGAGTAGTGATGCGACCTTTCATTAGTCGAAAGTTTTCCTCCGCTAAGTTATTGTTATCAGACGTACAGCCTTAAAATTTGATCAAATACTCGGTTTTTCAGAACCCTTGATCTGGATTGGAATATTTCACTTGGCAGACGTAACTCTGTCCGGTGGTGAGATGCCCAAATTGACCAGTACGTGTTGACCGATTGCGGTCTGGGTGATTGCCATTTATTATTGCGTTCAGCGTGGTTTTCAGCCAATCACTGACGCTTTGAAAGCCAGATCGTTAGTAGTGTTGCACTAAGCTAAGCTGAAGTTCCGACGATGTTTTCTAGGGTACACTAAACCAAGCGGAGATCATTTGAATTCACATATACTATTCATGCTACTAAGGACAGCACCGTACTTGATCGTGAAAGCCAGTCGACCGAAGCGGTCAAAGGATTAGCCCGTCAGGACAAAACGCTATTTGGGCTATTTACTACTGACATTTGCAAAAAATGTTGGCCTAAAGACTAAGAAATGTTCTAGGAACTCACTATGATGCAGTAGTTCATTCGGCGGAAAACTGTGGCGTTGAAAAACTGAATGTTTTACTTTAAATGGTATTATTTAATCGGTGCTAGTCACTGAAGGAGTAGTTTTGTTCATAGAGGGCACAGACCCAACGAAATCGCCTTGATTGTTACTCGCATTGATACACCGTAATTCTGCATCCGCGATCTCCTTTGTTTGGACTGGTTTAGGCCAGGCTCCCGATTTAGCCTTGGAGATGCACCCAGTAGCGTCTTTTGGAACGTCTCGACGATGCATCATGGAGTGGGGTCAACGAAGCAGAAACACAAGGTCTACCAATGCACGATGGCTACCAGTAAAATACAACTTCATGAAAGACATCTTATATTCAATAACTAATTCGAGCTTAGCTAAACCCATTTGGAAACCACTAGTCGTAATAGCCGAGAAGGCATGAGTGTACCAAAATTACCCAGGCTTGTAAAACCGTAACAGCATGTAATAATAATAATAATTCTATACTATTGACCACCTGGTGTATTCATACAAATTACTATTAGCTACCTCGGCCCAGAAGACGTGCGTACAATTCTATTCAGTCGGTGATTTCACGAAGCAGACTTTACATGATAGATGTAGATACTCAAATCGGGGTATATGATATGACATCCATCTCAGCAAATTATCAATTTGTCTTTTTGTGTGTAAGGACAGAACTGCGAGTATTCCGGTTTTCCGCGGAAAAGTAAACAGGTAAAATGGAAATCCCGCATGACTAACTGAACTAGGTTCAAAATTGACCTTTGCACAAGCTAGATTCATTTAAAAACACTACGAAGGTTTACAACCTGATAAAACATTCTTCAGGACATTAAATTGTAGTTAAATTGTAGTTATCTTAACCGCAAATGGGTTTTTTCTAGTTAGCCAGGACAATGAACCCACATGTGTGGGGGCGAGCCAAAGATTTAAGCAACAACAAGTTGCCTCAGATTAATTGCTCTTTCTTTGGGGACTTAAAGATCCACTTTTCAGTGAAGCACTCAAGATCACACGGCTCTAAGTGGATCACTTCTGTGGTTTATTTAACAATTTGATTATCCAAAGGCAAACAGAACATCTCAGAACTGCCTTCTAAAATTTAGTTACCCTTGCCTGAACTAATGAGGGTCCGAGTTAACTTGTAACCAATACAGGTTTGAAGCTCACGCCTTGAGAATCGGCGAACAGCAGAAATTTTTAAACATTATCCACTCGGTTTCACCTAGGAACTGTCCGGTCAGAAGGATATAGGAAATGTAAATTAATTTCGCATTATGTCCGATGGAAGAATGATTGCCTCAACCCTTTACTGATTGTGTTGTCGTTTGACTTTGGGGGAGTTTATGCACACAAAATTGTTCATTAGAGAATTAAAGCCGGCTTGTTGATGAACAGATACATAAATTTAAACAAGTTATCTCTCATCGTACATAATTATTCTCAAAAAGTAATGAATAAGCTTTTGTTCGTAGACGCGGCACACTACTCATAAGTCTGCTCTAAATTCTTTGGCAGCATACGACCGGTTTCGCCCGTCTTGAAGCGCATCAGATAGGCGCAGTCTCCGAGATTCCGTTCTACTTGAACCCAAATTGCACCAGATTTGACAAAAACACTCACCTGCATTCGAATGTGGTTTTCATGGGTGACTCATCCGAATCTCAGCTGGGTCTCTCGACTATAATGTTTGTGATGAATAACAAGTAGGGTGAGGCCGGTGGTGTGCTTTTGAAGGGATTTCAGTAACCTTATTACTACTGTGTTACGTTTAGGGAATGTATTGTGATAACGAGAATATCGTACCAACCCAAACCTAAGGCGAGCTGTTTCAGCGCATTTGGTTAAGGAATGATATTTTAAACGAGTGATTCACACAGGCTTCAGGTGCGTCCCGCGTGAAAATAAAACTGGTATGCAAATGAGTGAACTTTATTGCTTCTATCGGTACACTAACCACCAAGGTTGGTTTTGTTTTCAAGGTTTGGGAGAACTTCTGATTTTTGACCGGAAGTCTCTAGCTTTTTTCACTGACAGAATACAAATTGCGATTGCGTTTGGCAGCCTTGATTTGATCGCTAACCAAAGTGAATGTCGATCCTAATCGCTGCAGTTACGACACAAATAAAAACAGCCTTTGTCATGCAACGTAGATGTGTTCCGTGGAATCTATGTTTTCAAAGTCGGTTTACGAAAGTGTGGGCGTGCTATTTAATGGATATTTTCGGAAACCTGAATGGGAGTGAAAATTTGGTTCATACAACCCGTCATTGGAATTGCTTATACAAAGAATATCAAAACGATATTTGGCTAACAAAAATGACGGGAGGGCATCCGGTTTTTCCAAAGCTAACTCAAAGCTTTTATCCGTTTGGTTTTCTAAACTTTCAAATTTACGGTAAACATTCCGTTGATAGCATGAGGGGATCTGGGCATTCTTCCGTCAAGCTTTTGCCTTACAAGTTAACTTAGCCTAAAATGAAAACCGAAAAACATACAATGACTGCTTGATTCTTAATAGAGATCATTAGCAGTACAAGCCTCCTGTGGGATTCGAACTTGCGACTCCCCGAATATTTGTTCGGCCACAAGCGACGGCTCAGCAGGGTGATTGAGATGTTTTAGATAGAATATGGCACTACTCATCCATCTATGCACGAGGTTAACGTACTTCTGGTTAGAGGCTCTTGGCTGAACAGGTTGGTGTCCGCCTACCAGCCTAGAGGTTGTGGGTTCGAACCTATCCAGAGGAGCGTGAGATAAGCGTTGCTAATGATCTGCAACATGGATGAACCAGCCGTAAACTGCTTCCAGAGCATGCGGCGCAGACTGACTGGCGCAGACTTATAAGACAGAAGCACGATTGGTGAATTTTACTAGAACACATGTACTGCCTAATAAGTGAGATGCATACAATTTGGTTTTCACGGGAGACAAAGTAAATCTCTCGTTTATGATGTTCTCCAACTCATTGTGCTGCACAAAGGCGCTGATGGGGTGCTCCACTTGGATGATTGTGTGACAACTAAGAGCCGGCTTCTCGAAGACACTGGACCTTGTTTTGATATGGCGTTTTGTGTGACTCCGTGACCCATTGGACCACTCGTGCAACACTCGCAGAGACTCTCACAACGGTGTGCATTGGATGTAGCACGAGCGGGCAACGCGGAACGACTGCTTCAGTTATGTGCTCTCCGTAAACATCTTTTATGCATTACTCATTACCGAAATAACTAACGTAATCTGGTCACATCGTGTCCACCAAAAGCGTACTAGCCACGGGCTAATGCTGATAATATTGCCATCATTTACCGACAGTGTGGATCAATAACTGACTGCTCCTCGTTTTGTAAGACTTGTATGGATTATCACCGTGCGCCTCTCAGCTTGATCACTCTATCTTTACACAGTGCCGGAAGTATCGCCTGTGTCACGGCACTACCAGGTCCGCTCAAGCAGCGGAGATCAGAGGAGAAAGTTGTACAGCCTGGATCTCAGGGAAATCATCCCGTCATTTACGAACATAATTCAGTTCGACGAACTATCACACGTCAAGTGAAGTCCAGGATGTGCGACGACCATGAAGCCTGGTGGATACAAAAAAACGAAGTAACTGGAAGTGGCGCTGACAGACGGGAAGGCCCGGAAATTATTTTGGTCGGTTCTTGCGAGCAGTCCACAAAAACCGCCTGTGGGCGAAAAAAATCAAAGACATCTTTGATGAAGAAGGATGCATGGATGCTGAACCGAGAGCTTTGAACAACAACCCTTGTGGCCACCTGATGCCACCTAGTAGGAAACAGGAAGGTAAATACAGAACCACTACTGCCCCGGAGGTTTGTGACTGAACATTTTCTCTTAATTATCACCGAGATCCTGGTCGGGATGACCTCCTACCTGTGCGGTTAGAAATGAGGGTCTTAGGCAGCGTCTGTCTGTCTACTTGTCCGCATCTGGGTAAACAGAACTGTCCCAAAGTAGGCCCGTAGTAAGTGCGGCAATCATAGACGGATCAGCTGGACTTTGGTCGTTTCGAGATTGTTGGTGTCATATGCCCTTCTTAACCTCATGGTTGCCCATAATGCGTTAACTCAAGAGCACTAAACAGGTTTCTGGCCCGGCAGGCGTTATCGACCAAATCTTCACACTCTGCCAGGTGGTAGAATCACGATATACTACAAACGATCCACAATTTTAGTGTTCTTGGATTTTCAAGGCGCATTCGGCTCACTTGACTGGTTTGTTTCCTTTTAGACTCTGCGAGGGGGAAATGCTCCGAGAGTTCGTATATATTTCTTTTGTGTTTTCAGACTGTCAAGCAAGTGAGGGTATATGAAGAGCTCTCTGAAGGCTTTTGTAGAAAAAGTGGCATCCTTCAAGAATGTCTATTTTCTACATTCGTATTTACTTCCATGGTCAAGGAGGTGATGAGGGGAATTCTGGAAGATCTTTAGAACCCTGATGTTCAACTAGCTACCGAAAAAACCTTGTCGATCTGGAATATACAAATGAAATTTTTTTTCGTGCATTTGGAAAGAACTGACCAAAGTTATCTCAACCTTTGGCATGCGCTTTGCACTCAAAAGGTTTCGGAGCTGTTCCGTGACATGCATTCATTGAGCACTTTAATTACAATCCAGGGATAGGTACTCGATGTGACGTAACTTGGAAGCTGTGTTGGTTCCGAGTGTAGTGTAACCGGTGAGGTTAGTGTACGAATCTCAAGGCTCGGGTCAAGATTGCTACTTTGAGTCACCTTTGGCAGCAAATCAGCATATCGCATAATTTCAGGGGACATGTATATCAGGATACAGTACTGACTATTTTGCTGCATTGTAATGAAACGTGGCCCGCTTTTGGGTTGCGGAACTGAGACATCTTCAGGTCTCCGACAACCGCTGTCTCCGAGCCACAAGTCGTGTAAGCTGGTGCGGGTGAATCTGCAAACAGGAGATTAAAAACAAGGAATGTACTTTTGTACAACGAGAATTTGTCCAGCAGCAAATGCAGTGGTGGAACGTTTTACGAATGCCTATTCGCCGTTTACCGAAAAGAGTGCTGTTTTTCGTGCCTAATTCAGAGTAGCGCAAGCAGTGTAGTCGGCAATTCTTGACCCGGCAGATGGGTATGAAGGAAACTACCAAAATTCTAGATACTGTCAGTGTGGCTTCCGTGTGATCCGCCCTGTACGTGATTAAAAGCGCTGCAAGGTTTTGGATGGTATTGGATATCAATTGCCCTGTTGTTATCAGTATCTATTCAAATTGCCTGAATGAGAGTCTGGAGGTACATGCACCTTGGAGTGATTGTGGTAACCGGGCGCCTAATCCTTTCCCAATCACTTTTGTAATTTCCCTCACAATAAGGGCTTCAAATAAACTATGGTTGTGTGGCAGCAAGGCTTCATGGTTTGAACACTGTCGATGATAAGGGTGAACTGTGGGCTAGTAATGTTGAAAACATGCACCGTCGTCATACTATTCATTGTTCAGGTTAGCAGCTGGTACGAACAAGTGTCTATCCGTAAATTCTGCTCTCCGCACAACTAGAGGTGACGTAGGTGTTCAAATTCCGGAGAGCACGTGCCGTGTTGAAACAGAAGCTCATTAAGTACGAGTAAGTTCCTGAAAAAATTATGGCAATTTTGCTCGTAAAACATACCCAGTGCGCGGTTCGATGCATTTCTATATTCTTTTTTAATGAAATATCGACCCAGTGCGTTTTTAGTGGGGTGTCAAACAGGGATACGAGGCCAATAAGCATATAACACACTTTTCAATCCTCCGGGCGGCTCATCTCCGAGGTACTAAGACGCAAACTTCGCAGCAGCCAGCCTGAAGTTCACTACGTTCAGTGAAGCAACCATATTCAAGTAGCAGGTTATCCGTGCATAAAAGCTACACTGGTTACTTTAATTCAGCCTCATAAAGTACACTTTAGCCGACAGAGGACTGATTTTGTTCATATGAGGATGACTTTTGGGGGAAATTCCTCTAACTTACTCATTGCTCAGTTGAACCACAGAATATTCGGAAGTTTTATATGACCTTTTCTGCACATCTGAGGATCTGAGATATCTAAAGTTCATTTTTCGGAAGAGTAATACTTATAGAGAGTAATTACTGATTTACTAGAATACTTATTTATCAAAAAGCTAAGTTGCTTTTGGCTAAGTTTTGAATGTGTGGATTTTTCGAAGTAATGTTTCATTCACGCACTCGTGTAAACAGTATACTCGTTGGCTGTGAAAAACGATCGAACCTTCTCCAAGGCTGAGAAGGTGGCTAGAGTTTGTCCTTCCGGACTTTGCTGTCTGTTTGTCATCTGCGTAATGTGTTCACATTAGCAGTTCATCCACTAACATATCAATATTTTCTTTTAAGTCCCACCTTCTAATACAAAAATTCTACGGAGTTGGGACTTCTAAACCCAATAGTTTAATGAACTCCCTGAGGTTTTTGACAGCAGCCCTGATGTTGTAAAACAAACCGAAGGAAACAGTGTATTGGAATCTTTCGAATTCAAGTAGCGTGTGAACAACTAAGTTCTCTTTGGAGAGCATGAAGACAGCGAACGCTCAGAGTTATTGCTGTTCATGTTGACCCAGTTTCACCGCTGCATTTGTTGAGAGAAGGGGCAATTTCGTACCGTCGAAACGCATGAAGACGATAGAAAATGGGAACCACGCTATGTTTCTAATCTGTTCCTGACCATCAAAATAATTCGCTGTTATTTAATATAGATTTTACTATATCAATAAAGCCAATGCATGCTAAACAGCCGAGAAAAAACTGTACAGCTGCCTCATCCTTGATGGAAATAACCAGCAGTAAGCAGTTCACGAAACTCAGGGAGTTTCAATACAACCGCAACCTTCCGGCAATTGTTTGAACAAGTAACCGTTTGGCTATGAAAGGCTAGTCAGCAGTGTGATTAGCTCTCACTTAGAGAAAACAAAGTGCTACTCATCCTTCCACAACGGAAACCGCATCAAGTGGTTCGCCTTTGACTGGCTCCACGAGTGCAATATCCTTCCTCTGAGCTATTTATTGGCTCATGGTAACGCGACTTATCCAGAACTTGAGATTTATGCTGTACTACGGATACTTATGCATGAGGAGTTTAAAATGCTCTGGGTTTCTTATTTCCTCTCATTTCCTGCTAACTATAGAACAGCATTTTTATAAGCACGCCGTAATACGAGGTATTTATCTTCCCTCTCCGGCAACACCTCCATTTTTATTTTCCGATCCCCGAAGAATTGTGCCACAAACTGTTGGTTATCACAGAGTTCAGATGTCTGACCTTCCGCTCCATGTATATTGATTTTTTTTCGGGAGTCGTTTTTGGCTTAGTCGCGCACAATCATAAATAGGTATGATTCCATAGCCTAATAAATTACTGAAGCACACACCTTAATCAAATAACACCAACATAACCAGCTTGATTGCAGATTTTAACACGGTAAGCAGGATAAGCCGTAACCCCTTCACACCCATCTCTTGCATTTACTTTTCATGCCTGTGACCATGCTCTTCAAAAATAAACGATAGTAGGCTATTGGTTTAAATGAATTTTCACATTTTTTCAAATATTCATTCTAAGCAGATAAATCTCCAACTCTAAACTCAACGCGACACACAACCCGCCACGAGGTTACGGGGGCAGTACGTTATTGGTGGCTTTAGTTAAGAACTACGTAAAAAGTTTGGTATCACCTACATACTGATGAAGTGTCTCGTACCCGAGCATATTTTTTGCAGCTTAATATCCCGGAATCCATAATTTTCACTGTTTATTTTTGGTAGCGGTTTGACACCAGCATTTCATTCACGTTTCTAATAAATAACTATTTCTGTTTGGTGGTTTTTGCCACAGTCAGCCGATTCAAAGTTCCTAAACGGGTATTCAAGAATAATTCTGAAAATAGTTGATGTAATAAGACGTGTTTGTTGTTTGTTTTGCATGAAATTTTATGTCACTGCGTTTGAGCGATATAACCCACAGCCTACTGAGAAATTTGTTGATCAACTTGGCTCTGAATACATTCATAGAGATTGCACTGCTGAATTAACAATGAAAATTGAAAAGGAATGTATAAATTGCGTGCAGAGTAAACACCATCAGCTGGGTAGGTCTCACAGTATGTGCGTGACATTTAAACACAATTTAAAAGACAATGGCAACAAGAACCATCGTTGAAAAGTTAAGGAAAGTGACTGACAGTAAACAGCTACTCGCACTGGGAGGTAGCACTTCCATGGAAACCGGAGTAAGCTACCAAACAGGGAGCTTTAATTTGGTAAACATTTATTCCTAAACATATTTCCTCGGGGGCACCTTGGTGCTTATTGTTCTGCTTCGTCAGTTGAATAAAAAACAAAATATTCGCCTATTGAAATGAAGTATTCAATAAATCCACTGAAGCCTTCTCTCCAAACTATTTTATGTAATTCATAGACCCTAGTTCCTCGGCTGAACTGCAGGCGGAAAAAATATGGATGAGTTTGTTTCAAACTTTTTCCTCTCATTTTATTTAATGCAGAACAGCCATGTCACCCGGCTCTTTGATAAGCTAGAGAGTCACGAACATTTGCTGAGTTTACGTCTGCAAGAACAAGCAACGTGTCAACACTGTAACGCCACTCAGATGAAGGACACAATATTTCCCGATAAATGCTATGCAGTACAATTCTGTCGCATGAAATCGCGAGCAAAACGTGCCGATAAAAGGTTGTTGACGTCAGGGATCAGGATAAAATCACGATGGAGCTGTGTAACTTAGGAAGCTGTTTTTGAAGTAGCTGTAATGGACTCGCTTTTTGCTGACATACTGACGTTCAAAGGAAGTATATCGCTTATAAACATCAACCTGCATGAGGATATCCGTTTTGTATTCATGAACGGGTAAAACGAGATAATTGGTGAGGATGAGTAAAGTTAGTTAGAAATGTTAATACAAGATTTTGCATGCGATAAGGTGATTGCTAATGGCGAATTCAACCAAAAAATATTCAAGAGGTTCACTACCATTGAGGAACCACTCGAGGGACTGGCAACGCAAACCACATCCCACTTCTTTCACGTTGTGAAGTAAAATTGCATGGAAGCAACACAGGCAGCATAGTAGAGTCGTTTTGTTATTGCGGCGTGAACCGGAGAGATCTCTGGGTGGGACTGAATTGAAAGAAGAGTTTACTGTGCCGCTAAACACCAGTTCAACATGTTTGGATCAGGAAATGTTCTATTTAAAGGCAGTACGGAAACATTTGACATGAAATTCCCACCGGAACCATTTACACCTAAGCAGGAAACCTATAAAATTCAACAGTCAGTGACTTTTCTCTCATGCTTGGTTGGAGGCATTCACGGTAAATATGGAAACACCTATAAGCTAAAAATGCGGCGGAAAAAATTGGGTATCGACTTACTGGTCAGATAGGTTTTTTAATATATTTTGTAAAGGCATTGATAAACCCATAGCAGCCTCTTTCAGTCTGTTTCAAGCGCTTTAGGCATCCGAAGATTAATGATTACACTACACAGAAAAACAAGCATTTGTCACCCAGCCTCGAAAGCTATATCCGCAACCCCTTGTGTGAAACAAAAAATGTGCAAATGATCCAGATGCATACAATAGGGACGAAGCCGAATGGATAGAAAATTGCGACAGAAATGATTAGAGGAATCAGATTTAAATTAAAATTGCCACTGAAGTTTGATAGAAACACTGTGCGACTGCAGCGCAGATAGAGCACCGCAGAAATGGCTGTATATCAACGCGCTTTATTTCCCAAATTTACCAGCCACTCACGCAACCCCTCAATTTTCCTAAAGTGTCAAAGAAATCTAACACGAGAAAAAGGAAACTCGACTAAAACCGAAGAAACCACACAGCAGACAGTGCCAAGTTGGTACGGAATCATCGTGGCCGACTCCAAAATTTTGGTAGTGATAATGGCACATTTATAATGAGAAATCGAAATTATTCGTTTTGTCCGTCGATATCTGACCGGAAACTGCCGTCTCTCAGCTATTCCGTTTTCGCTGTCAGCCAGAATTTTGTGCAAAAATATAATGAGACGATCTATTTGATCATTACACGTATAAATCTGGGCCACTTTCAGCCCAGTGCTGCAAAAGTATGCTTGTTCAAAATCTGCTTGTTTTACGTTTTATGATTTATAGGGGCAGAATAAATGAAAATTTGGATGGCACGCTTGCACATTAGGGCAGTGAATAAAGAAAGACAAATATTATTTTCAAATAACCAAAGAAAGCATGGCCATATTGGAAAACAGGAGTTTAATTTGCCGAAGGCGGCGTTTAACGGATGTGCTGTCCAAATTATTCCATGATCCACTCCCCGGTCAGTAGAACTGAGGTAGGATCCAGTGTTCCAGGGGAAGTAGTAGCTTCAGTGGAATAGACATAGCTCTGAGAAAAAAAATTCAGCACACAATAGTGTGCTTGCTGGTTACCATATCAGCATGATCACAACTTGACCTACCTGATGAATCCCAAGAAGGGCGAAACCGGTCGTGGGCAGTCGAAGAATTTTCAGCAACCTTATGAGTAGTACATTACGAATAACTTGGGCTAGTTTTATCAGTTCTTAATGTATATTTGCAACAAAGCACTTCCGGACATTTCGCAATGAAAAATAGCTTCCGTTATGGTAAGCGCGTGTGTTTAGTCATTTGGAAGTAATCTATTGTGACAGGAACATCTGTGGTTGACAGTATGAGTAAAGATCTAGCTTTGGCCTTTATTGGAGTGCACTGTAGTATAAAAAGGCAGCTGAATTTGCCAAAGGAGACAAAGGGCCAATTATTTTCTCGTGAATTTGTCCCTTGGAATTAAAGAGAGTGTGTTCCGGAAGGGGAAGGTCTTTAAGAATTAGGAATTGTAGGTTAGAGCTTGCAATTCATACAGACTACCTGAAGTGGTTTAGGACATTTAATCTTCAGGTTTATGTACATTAAGAAGCCAATTTGGAATATCCTTTCAATTCCAACGGTATGCTCAAGTAATTTGGTGATCACAACTCATGGAAACATTTAACAGCTCTGTCTGGAATCACTGTCAATGATGGAATATAAAATAACGGAGAAAAGAATTGGAAGCAATAGATAGTTGTGGAGAACCAGAGTTTCAGTAAGCCTTGGTGTCGAATTCCAGCCACAAATGTCAGCATGCTCTGTTCAACCTGTTTGGGATCAAACTTATCCAGTTTATGCGGGCTTCCGTGTCCTTTAAGCAACTGCATTGGCACGCCTGCTTTGACCTGTTAAATTTATCAGTTTGTTCCCACTTGCCACAATAAAGCGGGTAGACAAGCAATTGGAACAGGCACGCGACAGCATTCAAAACAGTGTGCGTCAAGCGATTAACAAAGTTGATTTGGATCGTCGGCTAAGCGAGTTTGTGCTTCACACATAAGGGCAGTCCTTCAAAGGAGTTCCAGGATTGGCGATTCAATCCGGTAGTATCAGATAGTCGCTTTTTCTTCGGAATCTGTTGGCAATTTTCTGGGAACTGATCCACAGCTTGAAAATATCACACTACCCACAGGGTTGCTAAAATCTTTCTCACAGTCCATGACTAGATTTGTTCTCCTAGGGGCTCATCTGGCGGGCAAATTGTCCAAGTTTCCGCCAAAAGTATGTTTTCTTGAACCCAAGCTTTGCGCAGCTTGTGAAAGAAACATATTTCTTCCTAAGTGAAGAACTTAAACGGTCGTGGGATATCGGCAAGTTTGTAACAACATTATGACTAGTGTATTGCGTTTATAGAGTGTACTGAGTTACCTCGAATATCGTACCAACTAAAAAATTGGGCGGCCTGGTGCGGATTTTTTAGTTGAAGATCATATTAAACGATGGATTTGGCTAGATGGACTTACGCCTTCCGCCAAAACCAAATTTGTATGCAAGAGGGTGGACAATTGTCCACTGGGGACATAAACGTACGGTCTGTGTAACAGCGATAGGTTTGACGCACAGGTAGTTTCTGATTTCACTCAGCAGAACTGACTGACATTCAAAATAGGTATCAGATGTGGTGAATGGGTTTGAAATGAATTTGGAATTGAGCATTATAAATCAACAGGTCGAAGTAAAGAATATGCGATCAGCATGTAGGTGCTGTTTTGAAGGCTTCCACATCTGACAGCAAGCAAATTTCCGTTGTTCTTGTTGATTTTGCACATCTGCCAATTCCACCCGGACGTCCTTGAATTGTGGGACCCCAATTTGGTATTTCCAAATAAAATTGATCACTAGACAGACATGCAGATGAAGACAAAAATTAAGCTTCACGGTTCAGTTTTCGTACTATGTAGGAAAGAATCATGACCCAAGAAGGTTTAATCATTCAAGATTTTAGGGTTTGTTCAAACACACTATTATGACTGCCCACGTAAAAAAACGGATCACCCTGCTGTCAGGTGAACACCCTGTGGCTTAGAACAGTTTCTAACCATCGGCACCATTCTGCAACTTATAATGTATCAGAGAGAGCTTCAACTGAATCTCTGCTTTATGTTTTTTGTCCGACTGGGTGTTCTGCGCGAAGCTTTTTTCATTCCTTAGTTCGAATGACATTAGAGCTCTCGAAGTGTTTTTCCCGACGTAATACAACATGGCATTCCACAAGACAACATTTGTGGAGAATATGTGGTCGAAAAATACCGTAAACAAGTATTTTATTTATGTGGGCTGTCGGCAAGTCTTCAGCAACTTTATGAGCAGTGTGTGATGGCGGTTTTTATCAACTCTGAAGCACATTTGCATGGTGAATTGTTTTGTCAAGCTCATTTTTCTAGGTTTTTCACAATTTTAATTTCCCGAAAGCAGATTTTTGCCCCAGTGATATTACGATGAAAAAATTTATAGATTATATCCGTGGCCTAATGTTTCTTCACCAATGCTTTCCGTCCTACAATAAATGCACCTTTAGGTCACTCTCAATCCCCCTATGTCGAGCAGTACTAAATCAGCTCGTTGTCGAGACATCGCCACGGAATTGTGAACATGAACTAGGATGGACCGAAGTGGTTTTTCTATGTTTGGACCATTTGGTTACATCCGGCTAGCACTTGTCATGCCATCTGGAAGGATCAATATTTTGCACTCCGCGGCTCATGTGGGGACCGAAATTGTTGAGAATATTTGTCACTCCACGAAGCTAGGTGTTCTTTTTCCCTGCAGTGACCGGTTATTGAGCACTTCCCAGCAATCCCTCAGAAGCTAAGAGTACAGTTCGGGCTTGGAGTGGCACGCAGATGTGACTCTACTTGATGAGGATGATGTAAAATAAACTTGGCGTAATACGCCCACTTGTAAAGCGATGTGGTATCTCCAGGAGACTCAGATGAATTGCGGCTAAACCATTGGTTTTGATCTACTTCAACTAAATGTGATGCTGGAAGGTGTCCTCACGTTTCACTTGGTACGATATTCGAGCGATCACGGCCTATGTTTGTGAGCAAACATTAAGTTTCAGAAGAGGGTTTTCGGTAATCTTATGATTAATATGTTCCGAGCCCAAAATCCTTGTTTTCGAGTACAAGAGGTGAGCTGTACGCATACACGTGTTCAAATGTTAGCAAATACAGCACGTATGTTCGTCTAATGAATGGCCATAGAAGCGAACCATGTGAAAACCATCCGGGGATGGAGTGTACCGCTTTGAAGAGTGTCACCTACAGGCTTGTCCCTACCTTTTGCTGTCAAAATCTCTGCCAACCAGCCAGCACTTTAACGACCCAAACTCATTCACCAACGAGTCCATAAGTTGAAGAACACCAGGAAGTTGTTGAGCACAAAACGTCCGACGGTGAGGAACATAGCTACCGCGTCCCCTGTTCGGTTTGGGCAGCTGTCTCTAACTTTAATTCGGAGAGTGATTAAAATCAGTGAGAAGTTCAAAGCAGGCCCTAATATGAGGGCGTTTTTCTAGATAACATTCCACTGAAGGGTTTTAGCGTAATATTACTGATCTTCAAACTGGTTTTGTTTCCGTTCAGGCAAAAATATTTGTTCGTAGCCAAAGGGGGCCATTTCCTAGAAGAAGCATCTCAGGATATCCGGAAAATGTTTTGCGTGATGGTCTGTCAGCAAAGAACGTTGAGGTCTGCCGTATGCCTAAGGATTCAACAAGAAGCGAATTCTTTTGAGGAAACGTCTTTTCTGTGGAACTCTTTCCTCCAAGCGAGGAAACCACACCACATTTCTAGTGCTCCGACTTTTGTGACATTTTATATATCCAACCAGCACGATTGTGTTTTTGGGGAAAAGTCTCGCGTCCATTCATGGCAAATCCCCCAACCTTTAAAAACCTCTTAAAGCTTGAACAGGCACTCAAACGGGGCACAAGCTTTGTAACTGGCTTGATTTAAAGTTGACATTTCATTTCATCAAGTTACAGCGTATTCCGCATCGTTTATTTTGAAGTGAAATTTGGCGTGTTTCCGATAATGACGACCAACAAGCGCAGTTTCCTGTGTTCCTTGTACATGTTTTCACATTGCCAGCATTCCTCACATTCGTGTCACTCTTCAGTATGATGAACATTAAAGGGAGCACTGTGCGGGACGGAAGGCTATTTTCGCCAAGCAGTTTTTGGCAGCTTGCCCCCGCAACTGATAAACTATGGTAATGTTCATCGGTAAGGTGCTGCAGCATCACTCTTGATTCGTATTGCTGCGGGAAAGCTTAGTGAGGATATCAATGGGAAACTTCTGATAGGGGCCACAGTGTACACGGCTATAAATATCATCCCGTAACTTGCCGTAAAAACGTTCGCAGAGTCATCTCTAAAGTAAACCAAAACTGGCATGTACGGTTTCTTCAAAGTTCTCACATCAGCTATCTGGCACCAGGATGGAAATCTCGGATCCTAAATAGTACCCAGTCAATTATCGTCCCTAGTTTACAACTTTCACCGAGTAGTTAATTCCGGCCCTCATTGTGGTCTTTCAGAATTTCACTGTTGATAAAACATTTAACTCGACCTCTTCATATACTTATCGGTAACTCAGGTAGAGTGAAATACTTACTTCTTGGAACCGATTGAGTAGGCTTTGTTTTCAGAAAAGCTTGGTAATAATCGATAGATTTGTTGCTGGGCCAGGTTTCGCTTTTGACGAAAAAGCTTCGTCAGGCCAAGTGACTAGGTTACGAGGTTGGTCGAGTTTTAGGGCGGGGACTACGTTTCACACCACAGCGGCTGATAGCCGAGGCGGTGGAAATCACCAAGCATCACAGCATGAATAGAATCGGGGTGTGGAAATGGCGAGCATACGGAAAGCGGTCTTAGATAAGCCGAGTTGACACGTGACTGTGTGGTTGTCAATGCACGTAGAATCATTGGTGAAAATAGGGGGTGGAGTGGAAGTCCCAACCCGAAAAAAGTTCACAGAATCCCTCTTCCTTACACAACTATCGTAGCACCAGCTCACGCACAAAGAAGGACGAAAAGTGTGAATGACTTTCAAGAGGGATCATCATGTGGACCGAACCGGACGACCTAGACCCTAAGCTGGACCCAAATCCATGCAGGTTTCCCCGTCCGCTTAAAACTTGGTGACCCATCCAAACACACGAAATCCCTTGGCCGACACCTGACAGATTTGGTTAGACAGCTGATTGGTATTCCTTCTTCTATTACTTCACTTTGCCAGAGTTAGACATTCGGTTATCCCGTAGTTCCGTGGACTGTGGATTGAATCTATCTTGTCCTCGTGACAATAACCCCATTCGTTTGCTTGTTTTATGCATGAACTTTTGACCTCTACTTGTTCTATTCATCCGTTCCAACAGCAAAGTCCACCCCGTCCGACACTGGCATGTGTGTGTGTNTGCAAGAGGGTGGACAATTGTCCACTGGGGACATAAACGTACGGTCTGTGTAACAGCGATAGGTTTGACGCACAGGTAGTTTCTGATTTCACTCAGCAGAACTGACTGGCATTCAAAATAGGTATCAGATGTGGTGAATGGGTTTGAAATGAATTTGGAATTGAGCATTATAAATCAACAGGTCGAAGTAAAGAATATGCGATCAGCATGTAGGTGCTGTTTTGAAGGCTTCCACATCTGACAGCAAGCAAATTTCCGTTGTTCTTGTTGATTTTGCACATCTGCCAATTCCACCCGGACGTCCTTGAATTGTGGGACCCCAATTTGGTATTTCCAAATAAAATTGATCACTAGACAGACATGCAGATGAAGACAAAAATTAAGCTTCACGGTTCAGTTTTCGTACTATGTAGGAAAGAATCATGACCCAAGAAGGTTTAATCATTCAAGATTTTAGGGTTTGTTCAAACACACTATTATGACTGCCCACGTAAAAAAACGGATCACCCTGCTGTCAGGTGAACACCCTGTGGCTTAGAACAGTTTCTAACCATCGGCACCAGCCTGCGAATTATAACGTATCAGACAGAGATTCAACTGAATCTCTGCCTTATGTTTTTTGTCCGACTGGGTGTTCTGCGCGAAGCTTTTTTCATTCCTTAGTTAGAATGACATCAGAGCTCTCGAAGTGTTTTTCCCGACGTAATACAACATGGCATTCCACAAGACAACATTTGTGGAGAATATTTGGTCGAAAAATACCGTAAACAAGTATTTTATTTATGTGGGCTGTTGGCAAGTCTTCAGCAACTTTATGAGCAGTGTGTGAAGGTGGTTTTTATCAACTTTGAAGCACGTTTGCATGGTGAACTGCTTTGTCAAGCTCATTTTTCTAGGTTTTTCACAATTTTAATTTCCCGAATGCAGTTTTGCGACCCATTGATATTACGACGGAAAAATTCATAGATTATATTCTTGATCATGTGCCTTTTCACCAATGCTTTCCATTCTACAATAAATGCACCTTTAAGTCACTCTAAATCCTCCTTTGTCGAGCAGTAATAAATTAGCTCGTTGTCGAGAAATCGCCACGGAATTGTGAACATGAGATAGGATGGACCAAAAAGGCTTTGCTACGTTTGAACCATTTGATTACATCCGGTTAGCTTTTGTCACGTCATCTGGAAGGATCATCATTTTGCGCTCCGTGGCTCATGTGGAGACCGAACTTGTTGAGAATATTTGTCACTCTACGAAGCTAGATGTTCTTTTTCCCTACAGTGACCGGTTACTGAGCACTTCCCAGCAATCCTTCAGAAGTTAGGAGTACAGTTCGGGCTTGGAGTGGCACGCAGATGTGCTTCTACTTGATGAGGATGATGTAAAATAAACTTGGCCTAATACGCCAGCTGATTGGTATTCCTTCCTCTATTACTTCACTTTGCCAGGGTTAGACATTCGGTTATCCTGTAGTTCCGTGGACTGTGGATTGAACCTATCTTGTCCTCGTGACAATAACCCCATTTGTTTGCTTATTTTATTCATGAACTTTTGACTTCTACTTGTTCTGTTCATCCGTTCCGACTGCAAAGTCCACCCCGTCCGACACTGGCATGTGTGTGTGTAGTAGGTAGGTTTAGTAGGCATTTGGCCTACTAAACCATCCGTGTTCGTGCCCCTTCTGCTGAGCTTACCCTCACTTGTTCTTTTGTGATTTCCGTGTGATTGCGGCGCCAATGAGAATCACGAGAACGGCCTCGGCGGGAACGACCGCAACCCACCGCCGAGACAAATCTCGCTCGCCGCTGTCTGGTTTGCGGACCATTACACTGTACTGTGCTGGTAAGTGACAGACTTATATTCTTGTTAACGTCACGAACGTGGACTATTGAGATTAGCTGTATAAGTTTCCTGGGTTTTTTGTAATTAATGCCATAGACGTTGGAACTCACTTCCCCCTTTTGATATTCTGGATCCTCAAACACTTACGCGACTCAAAGTTCATTATCGGAAACCTCAAAACGAGGAAGCCATACTACTTATATGCATGTGTAACCTAAACCTTTCCGGTGATCATTGCCACTTGACCTTAAATTCCAGAACGAATTCACGGAATAATGTCTGTTGTCTGGTAGAGGAGTTTCATATGGTCCAAAAATAAAAGAAATGTTTACAGGAGAACATCAACAGACTGAAGATTATTATGCTTATCACTGGCCTCTGTTATCGTCTTTCCTATGCATATCACGATAGCTGGTCTCTTTCCGATTCATTTTACTCTCTGGAGGGGATGGAAGGACAGTCTATGGATTATCGACTCCGTTTTGAGTGTTCTCGCAGGTAAAACTTCATGAGTTCAAACCCCTGAACGGCCCAAGATGTGCTCCGCTGATGATCTCTCACAAGAGCAAAACTCGAGTCCTACCCTCCGATCTGGGCTCACCAGGACAGGAGGATGACTGTTCAAACGACAGCGATGTGAAAGCGAATGGTGCAAATCTCACAACCTCTTAAAACACTGATAAGCCTGATCGTCACAGTTTCACCATAGTTTTGGCTCAACCGAGGTTTTGAGTTTTTGTTTTGTCCCGGCCAACGCAATCACTGGTTTTGTCAGTTGTCACGGTCATTCTTAACCGCCATGTATCTTTGCCACTCGTCATCAAAATGTGAAGAAATATTACAGTTGCTGAGTTCGTGGCCGGTTGCTCGTGCTATTCGGTGAGTCACAAAGATCTGTCACAAACGCAAAGTTTTTCCCGGACGGTATAAACGCTAAGCCTTCATGAAAAACCCTTTGCCGTTAGAATAGACGTAAGTTGTCACCCCACATGCGCATCTGCGACAGAAATCAAGGTGAGCACTGTTAATATCACAGTTCCCATCCCATATATTTAAACATGGTTTGAATAAATTCATCTAAAGCATTACTATCAACGCCTCTTCCAGGTTAAGCCCTAAGAATGAGGATATCGGCAGGTGCGGACGGTCTCGGTTCG
This sequence comes from Opisthorchis felineus, assembly GCA_004794785.1. Taxonomy (NCBI): domain Eukaryota; kingdom Metazoa; phylum Platyhelminthes; class Trematoda; order Opisthorchiida; family Opisthorchiidae; genus Opisthorchis; species Opisthorchis felineus. The sequence continues at coordinate 645,847 of SJOL01009787.1, forward strand.
GGGAAAATCCATCATCAAAATACATTCCAAGTGATCGCAATACGGCGTACCTGCATTGACCAGATTGGTCTGCACCGATCACGGAGCATCCAGTATTCCAAAAACGATCTAACTCAGTTTGTGTTGTTTATCCGATGCCAAACCATGTCCGAGCAAGGCATTCAAGGGCCTAAAGACCCGAAAGTATATTCCTCGTCTGTCTTCTACACAAGTGTCATTTTAAATCACAAACAGAACATTCCATTAGTCCACAAAACGATCGCATTCAAAGTGAGTTTCTTTGACTAGCGTACATCTCTACCAATGCAACAGCATGGATGCTACCACCTGAGGTAAATCTGGTCATCTTGATCACAATTCAGACTTTGTTTGTCCATATCCTACTGTTATAAACTGTCTGATAGTCTGGATAGACTGATGTCGCTAAATCGGCTTATAGTGAACTTCTAATTCAGGAAAATGGATGCTCAAAATAGTTTGTGAAGTTATCGTGTTCTTTCAACAGAACAATACTTCACCAACACCGCGGCAGTTTTTTTCGACCTACACACCACACCAATAGGTCAGATTCTGCCGTTTAAGTGGCTGTCGTTCAGTGGCTGTGGCTGAAAGTGACATTTGCAGCGAAACAGGAAAACAAACGCTGAAGAAAGTTTCTTTAACTTCTGCATCTGAAATTCTGTGTACAGAGCATCACTGCAAGAAAAGTTTAAAAAATTTGAAGTCTCTCAAGTGAGGTTCGTCATCAGAATAGTGGCCCATATCTCATCAGTTCTTTCCCCGGAAGTACAAATAAGGCGCCCAGTCCACTCAATAAATCTTAAACAAATAAGAAAAGCCCGACTGGTGTTCTTGGGACCCAGGTAAATGACAAGGTAGATTTTTAGATTTTTGGATTTTCCAGCTTTCATTACACAAATTCAGTCAAGTAGCAAACGTGAACCATGATTTTGGTATATTAAGCATTCCTGATGCCTCAAGTTTGATGAATGACAGTCAGTTTCATGCATTAGATTGGTGTTGACACCCAGAGCAACCATCAAGGACATGTCGCAAGCCTGAGCTCACTGGTACATCCTCCCGCCTAAACTAACCGACCATGCTAGTTACATTTCGCAACCATATCACAACAGTAGACCGTCGAGCAAGAAAACCCGCCGGCACAAAAAGAGGACGCTGAAAAACCCATGTTTGATAACCTTGTTCTACGTTGTAGTCACGTTTTAATTTACGATCTTCGAGAGGATCGACAATACCTAAGCTCGCTAGCTAAGAGAATACGTTTCCTAAGCAATGGACTAACCACCAACAACAACAACAACAGAAAAGGGATCGCCGAGTCGAGCTCGTCGACTGATGACTTCGGTCAGTTAAACTCGCAGTCACCGCTCCACCAAAATCGTCACGAGTCGGAACTCTTTGAGGTTAACACTTGCCTTAAGAAATTGGTTGTATGCAATTGACTGCGTGTCGACATGTTTTTTTGTCCAACGGATCATTGTCAGTCGTCAGGGAGCTTTGCGTACAAACACACAAACAACTTTGGTCGTAATTTTAAACGCTGTGTACACTCGACTGCTTTCATGTATTCAGATTTGCCCACAAATTTGGACGCGTGGGCTAAACCAGCAGATTACTTTGAAATACTGACGTAAATTAAACCCGGTAATCTGACCAGCACCACACCGAATAATCACTGACAGCTTGACAGACAGATTGATGTACTAAATAAAAACTGTGTTAACAAGTGCCAAGGTGTCCAGCTTTAAGAAATTATCCAGTGCCTGAAGAAATTTGTAGGCTGATCATTAGGGCAGATGAACCGGAAATACCCAGTGATATTCTGGACTAATCAGAACCACTAAGAACTTATCAAGCGGTCTCGGATAAGAGCGTCAGGTTGTCAGTGCAAACGTACAAGGTACGGTAAATCCAGCCCTAAAAATATCAGGATAAATTCAAACTGTTGACCAGAATGAGGACAGTCAATACCTGACAGTCATCAAAGTGTACAGCTAAAATCCTGAATATCTAATCAAATGTGACGTGTATCAACCTCAGATTACTGTAAACATGCCAATGGAGAATAAAACGCGGAACTTTTACAGATTTAAATAAGACCCTACAAAAAGGCATCTGTTTCAGTCATAAAAGTACAACTTAATTTTAAACTTCACATCTGCTGTAAAATGCTTGTTGTGTGATGGAATAAAACATCATTAACATGTCGAGTTTTCGAGCCCAACCTCTCGCCCACGGACGGTGGCCTTATTTTTGGGTGGACTAATCGGATTAAGAAAGTACGTAGTGCCTAATCTAATTCCGAGTTTCGAATATTGTGTTCTTTGGTGGAGCACGCAGAAAGCAACCCCGATAGTTAAATGTAACCTATTAATATGAGCGTATCTTCCCGTGCATAACTTGGAAATAGGATAAAAAAGGTGGTAAGTTCTTTGGGGACAATAACAAGCCGACTGACACAGTTGTCGGTCAGTTATCTGACCAAAACCAAATTACGTATTTCAGCAGATAAGTAGAACACATGAAAACCTGGTAATACAATACAATTTGGTATATTTTGAGAACTAGTGTGATTTAAATTGGTACTTTTCGCCATTTGTGTTGTAGCAGGAGAACAAATGCACACAGGGGATGAAATAACAACTATATTCGCGCACAATGTGGTCGGTTTGCAGTCTGTAAATATTTGCAGTTTACATAATTTTCGGACCGATTCTGAGAGAATTGAGAACCAAGCCTCCACTTCTGGCAGCTTTCTAATCAGTTGGATTCTGTTTGTACACTCTAAATCGGTGGACCTGGGAGAGACTGATGATGCATTTAATCTGGGCATCAAAAACTAGGTTATGGATTTTGTTACCGTTATTGGTTCAGTATTGCGAGCGAAGAATCCAAAACAGTAAAACACCTATTTTCTCGGTAAACTTCGAAAGTTTCTTTTGTTCGTATGAATGAGGAACGAGCAGTTTCAGAAAAGCAACCGATTGGGTGGTTTGCGTCTTAACACGTCTTGATGCATGAGACTGATGCGGCAGGGTGTGCTGTCTTGGTACCCAGGTTCAAATTTTGCTCACCTACTCTAATCTCCTCCAAGCCGGCACAGGTTCAAGTAATTCAGGACATGCAAGAAATCTGACCACATGCAAATGCTAAGACGAACGATTTTTGTCAGCATTCCACAAAAGGTGTTCTGAAGGCCTTGTTAAACTTGGGCTGAGATGGTGAACTCTTAACCTGAAAATCAATTAGTCGATCATGCCAAATGCATCCACACAAGGACACAACGCTTAGTGGAGGGCCCCTCTAGGAATAGTGCCCACCTTCTTCACTGGGATATCAAAAGCTCAGTCAAA
>SJOL01009794.1:0-16616 GCA_004794785.1 Opisthorchis felineus
ACTGGGACGCACCGTGATTGGTGCGGAGACGGCGAAAACAGTGAAAACTGAGGCGCTCAGATACAATATCCAGATTTCTAGAGAAGATCCACCCCACTAAACCGTCGTCTCAAAACAGCTGAACTCAAATCGTACGTAGATAAAAAACATACCACTTAAACGCTTCTTTATGGCATCCACAGCGACATGTTACAGTAACCAACAGGCTACTTTATATTTAGTTTTTTGTGCTAGGTGGTTCTAAGACAGTTACAGCCCATCCTGCTTTCCAGAATTTGGCACTTGCCACTTTCTAGTTAGAGCCAAGGAGGTCATAACAAGCTAGATTTCGGAGATATGCGGAAGGATGTAAACGCTCTACCAGCAACGGCTGAACCATGGAATAAGCCATCAGACGTCGATCCAGAGTATCCCCACCGAGATTAATTTAACTGGGTTTTATCGATTCGCTTGCGCTCAAGTGATACCAACTGGAGTTAACCCCCCGAGGTAAGATACTGGAAGTAATAAGCCCACTCATTTCATAGGTTGACAAACGGTGTAGTCCGGAAGATCAGTATGCAGTGAGAGATTGTTCCGAATTAAGGTGGCGCTGATCAATTTCTTAATGTCTTCTTTGTGCTGCGGACATGCACGACCCTGCTGCGCTGTGGGCACTGGTGGGCCTTCATAAGAATTACGTTCGTACAATTGGGGGCTTCAAAAAAGTCGGAACATAAATGATATGCAAGATAACTGGGCTGTGGCAGCCAGATGGGCTCAAGCACCAGGGTCTTTGATCCATCCAAAGGCCGTATGTGAAAGGTAAACCAATAACAGTCCATCATATCATCCGGCAGCCGGAATATTAACTCTCCTAAGTCCTATTTTTACAAATTTAACCTGCCAAAAAAGCATACCCGGCAAAATCACCAAAATGATTTTTCAGCAAGTGGAATAAATCGCCAGAAGCGAGGGCTCAAGTGCTTAAAAAGAGGGTCTTCGAAACCTCCGCAGAAAACGAATGCATGCAGCTAGCCAGGGGTATCGGGTACCGGACTGTTTGCTGTTTTGTGTGGGGTCAGAGCCATCATTCTCTCTTATGGTTGTCAATTCCCCCACAGGGTGCATTTTACGCTCCCCCTAACATGAATGAGCAGTTTTGTGTCCACCAATGACTGGTTTGGGTCGCCGCCCATCCATGCGGCTTAACTTTACTTCATGTGCCCTTCGACCACTTCTTCGCAGCTTTACCTCAATGGCTGTACCCAACCATCCCCCCGGCTCCTCCTTACCTCATTAGACTTTCTCGAAACCCAAGTTTACCAGTATCATTTTATTTAGGCCTGTCTCCCGTGCTGACCTTTGCAAACAGGCCCTGCTGCGATCTTCATTATCTTTTTGGAGGTTTTAAAAGGAAAACTTGAAAATTTCGTGAGCACCTGGTATGCGAAGACCCGCTAAATTGTGTTTTCCCCCAATACGTCACACATGTTTGGACCTCATCTAACCCATCGTTCCTGCCGAGATGTTGCCACCGATCTTCACTTCCACGGTCCAATCTAAACTATCAGCACACTGTTGGCAAGACAGGTTGAGGTACTCATGATACGATCGGACTGAGAACTCTAATGTTTCCTCCCTTTTATTACCTTATGATCAAATGTCCTTCAACCTACACAGAGGTACAACCTGATGCCGCCACTCCTGTCTTCCTCCTCTAAGCAGTTTTTAGACTCCTAATCCCCATCATTCATCCCATCAATGTGCGCAAAGAAGCGCCCCACAACCGACAATATTCCCAATTCGCCTCAGTTTTAGAGGCCGGTCAACAGAACGCTCCATACAACCTCCAGATTTTCAGTAGTGCTAATTGGCAGCTCCGCCTGCTCCTTTTGACAACTCACTTCCCCGACTGCTACTAGAATGATTTCAAGTTCAAACAGATGTGGAAAATCTCAGAGCCCGTTTGCACAATACGGAAAGTTAGCCAGTTTCCTTTCCTGATGCAACATGAGATCCAAAAATATGGAAAAACCGTTAGTTCTTATGGACACGCTTCACCCCGAGAATTGTCAGCGCACACACAAACCCCCCACACTTCGCACAGCGGAGACCCTCTGACTGGATTCCTGAGCTGAGCTAAAAACTATTTAAGCTCCCTGTCATCGCCCGTACCAATTAGTCCAACGGCTAGCCTCCTTGCTTTCTACCTCGGCCGCTAAGCCCTCATCTTCCCAAAAATTACGCAACTACTCTTGCCCTAGTCTTGCACCTTCTGATCGACTGACGCTCGGTACAAACACGAGACACAAATCTTACAACCGATGATAGTGTTTCATCGGTATCTCAATGTCCTGCATATACGCCAAGTAGAAGCTTACTAATAGTTATTTGTTGTGTCCTCATACTACGTCGGCAACCTCAGCTAGTCTTCGGCTGCTAGGTCAGCCAAAAAAAATCCGCCCTTTCGTAGGCTCATTAAACCTGCCGCTATCCACTTTTAGATTGTTTTTCTATTGGACACCGTTTTATCTGATGCCTCTGGGCACTCACCAGACGCCACTGCTCTCATCCTACTCCTTCCTCATTCCCCGTCTTTCCAAGCTCCGAACTCCGGTAGTAGCTGCTTTAAACGCCCCGTATGACCGTCATTCATTCAATCTGGCTGGTCCTCGATTCACACACGCATGATCCTCCAAATGAATTGAAATTACTCGCGACTCTACATCGGCCTGGCTCCAACTGTGTCATTCCCGTCGTCTAACCTAGATCCAGCCGCCACAAGAATGCGCATCCCCCCGTCCGATTGCCGTAAGTTTGACGTTATTTACTGGGCTGTCCAGAAACTGAAATGTCAGTGCAATAATTGCACGGCATTGCCACACCCACTCTAATGGCACTCAGGTAACTATTTTCTTCCTACCCTCGACCGTCAGCTCTCGCCGCCTCAAGCTTTTAATTGCAACTCCAAACAGATTGCTCACTCAGCCCCAGCCACATCTGGACGAGTTTGATCTAACCCGCTGAACCTTTCCTACGGATTTAACCATCCCGGTTTTTCGCTACCATTTCGGCTAACCCTTTCCCAAAGTTCAATGCCTTTATTTAAGGCGTTCGTGTGGCCTTATGCATTAGCACTAGCTCTCCATCAAAAATATCCTAAACGCTTGACTTCCCTACAAAACGCCAGCTGTAAGCCTACTTAGTTTCGGTGTGAACCATATTTTTGAGACGAAGCTTGGCATTTGTATTCACCTCGAATTTTCCTCCCATCTCCATTTTTGCTTTTTGTGACCCTGCTGACTTACTCAACCGCCCAACGTCGCACATGGTCAACTACGATTTTTCAGTTTTAATTCAAGTCAACCGGCTCCGCCATTGAACTAGTCGTACCTCATACTCCATTGTTCTAGTTTCTTGGTTTTCACAACTACGGTGATTTCACATAATAAGCGCGTCTCGTTGGTTGTACTCTCCTCCAGTTGCGCTGTTTTCCGTCGCCACGACAAGACTAATTATCAATTGGCATGCTGTCTACAAGTTCGGAAGTAAACTTAATATTAACTTTACTTTCAACTGTCATCTCCCGCGCTCTCGGGGCCCTAGCCGCAAATATGAAAAGCCGCTTAACTGGCCTCAGCCGCCCCCTGTTGTGCTGTTACCCGCTATCTTCGAACTGTAACGGTTTGATCTTCCTTCAGTGTTGTACTTTTTCAAGCCGGAGAAAACCATTTTACTGTGTTCCTCTGTCTCCAGTGTCCACTGTGCTTAGGTCATCTCAGTTTATGGATAACTTAATCCGAAGAATGCGAATTATTTGTATAAATGTCCGCTTCCACGCGTTGCTGGACATAACAACAGACGTCATCCTTACCCTTATGCTGATTGCATTATTATGAGCTTACCAAACACCAGCTGGGAATAAACGTTATTACCTGACTGTTTGCAGACCAACCATCGTCTACTTGGCCCCGATCGGCGGGCTTCTGAGTACTGCTTTGTGTGAGCTATGGTGACACGCGTTTATTTGACACTCCCTGCTTGCCTGTTACTCCCACATGCTGAGGGAAAGAAATATTTTAAACCATAGCCAGTGTTGCCCGAACTCACTGAGTGCCCTCGAAGAGTAGAGTATCAAGTGCTTGCCACCTTCCGTCAAATTCTGCTTGTTTTGCGCCTATCTTTCTAGTACGTTGATGCTCAAAACCCATGCGGATATTCTGCACGACACTTCGCTCCATGAAGTCCGTACGCCATCTAATCTCGGAAAGCCCTAATAGGTGAGACTTAAACCGCACAATTCTGATAAGATCTCAACTGTTCCGAGAGCGGTAAACACGCTAAACCTTATTCATTGGGAGAATGTCTATCCATAGCGCGGCACCAATTTGGAGCTTTAAAGGAGCCGTTAACGCTGCTCCTAACCATACCGTCGTCACTCTTGGGAACTCCTCATTAGCCTCACCAACATGTTTAGTAAGCTGTTGGGGTCAAGTGTCTACCAGGAGGTATATTCATCCTAAATGGATATTTGCTTTACTTCCAAAATGATGTCATCATATACAGTTCTTGACTCACAAACGCTGCCTATTGCTCTTACCTCGCTAGTGCTTTTGTATATAAGACAAAAGTTCAGTTCGCTTTGTTTGACTGCCCAGACTTTGGTAAATTCCCATACGGGTAATTTTTGCTCAGTTTGGAATTCGATTTATCGCGCGGATTCCAGGACTCATCCTTCACCAGCGCGGCAAAGTGCTCTACGAGATTCAAGTTGGTCCAGTCAGGTGGACACCGCCCAAAAACCAAATCCGGCCGACAGATGCGCAAATCCTGCCCACTGGACCGAGTGAGTTGAATCTATATATGCTTCTGGACACTTTTGATATTGGCACTATCCCAGGAAATCCATCAGCTGCTTCGTTGGAGGCTCATCCCGAGCACGGATTACCGCCGCGACGCTGGACACACAGGATCCGCAAGACAGTGAGGGCACTGCCAGTGAAACCTCGGCTTCGAAGCTACGTCAACAAACTTCAAGTAGAAGTGTTAGGCGGAATTCCACACGGATCTCGCTTTACTGCTCGCGGTTAGGCGCTGCTATTGCCGAGAAGGCTGTCCCGCGCAAGATCGGCCAAAATTTCGGGACGATTCCCGGTCACGCATCAAGCCGAGATCTGATTGGTCGAAAGTTCGGACCCAACAACCAATCATGACCCAGTATTGGTAGAATGCTGGTTGCCAATGCCACATCCAGAAGACACCAAAATTTCCAGATTGTCACTGCCTATACTATATTTATGAAGCACCGTACAAGTGTTCTTGACTCGGTTTTCGGCTTCAAAACACCTTGTGCACCTTTAGTGGTTGTTTAGCCGTGAACGCTGGCTTGGGAGGCTCAGACCGAGAACTAAGATGAGGAAAATGCCGTTACCACATATGCAACCATAATTTATTTGAAAGCCTTATTGTAAAGAAGGGACTTACTGCTAGCTTAATACAATAATTCCGAGGTTCCCACATCTCCAGACACTTATTCAGGCAATCTACATAGAAACTGATAACAAGAACGCCACTGACATCGATCAGCAGCCACATCTTGCAGCGTCTCCAACCAGGCGCAATGGGATCACGCGGTCCCCATCCTGGAAGGCCGACCACCCAAATGTTTCTTGGTCTCTTTCATTTCCCTCTTCCAGGTCAAGGGTTGGCCCCCCTCTGCTTCCACCACTCTGAATTGGGCACGGAAAACTCCACGCTCTTCGGCATACGTAGTAAATGGCCCAACCAACATAGCTTATGATGCTAGACACATTCTTCTTCCCGTTGCAAAACCAAAAACTCGCTTTCTAATTGCTTCGTTGCGGATTCTCCGACACCAACCCACACGAGCTATGGTTCTGGGACAACGATTGTCGAATACCTGAAGCTGTCTCAGTTCCCCTGCTCGAACGGGCCAAGTCTCACAGCCATACAACAAAACAGCCCGGACCGTAGCCTGATACACACGTTCCTTGAGATTCAGGAATATACCGGTTTGACGCCATAGGCGTCTCAAACTAGGGAAACGCAATCCGAGCCTTACAGATTTGTGCATTCACCTCGTCTGTTACACCACAGTCAGAACTAAGACAACTTTCAATGTACCTAAAATGCTCCGCAACTTCGAGTGCCTCTCCATGGATTGTAACTGGCGGGTTCAGTGATTGCATGTCCGCGAGCACGTCCTTACATTTTGTAGGTGCAAAGTGCATACCAAAGGACGGGATGACCTTGGTCAGTTCATCGAAAAACACGTGTGCCTTCTCTTCGAAGACGTGAACCATATCGTCTGCATATTTCAGATTGACAGGCCTTCGTCAGAGGCTATTTGAACACCGGGATTTTGGAGACCTTCCAGCATTCCTCTCAGTATCTCATCGATCACGGCATTAAATAGGAATGGAGAGTGGGCACCCTTGACGGACGCCACTTTGTGTACGGAAGATTTCGGAGAGCACTCTATATACTTTCACACGTCCGAAAGTATGAGAACACAAAGAACTTATTATGTTCACAAATTTCCGAAGCATTCCTTGATTGGCAAGCGTGTCAAGGAGAACAGACTAGTCAACCGAGTCGATGCGCCTTGGAAATCCAAGGTTACTAAAATTGCGGATCGTTTGTAGGTATAGCACCTGACGGAGTTTGAAGGTTTGGTCAACGCAACCCCTACCAGCCCGGAATCCCGCTTGCTCCTCTCGAATCTGTGTTTCACGAGCCACCACAAGGCGACGAACCACGAGTGACGCCAACATTGTCGTTACGACCGGGGTCAATCTGATCCCCCTGTGGTTACCACATTCATTACGAGCCCCTTTTTTGAATGTGGGTACTATCACTGACTCTCCCCAGTTGTCTGGGACAGTCTCCTTTTCCCAAATGCAAGCAAACAGATCAGACAAGCACTGACTGAGGATTTCGTCCCCATCTTTGAACAATGCGGGTAGGAGGTCATCCGGACCAAAGGCTCGGTGGCGCTTGAGGGAACGTATGCAGGCGTAAACCTCCGAGGACGTAAGGGGGCTCTACGTTCACCGTCCAGGGTTCTACGTAACTGTGGGCTCCAGATGAGTGATAGCTGTTGGCCACGTTAGCTATGGTCCGAAGTATTCGACCCAACGGTCTAGACGTTCTTTACTCAAGATTGTCACTCCATTCTGATCCTTGATGGTTTCTCACAGGAGTTTTCTGGATACTGGTCGCCCGGTCAACTTAAATAATCTTCGGGCATTACCGGCTTTCTGGGCCTCCCCCATTTCCTTGGCTTTCCGTGTCCACCAGACCTCACAGTCGGCTCGCACGCTTACTTCTACCTGCGGTCTGATAATACTTCGCGTCAAGTTATGTTCGCGACTGGCTAGGATATCTCTTCGAGATTTAAGCAGTGCCATCATTCGGTCTGATATCCAGTGCTTGAGTGGGCCTAGTAGCGCCGTGTCCTAGGCAAAACTCCTAGCACTGTGTTGGCACATCGGTATGGCTGACAACAAACTGACTCCGCTGCTTAACGAAGCGGGCATTTTGGAGGCGAAGTCCTCGTAGGATCGTATGCACGCGACGTCATTTTGAAGTAATGGGTCATATTTCTGACAGTAAAGGGCTTTTGCGCTTATGTATACTAACCACTAGGTTGTCAGAACTACGAGTTTACTTGGGAGCAAAACGAGAATAATTCTCATGGTGATCCAATACGTATGAGTGCGTTCGCGCAACAACAAGCCCACTTACTTATTTTAAACATAGGAATCGATCGCCCTGCAGTATGTGCTCCGAGCGGATTCCCGAGCGTCCAAGTCCACTGTTCATGTCACTCAAATTATATACGATCGCAGGTATCAAACATGAATTGCCAATAGTCGTGGGAACCATCTTGCGACAACTACCTGAGAAAGTGTATATGCGTCAAAAACCTCATCGAAATGCGGAAGCACCATGAGCAACAAGGCGTGCGGTTTGTTACTCGTGTCACGCGTGATATTACTGTGATAAGCCAATGCTTAGAATATAGCAATGACGAAATAAATAACCTAATTGCAGCTGATCTGTTTTCGTTTGAAACGTCTGGTTGAGCGTGTTTTCGGTAAACTTGCGCGCCGCCCCTACTTGTGCACTTACATATGGTTAGACACTTGACGATCCAGTGTTTGGATTCGAATTCAAATAAAACCAACCGTGAGCTTCATCACTTGTCACAGCTTCAACCTGGCATCATTGACTTGCAGCTGTCGTTGCTGTGGCAGAGGTTTTGAGCTGGAGGTCAGCAATCTGTGGTCCAATATTCATTGAGGGTAGCAGGAGCCTTAATACAGCATAATGTAACATTGAACAGCATTGTACATAAGTACCAACCCCGCTTTATCCGAGCGCACAATTGATGTATTCGTCGTATGGGCCTGCAAGATTATTACACACAAAATAAATATTTCTTCTGGCGGCGTCACACCACAGGGAACTCAGAGTCCGAATTGATCTATAGTGCTCTGGTGTCAACACGAAGCTGCGAATGAATGAATTTATCACGTAGACAGATCAAACATGGACGTTTACGTCATCAACACAGGAAACTGGTTACAAAGGGAAGCGTTTGTTGCCACTGCTCTGGTCGCCATCCGTTAGCCTCTCTGGTGCGGTTGAAACTAGTGAAATGACGTCCCGCTAGGGTATGCTGCAGAGCCATGGCGGCCTACAAGCTAGACTACTACGTCAGGGTTATAGCAAAAGTCGGTTCGATGGCCCTAACAAGGGCTGGAGAACTTTATTCACATTCTTCAGATGAAATCGTTACTTTCCCTGGTCTCTCTACCCCGACCTAAAGCTGTCACCTTGTCGTGGTGGTCGGGCTTGTTTGCTGCAATGATCCCGCGGGCTATACTGGCTGGAACTCAGTTCCTAAAGGTTCAACCGTGCCAAGAAGGCCAGTGGGGAGCAGAAGAACAGTGAGTCCCCGTACTGCGAGTGATCGTATTATGAGGCAGTGTGGTGGTAAAGTCGTACTGTCCTCTGCGATAGGAGTGTGAAAGAAGTAAGGCGTTTCCCCCAAGCGACAGGCATATCCGTATTTATGAAAGCAACGATGCTACCTTCCCCCGAGGAAGGACGGGTTAAAAAAGGTCGGCCATAAAAACCGCACACTCCGCCGGCGCATTATTCAATACAGTCGAAATACTTTTAAAACCAAAGAGTCTGGTGCTGTTCAAAAGGCACCTGCTGTGCACAGCAAGCCAGGCCGGCCCCCTGCAGCCAAGTAGGTCAGAATATTGAGTTACTGGCTCCGGAAAGGGTCCTCCAAGAAAACCCTAACAACCGCTGTCTCGCGGTCCAGACTCTTGAGTTAGAGGCTAGGGACAGGGTCCCTACATCTTACAACCCTACATCCTCCCACTGCCTTGTCGGTCAGACTTTTGAGTCAAAGGCCCAAACCACCTTCTTCGGCCTGGGCGACCGGGAAGTGTCATTGCAGCTCTTCGCCCACTAGCCTCCCACACTCCTTCCCCACCCATCCTTCAATGCAGTGCAATCAACTGTCGCCCAGAAAAATAAACCAAAATGGTCACTTACTAACCTCAAAAGATCTGATCCACGTTGCAGCCTTTAATATCCGTACTGTTTCAAATTGGACAACAGGCATCCTTTGCTGAAACCTTGCTTTCCCTCTCTGTCGATGTATGTTGTGTCTCCGAAACACGCATACAAGACCCCACTTCGGTCGTTCTCCTCAAGCCGCTTAGGATGAGCTCAGATGTTCCACATTTCACTCTTCGGGTATTCGGTGATCCTGACGCAATTGCTCGTGGTATCTACGGTATCTACGGCACTCAGCCCCAAGGCTGAAAGCGCCTTACTGGACTGTATTCCAGTAAACAGTCGCCTTTTTGCTGTGCGGTTGTCTGGCTCAATTGAGATTAACGCAGGTCGATGCGGTAACCGGTGTGCATTTGTCGTATCAGCATACGCCCCAACGGACCACAGTTCTGAGACTGAGAAGGACGAGTTTTATCAAGATTTGTCACGACTGCTTCGGTCATCAAGAAGTCGGATATAGTAATCCTGGTGGGTGAATGCCCAAGTTGGACGATCAAGTCCGGGAGAAGCACAGTTAGGTGGTAGATTTGGAGTCGATTATGAGTGTACGGAGAGCGGGTCCTTCGGTTGTGCGCAGACCATCGTCCGTTCCTGGCCAGTACGAACTTCTAACACAAACGCTCACACCGAGTTACTTGGAAGCCACCCACAACAAAACAGTCATGTAATCAATCGGACCATGTCGCCGTCAGTTACCGATAGAGAGCCTCAGTTAAGGATTGTCGTTCCTTCTGGAGTACGCAACTTGACTCTGATCACGCCATTGTGCGGGCCCGGTTGGCACTTGGCTTTCCGTCAGCAACACGCGTGCCAAAGGGGAGCTGTTCCGTTTGTCAAATTTGACAAGTTTCAGTGGCTCAAGACTATCGAGCTGATCTGGCAAGAAAGCTACTGGAAACGCATGTCATGACATGTCGGAGATCGGATCAGAATGGTAGAAATATCCGAAGCTAAAATAACCATTCAGCTGTAACACCCTTTCGGTGCCTGGCTGCCATGCCACCCGAAGGAAGCACGAGATCTGAGTTACTGTCAGGTTGCCTTAGCCAAGACAGAAGCAGTCGAGATGCAGAGGTTGGGTTCGAACCACGGACCTTGCGGTCAGTAAGTAAGAGCTCCAGAATGGTAGGAATCGTTGAGGGCTTCAAAACTCGACAGACCATCGGTGAAACTGATACAGAAATGTCAATTTTGCGTGATTAAAGTGCCGCGGACCAGTCGACCTGTCTCATAGCGTTGGATTGCGGGTGAGTACTGCGCAGTCAGTGGCGCTCCTGCATCAAAGCTATCGTCTTCAATGCGTAGCTACCCAATGTCCGAACAAACTGCACATGCCTTCGCCTCAAAAGCTGGTTGTACGTTCCACATATCCGTTTTCCGGTGATCGAAACTGCAGCAGCTGGAACCAATGTGCCTATGGTACACGGTTTATAGCTGACAAATTGATTGATTGGTTGATTGACTGATTGATTGATTACTGCGAATGTAAGCAGCGTTTGATACAATTCGTTTGAGATTCAATTTTTTTCTGGATGTATTTCCATCCTATTTTGAGACGTGGTTGCCCTCAGAGATCCTGTGGCCTGGTTACGTGCTCGGTAGAGCTGATCTTCCTGTGATGAAGGTTGGGCGTTATCTTCCACTATGAGGGCATATTTACGGTGGATAATCTTTACGTGGTGCTGCATCTGCGGATTTTCAAAGAATTCAAAGGAGGCTACAGCAGTTGATGGCAAGTGGCAGCAGACTGATTTTAGGCCCGCGGAAAAAGTCCCAGGGTATCTGCTCCAGTTAGTGGGATTCTGTGGACAAATTGATTTCTAGTGTTATCTGACGTTCATCGTTCACTGTACATGGATTATAATTCGAGCGGTATTAAGTAGAGAGCATAACAGAAATTGAAGGCAGATGGTAGACCTAATAAAAATCTTTGGTTCAACGTTCGTTTGGTTGCGTAACCTTAGTGACTTGATCATCTCTCAGCTAGGGAACCCCTAGGAATCACTTTGACTAGCGGTCTTTATTCAAACGGTCACTGTGTTTGGTTCTTTTCACTATGTGGAATTTTACTTATTCTTCTGGAGTTACCAGCCTAGGAGTTCTCTCGATCGTGTTCAGCTTACTGAATATCCATTTATCGCGTAGCAAAGAAGTGCCCAATCGGAAGCTCGCAAGGGCACTAATCTTGACACTTGTTAAACATTTGCTGTAAATTCAACGTTTTAGATTAAAACCGATTGCTTCGGTGTTTTCCTAACCTGAAATCGCTCAATTTGATATTCTTGACCTTTGTTGCTGCAGACTGTGGGCTCCACTGGTTCCTGTTTTTGGTAATTACCGACTTATGTTAACGTGCTTCTCCCTTTCCTCTGTGGCGAGCTGCCTTGTCCAAACAAAGCAACAGGCAGTGTAATATTTCTAATCTCGTCTCATATGACAGCCCATGTTCTAATGATGTCACCAATACGACAATGCACATCTGGTACATAACTGAGTTCCGTTGTCGGAATAAGGTTTTGGTTTTGTAGACCAACTTTGGTGATCATCGTCAGTCCACTTTAAGATTAGGAAAGTGAAACGTAATCCATTCCATATTTTTGCCTTTCTCTGGTTTACCGCAAAAGTTTGCATTACTCCGTCATGTGAAGGTTTTATGTCTCCGGCAAAGCCAGCCCAGTTCACCGCCATTTGGGGATATACTTTGAATTCCAATAATTTACTTCAGTTTTAGCGCCTGACACCTCATTCGTTTGAAAGCAATTCTGATCACTGCGTCGGATGCGCACTGTTCGCCAACCAATTTCCCGGGTTCGTATGAAGTTTATGGTTACCGTTTTTCGCTTAGGTTAGGAACACCCGGTTTTCCTCTTGGACTGGCAAGGAGCCATTAAAAGTTAAAGATCCTGCTCTATGGACATTGATTTCTGAAGAGAAAAAACGCCAACTGACGTGCCTAGAACTAATCGCCTCGCAGGTGTGAACCGAAAGCATTGCTCACTTTTCAGTAGAATTTCGCAGGTCGTAGCGTGTTGGAATGCGTGGGGTCGTGCTTGACCAACAACTATGCCGAAGGCTATCCTGGCAGCCGGTAAGTGTTTCAGAAGCGTTAATTATAAATGTCTACGCGGGATGGAAGCTGTTGCGACTTTCTGAGTCGCTAACTCATTTTCATTCTCCGACCATCGAGGTATATATTTTTTATGTCGTCCTCCGGAGTTCATTCTTCACTAAAGTTACCCTTTTTGGCGCCTGTTCAGTCATGCGTAAGGAAACCTGAGACCGTTGAATAGTCAGAATGAACACTTGTACTAGGCCGAAACTGGGTAAACTTGAGGGGGCTATGGCAACAGCAAGCTCAGCATTTGGTAGGTATGACTCCTACAGGTACGGCACTGACAACCAAGTTGTAACAGGAGAGCTATTTTGTTTGTCGCACTAGTAAAACTTCCCGTTATCCAGGTCTAACGAAGAACGGTCTAACGGTCCTGATCTTAGCTCGAACAAAATGCACGCGTAGCATGCACATAAGCTCAATCATGCTCCCTTCCGCACAGCTGTCGTGCAATCCCGAAAGACCAGAACGCTGATGTGTGCACCTCTCGCTCAAGTCTGGAGAGAAACGTTTGACAGGACACTAAGTGGACGTTCTTGTGCATGCGCCCACAATGCATTCAAGTGTCTTCATTTCCTTCTACCTTAATGTTGACTTCGTGAGTGTGGAATCTGAATATAACTCCTCTTAGTTCGTCAGGTCATTCATGGCGACATTAGTTACGTTTACAGAACTTTCTCCCCCGCTCCAGCAAAAAACAACCGATCGACTTTCACACTCTGACATCAATCGACATCCCCCCTATTACAGCGCTTCTCCTGTGTTGGTTTCGGGTGTCGTTTTCATAGTTGATCACTTCCAGTCCTCAAAGACTCTCATAGGCCAACAAACCTAATGTTACTTTTCAGAATACGTGTTCTTAACCTGTCGTTTATTTTATGATGTTCGTGGCGATACTCACCCATTCACATCAGAACCAGCGACAGTGGTCAACAGTCTCATCATACGTGACAATTCATCTTATCGTAATTCGTTCGCTTTCATTCTTTACGTTCCAAAATGACTTTCAGTAAGAAGCAGCGGTACAAACTACACATTGCCTTACGGGTTGGTTTAGTCTTATGGAAGACACATTCCTGATCCATTCTTTCCGCACACAAGACTCCCCGTTAGTCAGAACAACTCTACTGAGCACTCGAATTCTACTGACATTCTGTTTGGTCAATCAGCTAGTCAAGCAAGAATAACTCGGCTCTTTATCTTGACCCCTTCAGATACTACGGTGGAAATTATATCATCGACAAGGTGGAGCGCTTGGCTCAAAGTCGGTTGTTAGACTTATTCAGGCTAAAAAAGCCGGAGCAGTCTTTGGAAGAAGCTGCTTGGGGTGTCAACGTTCAGCCGTATAGTGGCTCACCCGCCAACCTGGCGGTCTACACTGGACTTCTCAATCCACACGATCGACTGATGGGGCTTTATTTACCAGATGGGGGACACCTAACACATGGATTTGCAACTCTGACGAAGAAAATCAGTGCGACGTCCATTTTTTTCGAATCGATGCCCTACAAACTTCATGTAAGTTTTACGCCAAGTCCTTACCCATCTCTACACACGGGCACTAGATCCGGTACAACTAGTCCTCAAATGTTTTCATACAATCCTCTGTTGCGTGATGTAGGCTATTTTTCAGTGTTTGCTAGGGTCAATATATCTTTCTTTTTGTATCCAGCGCTTCTTCAACTTTGTATTTATTTTTAGAATGGTGGCTGCATTTCGGACTGCATTTTTACAGTCACATCAGGGGTGGGATCATAAGGTTGAGTAAGCACCGTGCATTGGGTTCAGCGGTTTGATCTGAGTCCAGCGTTTGAAGCACTGCCTGTGCACTTTTGGTGACCCATAAGACGAACAGCTGCGCTGCTAATTACTGCTAAGGGAAAAGCTTCGTACAGAAACTGAATGGGTTGTTCATATTTCCAAATTGTTTTTTCTTGTAGCCTATATATGCCGCTTGTTCACAAGCTTTGTCGTTTCAGTCATTTGCCTGGTTTGGTTGGTTACGCATTGAGTGTTCATTCGTTTTTTCATATGCATACGAAAACCCATATTGGTCGGTGATATTTGTATGGTGTTTCTCCTCCTGTTGCTTGTTTATTGATCCATCATCGTATGGACTTTGGTTGTTCACTATACTACACTCATGTGATGAAACCTGAGTGCACACGTCGTGCCGGATACGTTTTCCAAATTGTCCGAATGATTCTAGTGAAGTGTATCTGCGCAGCCGGTTTAACTGGCTTCACCGTAGTTACAGAGTAAAACCCCTCAAATAGGGTCACTGATCTGCAAAACCAGGAGTTTCCTTCTGGTGTTTTGCGGATTTACTTTCAAACGCTCAGCACTGGCCAACTCATCTGTTCTTTACCTTAGTGGCATTATAAGGCGCGCAGATGCAAAAAATGAATTTTTTGTTCTATAAGTAACCACTTAGTCTTGCCTTTTGACTACTCCTGAATGCTTGATATCGAAATCATGCTTTACGTTCACTGATAGTTGTATGTCGCATGGTCATATTTCTTCCAACACCTGATAATGTCATTAAGTGTTGGAGGTGTTATTTCGAGAACCTCCCGAATTTTAGGCACAGTATGTGCGCTGATTTTCGTTCGAAGAATTAGATTGGTTTCCTCCAGCTAGACGAATTGCGATCGTTCGTTCCACGAACGTACTGCGTCGTTAAATACTTTATTAACGTTGCTTCTTATTTGGCCACGGGTGTCGTAACATCGTTGGATCTTACGAGTCCGGTCGTTGATGCGCATACACTCAATGTAGCTCACTTCACCACTCAAATCTTCTACCTTCCGCATAAGTGTGCCAGAAATTGCAGTGTTTCTGGTATGGACACGAAGGGACCGTTTTTAGGTCCACAATAGGCTATTACGTTCAGCGGAACAGCACCATTCTTGAAGTACCTGATTTCATTCTCCATAGAGCACATGACTATGATGTTTATGATCAGTGGCTGCTTTCTATGTATTGACAAGGCACATATTTTCATTCGAATGGCGCACCACTGGAGTTCGGTGCTCTACATCCGTCACGCACGCAGTAACGAGCCCAGATGACAATGTTGGCAATTACTTGTATGGATACTTGTATGAACCGATCGCTCGTCAGACGATTTCAAGGAGTTATTAAAAGCCCGATAAACAAGATTCCGGACGTTTAGTTTGGCAATGGTTACCAAGCAGGTGTATCTCCGTTCCAGAAAGTCACCTACTAGTATCCATGTATCCAGACACTTGGCTTCAATGCGTAATCGTAACTCCTTTTGGTCCCCAAACCCCATAGCAAACGGCTTCCGTGGCATTGCAGCTATCATTAACCGATGCGCAATATTTATCGTTTATTTTTGATGAGCATGGTCACAGACATAAAAAGTGAATGCAAGCGATGAATGTGGAAGGGTTACAGGAGAATATAAGATAAAAGAGAGAAACGTCTCATTCGAAGTCATGCCACCAACAGTTCCAGTCAGACAAGATGAATCCAAACGTATGTAAGAATTTTGGTATGGAAACACGCGTGTAAAGATCAACAACCGAAGAAAGGACAAACAATACTGAATGCTCTTCAAGGTGCGGTAAGCGCTAGCACAGTCAAGACTCGCACATGAGGCACAAAGTGTCCGTCATACTGGGTCTGGTGTGAGATTCAATGGCAAGAATGTACACTCAACGCCATGTACCACGCATAAAAGTGTCGTAAGTACGCAGAGAGCCCAAGCAAACACAAGTCACTGACTGTGACCTTAGGAAGTCCCAGTCCAATAACAGTCTTGGCGGATTGAGGAAAGCAGATCCCCAGATAAGAGATGATCATCGGTTGGTGGACCAAAACGTCGACATCACAACCAATTGCACGTAGGGTTGAGATTATGGCGAGGGAATATTCA
>SJOL01009794.1:18939-78605 GCA_004794785.1 Opisthorchis felineus
CGCTATAGTCATCAGCTTCTGACGAGTAGGCCGTTATTTGACCGATAGTTTAGTCAGGGCCACCAGATGCTGATTCGTCCTGTTGTGCTTGCCAGTTAAGCACCCGTAACCTGGTTTTGATGCTGATAGCCGATCGAACAGGAAAATACTGCTCCAATCTCGCGAACAGTGCGGTTTGCGTGCCACAAAACGGATATAAATTGTTAGCCAGGCGCAAGAGCGATTGTGACTCTTGTTGGGATCAACGGGCCCCGGAATACTTCACTCGGCCAATCTTATCTGCGTGCCGGCGATGTTGACTCCGGCCAATCTTCGTCAGAAAAAGGCGGGAACAATCAGCGCAGGACAATTGGGCGACCGTGTTCGCACCAACACTTTCATTGTCGTGAACTCGATGGTGGGCTACCAGGCCAGCTTTCGATTTGCAGCACTTGCCACATTCCTCACACGTGAGCCCCCACGAGTCTCTCCTGTGTACTGGTTGGAACTGGTGCGGAGGCGCTAGATGATTCGTAATGTACATTGTCGAAAGTAACCAGCACATTGAAACCAAAGAGGGTGGTTAGCCCTGTCTGGAGTTGCTGAACTCTCAGCTCACCCAGAGTGACGTCCAGGCTACCCAGTCGGCATCACGAGGAGGTGGTTCAGCTCGCCGACCAATGTGCATATCTCTACTCATATTTCTAGCACAATCGGTGCATGAAGCTGCAGCAGACGAACCAATCGGCAATCCTTGCACAGCCCATAACATGCTGATGATAGCTCGCCACCGCTCACTAACGATGTCTCCTCGGATGATAACGAGACGGTTGTAAACAAATTGCCAAGCTCAGCGAACAGATCAACTGCCACCTGATCAACAGCCAATGCTGACGATGGTAAACGCGCTGATAATAATGACAATGAAGGTGACTATGATGAATGTACTCCCAAAAAGATCGTCGTTTGGAATGATGGCGAGATGTTTGTAGGAGAAATTTGTCATTTAGCCGCATCGTGCTTCCCAAGAGCGGCTTTTCAGTTTCGGGACTTGGTTTAGTGTATCTTTTCAGGTTCAGTGGGTTGTCCCTAACCCTTATGGGTATTTTAACGTCTAGTTGGTTCTGGAGTGCCTCTTGTCGAATGAGTATTTCAATATCTTCTTGTTTGAGCTCGAGATAGCCAGTGGTTAAAGCGCGAATTTACTGACCAGAAGATCCGTTGTCTGAACCCAACCTCTGCATCTCGACTGCTCCTGTCTAGACTTGGGCAACCTGGCAGTATCCCAGCTCTCGTGCTTCCTTCGGGTGGCACGGCAGCTAGGCACCGAAAGGGTGTTACGGCTGAACGATTATTATTATTATTATTATTATTATTATTATTATTATTATTATTATTATTATTTTGCTTGCCCTGTCAGCTCGGCGCACTCCTGGCGATAAAGAAATCAGAGGGTTTTATGGTTAGTGCAGGCGTTGTGTTGAACGGATACGTGTTTTGAACACACAATGCATTGTGGTCTTGACCATGCTGTGAACCTTTCCCTTGTATGTATGGTTTTTCTTATGTTTCAGCCCGAGACTGAACTCATTGACTACGACGCCTTACAGAGGGATGCGTTGAACTTCTATCCGAAGCTGATAATAGCGGGTATAACTGCTTATCCACGTTTACTAGACTATGCACGGTTCCGACATGTACGTCATACCCCTATTTAACCCTGTTGTCTCTCAGTTCCACAACTGATGGGCCAAGTTGTTCTCATCTATAAATAGTGTCCTATTTTTCCATTTCTTCAGTTAAGTACGTTTACACTTCCATGTTCACTTGATTCTATATCCCCGTATCAGTTCGTCCACCGCGTGACTCAGCTCAGCGATGATCCCCATGAACCTATCGGTACAGTGCCATCTTTCCCACACCCTCGCCGGAACTGTATGTTTCGTGATGATAAGTGAACAATACAAGAGCTGTAACTATACAGCACGGCTGCATACTACAGGCCTCACACCTTCAGGCTGGCATATCCATAAAAAATAGGTCTCACATTTAAGGGTGACAAGTACCAAGGTCCCGGATACAGTCATTAAATCGCCAGGAGCGAGTCTATTTTCTGACATACAATCTGTCTTCCTCACAACTTATCGTTCTGATGACTGCAAAGATAGTGCGACTCATTGCCTTATCGGGTTTCTTTGTTCCATGAGTGGTGGTAGCAGCTGGCCAGCAAAGGGAGTTTTTTTATTTACTCACTGGAACGCTGGAAGTAATAATTTCAGAGACGATCAAGTGCATCCACCCCCATGCTTTTATGGTGATGGATAGTCCTTTTCCCGATTTCATCTCATTAGTTAAATTTCCAAGTGTGAAAAGATGTCATATCCTGATCACTAACTCGTTTTTCGCCTGAACATGGGTGGACTGAATGTCAACCCATGATTGAAATTGGTACAACAAATTTAGCAATTCATGGAAACCCGATTCTCAAATTTAGGGTGGATGATCGAGCATTTGTCAACCTGGACTTCTGGAACGTCCCTCAGCTGGAGAATAACCTATTTAATCCACCTAGTTGGTAATGGGCACACGGTCCGTAAAACAGCGCCTATCTGTCATAAATGTCGTGATTGAAATTGAACATCAGTGCTTCACAACCTTACGGCGGTGAAGTGGAGGAGCATCTCAAAATGAGAAAGGAAAGGGACTCAACACTACTCCACCGTAATACATCGGTGGCCTCCTCCATTCATTCACTGAGATTAGCCTCCTGGAAACTGACAGCAAAAATGCCTCTGTCATTGATGCTTATTCACATATCTCAGCGTTTACTGCATCCAACAACTGACCAACATTGCGTTCTGCAGGTGTCTGTGACAATTCGGTCATCTTCTGATACTCAGTCTTGTGGTTGCGTGTGAACTTTAGGCACAAAGCGCTCGATACAACAAGTTGTGACCTTCAAAAGCAAGCATGAAAATTATCCACTGAAAACATGGTATGAAAGTGCAACTGGCTCTCCTGTCTGATGTGTGTATTTTTGACAGACTCCCTATATACTGTCGTTGGGCAATATGATGTTTCTCTGCATCATACCTTCAGGTTTTTGCTTAGTATTGGTAGGGACTCCAGTTGTCGACGGTATTTTTGTATTGAAATTCTTTCACCTGTTCATCTTTACACCCTAACCTGAAGATATGTGACTCAGTTGGAGCTATTCTTCTCGCTGATATGTCACATATTTCTGGACTTGTGGCCGGTCGCGTTGTCCCATCACCGTTCGAGTACGCTGATGTAGTCAGTTCCACAACACATAAAACCTTGCGTGGGCCAAGATCTGGAATGATATTCTACCGCAGGACATCACGCCAGACGTCGGAGAAATTAGCCGTCTCTCCTCATGTTGCAGCTGAAGAACTTGAGTCACGGATTAACAATGCAGTTTTTCCATCACTTCAAGGTGGACCGCATGAGAATACAATTGCGGGTGTTGCCGCCATGGCCCTGGAGGTATGTCGCATGCAGCGTTCCATATAATATTCCAAATAGTATGCGAATTTCTGGTACACATGATGACCAACATCCGGATCAGAGTATCCCATTTTCATGGAAGTGGTAATGCAGAACCTCTTGGATAGCCATGCGGTAAACTTGTAGGCCTATGGCTACTGGGACTGTCATCTCGCAGTACGATGGTAGAGTCGATCACGTGTTGATTAGAAACAAGAATCGACTTACCGTAGGTAACTCATATATACTCCAGAATTATTCCATCCCGTACAGAAAGCACTTCACTAGATCGGTCTGTCAATCCTTGGCTTCTTCCGAACTTTTTAAAACTTGCCCGAAGGCTCTTGCCATCATCGAGTCCTAGCTCCACCCTCGAAACGAGCATAATTGAGTTGCTTCGGGATATGATTATGGACATCAGGATTGGTCTTAGTTCATCCAGTAACTTTTGTGTAGGATTCATATATCACCATATAATCTGAAAACTTAATGTCTACGCAGATTATGAATGCCACAAATGCATTTATACGGGCGACCAAATGCCGTTATTGCCTTAACAAGCCCAGCATCTAGTTCAGTACCCCTGGTCAATTCTTCGGATAGGGTATTACCGCGGTGGCAGAGGTTTCCGAAATCTGGTATACTGTAACCGTTAAGTTGAACACAAGATATCTGTTGTTTTGAACTGAGTGCAGGTTGATGAATGGTAGGTGTTGTGAAAGCATATTTGGATGCAAGCAAAGTGCTGCCGACGCAGTTACTGTGCCATATTTCCGAACTTCCAAATCTAAATACGCAAATAAAGCACTTTCGCTTTCAAAAAGCTGTGCATGTTTTCGGTTCATGCGGCTTTACTTTGGTCAGGGAACGTTTCGGGTTGAAAAGATCAGTGTATGGAGGATACTGGGTCCGTTCATTATCTTCCGAGTCACGGGATTTCCCAGCACAAGTCGTAATCATATCGGGATTGAATAGACTAAGAGGCAGAATGTGACCTGGTTTCATTCCTGTATCAATTTCAAACTTAACAAAGGTAGTTCTACAGGTACACACTTTTGGTCTTCACAGGGGAGCGAAAGGGTTCGGTAATGTAGACGGTAATTTTGGCAGCGAGCCTTTGATGACGGCTCACAGCCAATCCCTGTTCACTGTTTTGAATCCGTTCTTGAACTACACGATCGGGATATACATAATAAACGAGAGATTCAGCTGGGTTCCAGGTGAGCCTCCCGTCAAAACCAAATTGGTATGCAAATGAGTATATTTGTCGAAATCTGTTCGATTTGGGTTCAAGTTTACGGAGACTCGGGGACTGCGCCTACCTGATGAGCCGCAAAAAGAACGAAACCAGTTTTGGGCTTTCGAAGAGTTTTCAGCAACCTTATGAATAGTGTATTACGTCTATACAAGTGTAGGTTCCGTTTACAGCATTTTCGCAGCTGACATGTTGATAAATCATGCCCCCTCCTCTCCGAAATTCACATTGTTTTTCTTATAAGCGTTCAGCTGTTTCAGAGCAGTTTGTACCAGAATTTCGTCGATATTACAAACAAGATTGATTCCTAGATATTTGTCCGTTTTCGTCGACTCCTTTTTTCTGTGAACAATTTTGTGGTCATTTTCCAAGAATGTGTAAGCCAGATGAAAAACTAGCAGTTTGAACCCTTCGGTAAGTAATCTGTTCTCTCGGGCAGCCCTTCCGGTGAGTAGTTCAGTCACCATACTTCGGACGTCAACCTTCGTAATACTATAATAACACCGACTACATCCAGATTAAAGAGATATTGCCAGTAGGTAAAGAAAGTTAGGAGTTCAAAGTCCTGTGTCCCTGAAAGTAGGAGTAGTTTTAAGGGGTCTTGGTGTTGAGCAAATTCTGGAACCGCTTGTCCAGGTAACTCGTGTTGTCAGGTGCTGGTTACCACAGTTACTGTACTATGGACATTTTTACCCCTCTCCGAGACTTCCGTCTTTCTGGAACGATCTGCACACCTTTAGCTCTGGCGCTGATTATCTGGGTATGCGGTAAGCCTGTTCCTAAAGAGCAACCGAAACCAAACACCTCCATCTAGGCTCGCGATTCCTGTCACATCGGACTCACGTGAGATCTATTTATTTCAGCACATCTCTTTCTCTCATTTGGATCACCACTAGAATGTGCGTCAGCTATGCCAAGACTCCAAGTGGGGCTAACTAATAGCTGCCTAAACCATTCAGCTAAAGTAGGAGGACGTGTGTACTCACTCGTGTTCCTTTTTATGTCGTCACAATTTGTCGCTTCAGGCAGACAGCCAAGACTTCGCTGATTATGCGGAACAAGTGTTGAAAAATGCACGGGCACTTGGCGAGGCCCTTCAATCACGTGGGATTCGCCTCGTCTCTGGAGGTACTGATGTTCACTTCGTCTTAGTGGACCTGGCACGTTCTCCGGGTAAACCTGGTCTCAGTCGCGGAGACGGAGCACGTGTACAGTTGGTTTCGGACCTCGTAGGTATAACTTTGAATAAGAATACCGTTTTGGGAGACAAAAGCGCCCTGCAACCATCGGGCCTGCGGTTAGGTATGCTTGTTTACTTTCTCGCTTATCATCCATGTTTCGTTATTGTGTACTTCCTGATGTTCTATGCAGATTTCTGTGTGTATATTATGCCACTGCGCGACAAGCATTTGTTGTGTTGAGTTTTGGTAGCCTGGTATCTAACTGACAGACAGTCCTCGGTGCCGTCCGGGTAGATGCTGCCACTCTAGCCTATAGGAGCTTGATGTGAGTCGCCACTAGTTTGGATTTCCAAGTTGTACGTTTGTGTTCGTTGCTACCTCGGACGTAGTTGTGCATGCATTTTATGAAGTCATACTGTCCTAATGGGCTCTATGCTTTAGTATACAGGGCTAATGCTACGGGGCCCCATGTGTTTCGCTATTCGTGCTCCTGATTGGGGTTGCCGGCTGGTAGCCCGTCTTACTTCAGTTATATGGACGATGTGGATCGTGTCCAGACAAGAAACGTGCGTGTTCCCCGGTTATTGCGCTTCCAGAACGACCCAGAGAGCTTGAACTCAGTCAGAACCTCTTGGGTCGGTGATGCATGGAAGCACATGGACGCCCTCTGCAGAGCAGACCACTCAAACCCGACACCTCGCTATTTCCAGTACGGACTACTGGAACGGTCTCTCATGCCCCTTATGATAATAGGACAAGCCTTTCTAGAGCACTTTGTCCTCCGCCTACATTAGGTGTCCCACCAGAAAACCCGATGACATCTATCATCAGGTTGTCAGTCTAATTTATTTCAGGAATCTGGCGATAGATAGCCCTCTGCCATCGTCCGACTATGACCAGCGTCCTGGTATGTGTGCTATCTGAGATGCCATCCTGGGTCGTCCGGGTATATTCTGAAGCAATAATCGTTCTGCCGGCCTCTAGAAATCAAGGGCAGTTCAGGCGTAAACCTCAGCTGAAACAGGCTTGTCTGCTATTTCGTGGATGTGCATGGCTGTCCTTTCACTCGAAATTAAAGGACTAATAAAAAGTAATCCTAAGATTTTCTATACCATCACGGTGCGTGGCTTACCGTGGCCGAAGCCGGGTTAACCGAATACGGTCGAAAAAAATACTAATAGTTATCCTACTAATGAAAACTTCAGGGCTGTGTGTGGCCATTCTAGGGCACGGTCTCTTCAAGTGAAGCACTGGCAGCCTCTTCTCTAGACTGGGTGTCTTGGAGGTGGTATAACAGCCAATTCCTGTCTGTTACAGGTAAATTCGAAACAATCCCGTTGCGCCCAGAAACTCGTTAGCTGTTGGCTGGTCGAGCGTCTGACCGCCTTGTTTTGCAGTGGAACTGAAGAGATATCGAATGGTTTTTGCAACCCTCAGCGAAATACCGCTGGTTGACCAAAGAATTCCTCATTTAGCTGGTTGTGAATGCACATTCTACTGAATCGGCTACCCGACAGGAGAGGAACGGGGTAATGGTTTTTCTCATTTCGACCGCACCAATAAAATGCTCCATACAAGATTTCTTGTCATCAATCCATATCTTGCGGCACTGCCCCTGAGTTTGACAGCCCGACCTACGTCACTGTGATCAGTACGTGCGCTCCAACGCTATGCTGAACAGACCGCCGGCTAAAACCTGCTGGAGGTAACTTTCTGTGAACATCGTTGTATAGACCAAGCTTAATAACGTCTAACACTAACCGTCCATATACGTGTGCCTAGGGCGCATCTTCTGAGTGACACGGGCCACCAAATGTCCCTTCGAATGTTTCGTGAGGCTCAGCTGTTTACTTACTAGAATTAGTTATCTATTTACTAGAATTGAGAGTCATGAGCAACCACTTTGACATCCTGGTGACCTTAAAACTACCCATCCTGTTTACCCCCGGTCTTATTTCTTCGGGTTTACACTGGATTCAGGCCTTCCAGGTGGATGTGCATGCTGCTCAGTGCAAACCGTATGTGGCATTACCCATTGTGCGCCAGCGTCCGTTGGTCTACTTCAGTGTGACTGACTAATCTGGAAACGGATTCCAGCCCACCATCTAAGTCCCATGGGTACCAACTGAACGCATTAAGTGGCGATTCCCTTCACTTTTATAGTTAGGTTCAATAAGAGATCCGCTCTTGGACAGTTTAAGGTAAGCTTCGCTAACCTTCAGTTAATTTCGATCAAAATACTTTATTGTCGCGGTTAGTAATCAAACGTTATTCTACATTGCAAATCGAATAAATTTTCCGAGTAGAACATTCCACATTGCCTTCCGGGCACATTGAATGACTTTTTAAGGATAAAAGAGTAATACAGTCGGCCTTCTTATTGCTCACTTCGAAAAACTGGACTTGATGTTGTTGGATAAGTGATCTCAATGAATCTATTTCTTCTAATTACCATATACAGTTATGTGGTTCTATTAGGAAACGAGTCGTTCGATGACTTCTCTTATTTTTTCACCGTTAGTGAACCGAGTTTTTCACTTCTTACAAAAACACCTTTTTCCTTGTCTTTCCTGCACATATCTCACAAATATTAGGTTCCCCTGCTCTCACCTCTCGGGGTCTGAAAGAAGAGGACTTCAAACAAGTGGCTGCGTTCCTGGAGGAGCTGCTGGACATCACCGTGCTAGCGAAATCGGTTTCACGTGAGTTAACTCGTTTTTTCTTTACAGTTTGCGGTATTTATTCATTCGGCAGGTAGGCATATCCCTCATCTTTCTAATGTACATATGTTATTTCCTTGTCCCAGGAAAGACAGTAATAATGAAGTCAATTAAGTGGTACTGGTTGGGTCGCGTAAATTCACTCGACTTCGTTGAAATAATGTTCACCTTACCACTGGCAAGATATGGAAATTCAGAGGCTCGGCCACAGGAATCGTTCAAAGGTCATTCAGTTCAAGCTTAAAATTGCATCCGGTGAAATTTTTTTTATGCTGATATGTAGATGAACGGGTGTTCAATGTGTGTGGACAGATGCTGAGAACAGAACTCGACAGTGCTATCCATTTACTGGCGAACGCTTTTAGCCGAGCTGCCCCGCATTACGTTCGTGAACTTAGCTTTATGGCTAATTCGCCGCGCTGTCTTCAGTTGTTGATCCATTAGCTGCGGGGTACCACGTTGAGTGGCTAGAGCAACAGTAGCTGCTAGAGAACCCGCCAGGTGAGACGCGAGTTTGGTTCCTATCCTCGATGTTTGTCTCTTCATCCTTCGTGCGCTTTCCAGTTTACGCCATGCCTTTGACTATTACGTTTCATCTCGTCTTGTTTTCAACGTTTGGCTCGAAGTATTTCTATCTTGATCTGTGTGACCCGAGCTGTTGAGGTTTTTTTACTGCTGACTGGATCCGGTAGACACCTCGACTAGGGGGGTCCAAAAGTCTCCCGAGTTGCGAGCTTCAGTACTTTGTGTAGAAAATTGTGCCCAAGCTGCTTTTTGGAAATTAATTGGCTTGTATCAAACGGTCCCTCTATAGCTCCTTCAAGGTTATTGCTATTACCAAATTTGAAAAACAGTCCGACCATCTGCCGTCAAAGTGCTCTCTTAGCTGTAAAACATTTGCTCTTATCAAAGCGCCTCTCAGGGTCACTGAAACCAGCTAAAGGTAGCTCGCATACTCAACTTCGTCCGGAAATTGATGTCTCCATTCCACTTGTGCTCAGAATCGACTGGCTCCGCACCTTAGTGGAGTCGAGCACGCGACAGTTTGTAGATATCCAATTGACTTTACTTCCTTAGTTTCATCTAATAGGCACCTACTGTATTTTTCACTACAGAAAACATCAAAACATTCCGGACGGCTTTGGTCGAGGATCCAAAAGTTAGTGCGCGGGTGAAAGAACTCCGTGGTCGTGTGAGTGAATACGCCTCGCAGTTTCCAATGCCCGGTTGGGACGATTATTGACAAACAATCCAAGTCTTTCTAGTCAAAATTGATTCTCACTTTTTGCTACTTTCTTTTCAACGTATCGTTTACCACCCGGTGAAATATTTTCACCAGTGAAATCATACTTCACGTCACTTCCGACGATTGCTTATGATTTTTGTATTGTTCTGAATGGTCACTCAATAGATTTGTCCGATATGCGGTCCACGTGTTTCGCTAACTGTATTCTGGGGCTATCGTGATATGCGTATGCGTATGTGCTTTACTCATGTGGTAATAATTCTGCAATCGTACTACGCTTTGTTATTACTTTGGCATTACTAAGGCTGAATGACGGGTTCACACTGCACATAGAAAACTGAATAAGACAATGTACCTGTCCGTGGTTCGCTAAAACTCAGCTAGAAACCGCTAGATTTCAACGGGGTACTCATAGTTACCCGACCGAATCAACATTATTCGCTTGTTTGGGATTGGAAGATCAACTTGATCGGCTATTGGCCTCGCTTACATTTCCTGAACCAGCCTTTGAAGTTACGTCTTATCAGCCTATTTAACCAGAATAGGGAGTCGCTCTTGTAACTTAAAGTACATTTTGAGATTCCAGGTTTTCAGTGTATATCCGAGAGGATACCATCGTGCCAGTTCTGTCCCGAAATGTACCAGCTCACAAGCGGCCGCTAGCCTGATGTTAATTCTTTGCTGTCAGTAGTCATCAACGGGATTTTGTCGAGATTCGACTTTCCCTGCAGTCAGCGTTTTACTAGATCTATGTCATGCCGAAGCAGGAATTAGCCGTTTCAAGGAAGTCTATCCTCCAGGCCCTCACTGAACAGGTGCTGTTCCTGAGAATTGTTTTTTCGCAGAACAGTGGGAAGTGAGTTTCATAAGGTGTGCAGTGCTGATGATTCCCAATAAGGATGAAACCACCGTACACTGCTTTTCGGCCTATCAGCATAGATTGGCCTGATGGAAAGGATGAAATCTCAGTTGAATTTTGTTGACCAATTGATTCAGTGTTGCGTGTGTATTCTGGTCAGTCAGGAGACCGTTATACTAATGTGTCTCAAATGCGGGAAACCTTGAAGCACTTACTCGGTACACCTGAACAACAGATCCGACTCTTATCAACATCCATTTTGCATTGCGAGGTAGATTTTGCTGTACACCTACTCCTGCCCAGAGAGCTTGGCCAGCAAACCGTTCAACAACAACTTGACAAGCAAATATCTGTACAGTAAACCTGATGCTCACTCCGGCGTCCATATAGATATAAGTGATTCCTCAACCCACTGATATCAACAGAAATCAAATCAGATTGTTGTAGTTGTCAGGACCAAGAACACTACGGTTGTGACTGTAGTGTTCCATTAGTACAATCCTTGAACATCGCGCTTTTCAAGTGCGGTTCAGAGATCATTGAAATGTCTTCCAGCACGTACCGCAGTGTTTTGGGAATTCCGCATAAAACCAAAATTGGAATTAATTATGAGCTCACTGGTCGGTTTAAATGTAAGGTATGTTTTGGAAATTTGAATGCTCTAAGTTGAATGGGAGCAGACAAAATCGCGGTAAAATCGTGCTTTCAATAGGGTTTCGCGGACTGTTCACTTAGTCGGAAGATTACCCTGATGTTGGATGCTGTGAATATCCACGACACCCTCGATGCGAAGTGCTTATGTCGCGAAATGTTGCAGTTTGGCATCTGAAAGGAAAGTCGCTGTGGCGTTTCTGTTTGGGATAAAGTTGTATTTGCGAAGAAACGGATGTCTTGGAGAAAAAAACAATAACAGGGTAGATATCACGTTGGCAGGTTGCGCGCGAAAACCTGAAACAATAGGAGGCAGAAACGCGATAGCCGTTATGTTTGGCAGAATAAATGTGCGATGGTTTCTACCAACTCAGCCATTCGGGGCTATCGTCGATTTTAGCGTTGCCATATCATAAAACGTGTGATATTGATATTCAACGTTCACTAGGATTTTTCCTCAGTACTTCGAAGAGGATGTGATAGCAAGTGATTAACGGATTCAACAGAGATTTCATCCTGTCAGTGAAGCCAATCTATGTTGAAAAGCCGAGAGGCACTGTATAGCTGTTTCATCCTTGTTTGGAATCATCAGCGGTACGAGCCTCACGAAACTCAGTTTCGAACGTGCAACCTGCCGGCCAGTGGTTAAACACTTAACCGTTCGGCCACGAATGGATGATCAGTGGTGTGATTGGCTCTCACTTAAACAGAACAGCATAGACTGGCTTCATTGACGAGATGAAATCTCTATTGAATAGTATATCTCCTCACATTATCATGGGTTAACGGATTGCATATGAACCTTCTAACCAGTTGTTGGCTTATTCACGCTACTTTTGGATGGTTATTTTCTAATCTAACAGTCCAGTCATGGAACAGTTGATTGTTGTTAAGGATATGGCGCGGGATTTGACTAAATGTTCATAGGAACCGTGTGATCGAACGCCGAAAAGCTCAGCCACACAAAACCTTCTGCTCTTGAGCATCGGATACAGAGGGGTCAGGTGCGTGACCTCTTAGTCGACAGTTCCAGCTGTTTGCCCCACTGGCATTTGAGTGCCTCACCAAAACGAATTGAAGGTGAATATAAGCACATAGTGGGTGGTCCGGCTTTTCCACTTCAACGTTGCCATCCTTAGGCTCGCAACAATGCGCCAGCTAAACTGATGGTGGAAATGCAACTGTTATCGTATACAGAGTACTAAAGCGCTGTCTTTTTTATTTCCCAACTTTTATCTGTTGATTAGTGCTTAGTACCAGTTACTCAGCTAACGCCTCTTGGGCATGTCAATAGAGTTCATAAAATCGAAGAAATTCGATGCCGCGGGTTCTCACTCGGACTTGAAATCTGAATGATAAAACATGATTCGGCCGATTCGGTTCAGAATTAAAGACCATCGGCCGATATGGTGGCGCGACTCGTGAGCACGGATCACTCGTAGTAGTACAACACTAATTTGAAGCCATTCTTAAAGAGGCGAGTAGTTTAGCCGTGGTATTCTTCTGGTGCAGTGGCGGTGCAAGTCATAATATGTAAGAAATTTAGCATCCTACCAGACCAACCAGCATCCGGTTTTCCAAATTTCGATGAAACGATCCTTTGAGGTACAACTACCCACCGACTTTTATCAAACCACGGGAGACCTAGTGTTCGATAGGCCGTTTGCACCCTGTTAGGTTTTGCGCCACATGCAACTCGCTGACGGCCTTGTGAATCAGGGGCAGTAACACACGTTACTCGGACCCCTGGCAACTCCTGCTACGCAACACTACACACAACAGTATGTTGTGCTTGGTAGAAAAGTCGGCGGGTTTTGAGAGCTGGGAACGATCGGTTCATAACTTTCGCACAAATATTTGTTGGAGTCAAAGATCTGCGATTGTCCAAAACGTAGAATAGTGTTGCTGAGTAATAACACATCGCCTCCTAAGTACTCACCTAATGATCTTTCGGTCTGTGGAACGTATTCATCAAGTACGGCAGACAGGGACCAGGCCTGCATTAAAAGTAAGCACTATTAGTGCGTGGTTGCAGTAAGCAGCTTACCGTGGGTCATGGAGCGATGCGACCGTAAAGTCGCACGAGTTCGAAATTCCATTTTACAATCACGACAACGGTAAGGTTTCCCACCTGCAATTGGATGGAAACGAGGTCATGTGATCAGCGGAAAGAATAAACAATGGAATTACCAACCCGTGTGCCGCGCAACGAAATGTCACCAGAATAAAATATAGAATATCATCACCGAAACCACACAGCAAACCACAACCGTAATGCACAAGTATGTCGTTTATGGATGGCGATTTGAGTCTGCTCAAACTTGATTCGGGACCATATGATACGTAGAAGGGGACTATATACACCTGCAATTTATGCGGCTGTCCGGACTGAATTATTCTGTGAAATGTCCGGGTGGTCTATATATCTGAACGAAGTAACTTTAGCTGTGCAAAGAGCGGACTGACCACTGCGACCCATCGTACGCTACGCTTTACCACGTCCTGTCGAAGTTTTTCTTTGTTCACAAAACTGCCAAGCCACTGACACTCGAAAGACGACGTGTCTCCATTGACGCTTCGGGCGCGTTTAAAAATCACTATTTCCTGAAGTGAATGTCCGAATCTAATGGAATTTTGTGCTTATTATTTTTGAGCCAAACCTTTCAAACTTTTGACTTTCGTGCGGTTGAGAACTCGAAAAGAACTGATGAGAAGTGGGTTTGCATCAACTGCCACCAACGCTACGTGTATCACAGGTCCTTACTGTAGACAGTCCGCATTCAACCTCTAAATCCCGTGTATTTTCACAGACTCCCACCGCAAACTAGAACCACCTGGCGTTCTACTTTTCACAGGCCTCCGGAGTGAGATAGTAGTTGGAAAATTTGATCAGCGTCTTCGAAACTGAACAGGTCAGTCATTCACTAGGCGTTGCGAATGCAATTAAATAAAGCCCAGTAGAATTCAGCGGTCAAATTATCTGCTCGATGTGCAAAGAGCATTTCCAAAACGTACAAATTCTCTACTCAGACGCTTCTGCTGGATGTGTATCACATAAAGGTCCATAATAACCAGTATTCTGTTCCTCATACCGAACTGGCACAAACCGGACAGCCCCTCAATTGCAGCTGAGTATGAAATCTGAAGATGGTGAGGCATTTTTCTACTGATTGTGTTATCTTTTTTCAACATTCAAAAGACCTCATACCGCAGTCCTTGGGAACCTAACTGTTCTGCAACACGAATCACAGGAAAAAGGCTCCCTGGTTAAATACTAGCTATCCTTCGGGTGATCACTGTTAAAGTAGGTATGTATCATTATGCAGGACCACAGAGTAATAGCGCGTTGAAATAAACTTCTGACACGACTGGAAAACGAGCAGTTTGGCTGACTTCCTATAGGGCGGTGAAACTTTTCAGGAAGAAGAATTATGTAGAGTGAAGCATGGGATCTACAGTGTAGAATAGAAAGATGTTTTGCAAACAACTTCAAATATGCAACCAAATTTTCTATTCCAACATGCGCCCCAGGTCGATATTTCAAGTGGCGAAAGCTGTTGGTTAATCCACATGGGTGGTTCTATTCAGAAGTCCTGCTTTTCTTGTGAGTCACAACGTGTCATATTTCCGATAAACGCGGGATATTCAACTCTGCTATTTCATTTGTCATGGATAATTTTTCCACTTGTTCGCCATACTTAATATCTGGACTAAAACAGCCTAAGGCATGGCGAAGACCTTCACAGGATGCTCACGGGTACAGGCTCGTCCGGGAAGTTCACCATCTAACTAAATTAGTTTACACTCATATGCATAAGGATCGATGTCGGTCAAATGGAGTTCAGATTAGCACATGGCTGTAGCTCACTTTTCGGGTTCCATTAATGTATTAGTCTTGCCAATGAATTGTGCATTACCCACTTTGGGTGTTTCCGTCTGCGGTTAGCCTATCCGGTAATCCTTCTAACACGCATCTTAGTGTCTAGGGAATGAGGTTTTCAAAAGCGCATCAGCGTCAAGCGAGGCCTATGTAAGCTAAACTATGATGCTAAACACATTACGAAGAAATCTTATTGAAAAATGGCTGTCTTAATTGGACTAGAGAAACTGGGGCGTAATTCTTACTTCAGTGTCTCTTGTATTGTTATGCTCGTGCGCCTGTTTAATGAACGGTAAATCCTTGGATTCTTTTTTGCCTTTCTCTACGATCAGTGGGTGCTACAACGTCTACGGTTCCACGACGATCTGTAGTACAGCCTTTTTGTGTAATGAGTAAAACCAGTTACGCTCACCTTCATGCTGAATGATGTAGTGCTTCCGTAATGCTTGATGAACTGAAAAGTGCTTCCCACAAGCACTGCAGATGAAAGCTTTTGTGCCTGCAATGAAAGAGGGTGAATGTCGCCGTGTTATAAAATTATAACCGTCTTTTCCCAAATACCGATTACTCTCCCCGATGCCACTCTTCCATTGTAGTTCGGAATATAAGACCAAGTAGCGTTAGCAATGGCATCCGTAACGATGATCGGCAAAATAGGGGACGAAGACAAAACATTCAGCGGCTCAGGGCTATTCACAGGTTTCAATGTTTATACCCCGAAAGAACGGTAATATAGCCTATGGAAAACAAGCTTGGTGTTAGAAGGTTCCCCAATACGCCAAAGAAGTAACCAGAACAATAATACTACGGATGTGTGATAAGTGATTCACTGTGGTAGATTGCGGTGCCGAGCGGAAATACCGGACTGGCAAAGAGCAGAAACCGACCGGTAGAAAGACAGACATGTCACTAAGTTTTGCTCACAGAGATTGCCCAGCATTTTCCCTTCGGAATTTTCCTTGACAGGAGATAAACATGCCTATGGGTATTTACCGGGCGTCACTGTCCGTAGTTCGGTTAAATAGAAAACCATCAGCAATAAAAATGTTTACAGAAGAACCCAGAAATATCCCATGCCATCAATGAAACAAAGAGCGCCTGTAGGGCGATGATCTCAGTTCATGCACACATCCTACCGGTCACTGTCTGGTTGACAATCTGCTAGCATACTTGTGGTCACGCGCATCACAACAAATAATCTGTTCGCTCGATACGTGGTTGTCTGAATGTTGAACACTCTCTGCTTCGAAAACTGAACAGATGAAATTGAACTCGCGATAATTACTCGAAATAAAGTGAAGGCGGTGAACAGGGGGTCGGTTTCTGTTCAGCTGAGTTTCCAAAAGACTCTGTTAACTGATATGAAGACTCTCATTTAATCTTGGTCCTCGTTGGAGCATAAAAGCATCTCTGTGACCAAAACTGATGACATCTTACAGCGCGTTCCACATTGCCGTTATACCCAACGACGACGTTGATGGCAATGATGGTGATGTAGCCAGACAGATGGACCTTTGGTGGTTAGGTTGAACCTGTAGCCACTGAACTAACCTTACGGTGCTTCAATATTACTCAACAGGTCTGCGAAAACTCTGGACAGTCAACTACCACTTTTGTCCCTCTTCGAGCTCATCAGGTAAGCCAAGTTGGTAGTGAGCTGTCCAGAATTTACATAACCATTTGAGTAGTGTTGAAACTTACGTCGATATCTTGCATTCCGTTCCAACTGAAACGTGACGCGACCTTTGTGCAGTATGGCCTGTTAAAGAATACTCTAAACGAGAGTTTCGGATAAATTTCAGTTGGATCTGTCATCAAATTGATTTTCAAATGAGTGTTTATCGCAACTATTTGGTGCTACTCTTATTCCTTCCTTTTCCATACTTGACACAAGTCTGTAAATTCTCTTGTTTTTACTGTATACCCGGAAATGTATTTTTCATGGGTTTTATAGTGCAGCTTTTTCGCAAATATGGCTTGATGCCAACCCAACTAGCCACTGATAGGACACCGTGAGCCGGTTGGAAGTGCTTTTAACTCAGAAAAAAGCTTGAACATCTCCCACGTATGAAGGATCTAATCGGGAAAGCCTGTACAATAAAAAGGACGCTATGGATTACTTTGCTCCGGTTACGTCGTCGCAAGTTGTGCAGAAATTCTATTTTTGTTCCATTGTCCGATATAAGCAAATTTGACTATGGCCTCAGAAACAGTCACTCAAGCTCTGATCTGGTTCAATATCATTTCGATGGTATTTCGAATGCCTCGAGACCGGAAATTCGTTGACTTGATTAGAACCACCGGTCCCAGAATGCGCTTTATGATCCTCCATGTACAAGGTAATATTTTGAAGGACACAGGCACCACGTACACTTTGTTGCACCCAAAGGTCAACGGAGTCAACTGCGTTAGAGGTGAATTGCATCGTTGTGTTCCCTGTGTTGAGTGCACATTGTACCTCTTTATCTGTGTGTCAGAAAAGTTATTTTTATTCTTAGCGCCACAGGTGCCATATGTAAAACCCATAAATTAACTATTCTCTTCAAGCCAATTGATTGACTCCTAAGTTAGGCAACGGTCATAAAATACGGCCGTTTAGACAATCACATGTGTTAGAGATTAGCTAGACGCGGTTGTTGTCTCTTGGTCAGGCTAACGGAAATTAGCTAGTAAAAGGAACTTTATCCTTTTGTCAAGTATTCTGTGTTCATTCACTAGCTTTGAGATTCTTGAACGCACGTGATTGGCTATTGTGGTCTGAAGTCGAAAAATAGCAAAAGAAAAATACCACACTACCATGACTAATTAACAACTAACCTTCGTGAACTGTGGCTTCATGAAGCCGGAGATATTCCTTGGACGCAAAGGATTTTTCACAATATGTACAGTTATGTCGTCCGCCTGTTAGAAGGAATCAGAAAGAACTGTGAACAGTTATGGCCGGTGTAAGCTTCACCGATGAAGCTGAATTCGCAAGCCCAGTATGTCAATAATGTGTCAATAATAATAATTCGCCGGGAAGAGCAGCAAGCCAAATGAAGTTCTAGAGAGGCCGAAAACCAGATGTGCCGCAAATGTAACCTGGAAAGTTTTCCAAACTTCATGATTATCGCGCAGATGCTATTGGACTTGGTTTGAATTCCATAAACTTTACTCCATTTTATGGAACAGAAGAAAATTTCAAGTCGTCTGTAATACGGGTGGAATTTTATGGCATTTTTTGACCACGGTGTCAGCAGAGTGCGAATGAACAACTCATTAAACTTAAGGACATCATGGATTGTTTCGTTCGAAAACGCTTAGGAAACCCATTGTGCTGTTGTTTGGTTAATACTCAATACGTCCGGTCAAAATCTGTTCTAGTATCTTCGAAGTGACCTATATTTAGCATAAGCTTGCTCGGATTACTTCCGCTACAGACACTCATTGCCTTTGCTTTATACTGACTGAGATAACATGCCGCTAGCTACTTACGGAGGAATCTGTTCTTGAATCGTTCTATGGCTGTATGTGCACCTTATTGACCTCTATGGTTAAACAGTTATTGCATATTTCGAGCCGGGTAAACCCTTTCTTTCCACAGACAGCGTATGCATACCTTTAACGTCCTTCGTGAGGCAGTTATCATCAGCGCTCGGTTTCTGGCCGGTCATTGCGGGCACCGGACTTCGAGCTACACAAAAGAGAAAATGGAAGTTAATTACCAGAGTAAAGCGGACAACGGAAATAATCTTGGTTAGTACAACCCATACAATTGGCATTTTCTACGAATTTAATCTGGTTAATGGTGTGAAACAGGCCTTAAAAGAAACGACGGTAGTTAGTTGCATGTCTTAACCTAGCGGACATACACAGCAATTATCACCAACTTAGTCCACACTTTAAATACGGTTCGGTTTCAATGCTGACTGATTCTGCATACGTGTATACAGGTTAGGCTCTCGGTATAAAATAATATTAACCAAAGTGGCTGTCAAAGTCGGGTCGCATGCTGAGTTGGCGACTGGGTCTAGCATTCCCACATGAAAGTCTTCGGCATCTGGTTGGAAGATTGGCAGCTCACATATGTTTATTGATGGTCAATTTCTCGCTGAGCTTGGCAGTCGATATGAAAGCGTTTCGTTACTGCGGACTGAAATAGTCTCTTCGAATGATAAATGAAGTGTTTGCAGACCAACGGCCAAGTTCGGTGGGAAGGTCAACAATCGAAAGTCCTTTTCCCTCACTGACCTGTGGTTTGCCTCAGGCTTGGAACGCTTTTCGCATATCAAGTCACATAGACAAAGTTTGCGAACCTAGACTACTTTAGGTTATTTACATAGCTCCCTTCAGCCATGGTGCCGTTTTTGTTACGGACAACTCAAAAGAATCACGGAGACCGGGCTATCATCAACTTGCTCAATCCTGGACAGGAGTAACCCAAATAGCATTTCTGATATGTTTAAACAATTAAGTTCGTCAGCAGTAGTTAGCTCGTTAGACAGCTGACAACCTTGAAATGCTGTACCCATTCGGTGGGTTCGTGTGATAGTTTATTAGCACATCATGGTCTATTTGCCAAGTTGGGTAGAAAATTGCCATAAATTTTCGCATTCAAACTCGATTCATTCACTCATAGAGCGACAGCAACCTGGATACTTTACTTCTCAAACGAACATTTCGTAAGATATGGTGCTACGTTACGCAGTATAGTTAGGAGTGACTGGAAATACAAAGTATGAAAGGTGGAATAAAAGTCGCAACTCTCGCAACCCAATCATGCTATTTTTGTTTTCTATTATCGCCTGCTGAGTCAGTATATGTTGGTTGCAAAAGCCAATACTGAATTTCCTGTTTCATGAGCAAACAAGGAAGTTCGAACTCACATGTAGATGACACCTCGGCGGAAGATTGTTGAAGTTGCTGAAAGTTTACGTAAAATCACAACGTAAGTTTGACAAGATTACTTCTTCTCAGGCCAACGAACAGTGGGGATCAACTGAACATTAGGCGGCGGACTATT
This sequence comes from Opisthorchis felineus, assembly GCA_004794785.1. NCBI lineage: Eukaryota > Metazoa > Platyhelminthes > Trematoda > Opisthorchiida > Opisthorchiidae > Opisthorchis > Opisthorchis felineus. The sequence continues at coordinate 39,220 of SJOL01009794.1, forward strand.
AAAAGTGACCTGAAGAACCTGCCGGTGAAAATACAGCACCCCATTAGAATAGGCCGGGAAAATGTCTCGCGCAAAGAACAATATATTCGGTAGTTCTCCAATGAGTTCATTCACAATTAGGAGGCTACCCAGTGAAGAGACTGTGGTTTTTAAATCTCGCGAACTTCACTACTGGACATAATGGAAAAATAGTATCTCTCCATAGAATTCAGCAGTGATCCAATTTGTTGAAAGTCTGAATGAGAAAACTAGCAGCAATAGCGTTGCTTTATACCAGGTTTTGGCTAGCCAACTGTTCGACCATCCATCGTAGTCATTGGTTGGTTCGATAGGCATTTATTTGTCTAACTAGTGGGTTTGAAAAGAGGATTTACCGCGCGCTTGATTAGTCACATGGCCTATGTGCGCTGCGGCGAACCTTGAGGTTTACCATAGTCCTCGAGGTAAGTTAATGTTGTTGCTCTTATCAACGTTGGGAATACCTCAGAGGCTTAGCGCGCCAAATCGGTCGACAACCGCTCAGTTAGGCGACTCTTGCGGGAGTTATGCTAGTTAACATCAACGTCCTTCAAAAGAAAGATACACGCCGTTGAGCTGTGCCAAAAGCAAGTATTAATGAGACACTTCTCAACTAATGCGAGGTTATGGAGCCTTTCAGCATCATGGGAGTATAATTAGGGTGCACAGTTTCGTCTTGAATGTACTTGCAAAGAGGTCACCTTGGTCTCAGATCCCAGATCGCCGTTCCAGACCATCAATGAGTAGGAAGCTTTGCTTTCGCTAAAGGTTGGCAGCCCAAATCTAGAAAAATTTGGATTAACTCTTTTTTGTGTGGTGAGAGTTTATGGTCTCATTGAGATGCGTTCTGGTGAGTGTCCACTGCCACGAAATCGAAGACAGCTCTTTAAAATAAAACGTGCAAGCGAAAGAGAAATTCCAAAATGTCCGTAGTCGTACGACCGACCACTTTCATTGCCCATCTAGACGGGTTAATAAGAGTGCTACCGTCGGAAATCATCCCAGCGTCAGCTTACCGTCTAAAAAGGCTGTAACGACCGAAGACGCATCTAAACCATGGTTGCGGTAGTTAAATAGCCTTGCGTAATTTAATTGCGAGAAGGTACGTAAATTTTCATAATGTGCAACGCATCTTGGAACTGTACTGACAAACATACAGCGGACTAATTTGCCCTCAGGTGCATGACAACTCATAAGAATAGGCCGTTCTTTAGTAATTCGGTCTATATTCTGGCTTGAGCTGACCGGCCCATCTTTGCGATCACTGAAACGGAGATAGTTTAGTAATCGAAGCCTGGGCAACTGCTGGTTCACTATAACTTCATTGACTATGGCATGTCGGTACAGGTGAAAGATAGTCCTTTGGTTGATGGATTCCATTTGACTCAAGAAGGCAAACTACAAATAGGACTGTTACTTTTTTCCCGTAATTCTGACAACTTGTGCGCAACAAAATATCTTTATTCCGAAGATACACAGAATTCTTCTGCAAATAGACATGTCCCAACAGAATGACCAAATGGTCTGTACTGAATTCATGCAGTTGGAATCCTTTCAGCATAAAAATGCAGTTTCCCTAATGGTCACGTTATTTCCACTGACTTTGGCCTTGACTAGTTTGGTTAGCCGATAGAGTTTTTCTCGTCAGCTAACGTTAAAGTATAGTTGGATGTTATGTGAAAAGTGACTCAGCTCATTAGTGAAGAACTTTTCCTTTAACCTCTGAGGAGCACTCGCAAACGCTTCATCCCCCAAACGAGTCCTGATCAGGAAGAAGAACGCACTGGAATGCACCGCACGAATACTCATTTTCCGTCTCACTCAGTCTAAACCGCATGGCTTTTCGCAAAGGATCCGTAAGATAACCATGCATGATCACTTTTGTTCCGTTTACCTGCGATATGATCGCGTCTACTCTTTGTCCTGTTTTGATGGCTCCGACACTCAATCCTTTTGGCACGATCGAAATAACATCTGAGAAACACACCTTGTCTGCTGACCTACATTCACGTACTAGGTACCTAGTGCCATATCTTGTTTACGTTTTAAGCTGAACCTCCGCCACAAACCGTACATTGTTTGGATGCCTACTGTTCATGTTAGCTTGACAACCGTCTAATAATTTAAAATTCATCGATTCTACTCTTTACACTAGGAAGTGTTTTTCCACCATGACTATACTAGACATTCATAACTAATCTTTCTTAGATTTCTACTACAAAAAAACTACCAGTTTAATATGAAAAGACTATTCCAATACGATAAATTCACTCATTTCCATACCCATTTTGGTTCCCACGAGAGCCTCTCCTGAAACCCAGTTGAATCGCTCGTTTGTGATATTCTTCAGAAACCTTATGAATACTTTCCTTTATGAATTACTTCAGTAAGTATTTTCAACATTGTACTGTCCGAGAGTTTGTTTCTGAATTTGCGCTCATTCAGTCCAATATGAAATGAGTACCTTATCCACATTTGCCTGATAGTACTAACAGTTTTACCGTTGTTTGGTGTAGGGTGTTCGTAACGAAATTTTTGTTACAAAAACATCCACTACAAAGCCACATTTACTGGTGATATCCGATAAATTACTTATCTAAGAAGTTTTATCCTGATAGTTAACAGTGAGCTGTTGCCAGACCAATGAAGATACCGGATACCTTAAATGACGTTCGCAGTACCAGAATTCGGAAGGAAGGTGGGAGCGGCAAAAACGTTCTACACATTCGTATGTAGAAATCGATACTGCCTGACTTCCTGTATTCATTGGGCATAAAAGTAGCCAACTGGTCCATAACCAAAACTTGAACAGGTTCAGATATCCCAGAAGTAAACTATTCTGACTCTACCTCACAGAAATTCCGGTTGTTAGCCTTTGTCAGGCAATGATCCGGCATTTCTACGCGACATTTGCGCACAGATAGATCAAGCGGCTGATCGTCTGAAGAGGTCGGTTGGGTTTCAATCGGACTCCTTTGATTGTTTGATGCAAAGTCAGCCGTAGGAGTTTCTGGACAGAATGGAGAAACGTGATGTTTGGCTTTGGCTTCACGTTCATTTTCATGACCTGTTGGACCAATGACCAGGAGTCAGATTAAGTAACTTTCTTCATAGAAAAACATCAAATATTCTTCCCCAAGTCTCTCACTCGTTTGTTAGTTTACGTTGCTTTGAGCGGCCTTCTTGTGTTATCTGGCTATTTTTATACCTTTGAGCCAACTGCAATCCTACTGACTTAGGTGCTTGAGGTGTTACGGAAAAGAAATTTTGATACCATGTGTTTGAAGCATCTTCCTACTCCTTTCGCATGCGCAGAATCCGTTTTCAGGATGTAGGTCCACTCTACAGAAATCAACTACTATGACGGACTGATATAGTAAAGCGTGTGATTGGAGCGACAACCGCTGGTGTCATAAAGTGCACTAATGTGGTGAGGTTAATATCGTTAAATGTCTGAAGATGAGGATCCCATTAATCAGAGCAACGGTCCCCGAGGAGAGCATCATGACAGTCTATCATACCTGGTGTTTTAAGCATGTAGCCATGCACCCTTCAAACAGTTCCCTTTGTTGAATGGATCTACTAAGTACTTTTTCCCGTCTTATTCCCTCATAGGACCTGCGTGGTTTCGTTATTCCATCAAACTGGAAATAGCTCAAAAGGTCAATTCATATATCTGGTTGGTTTACTCTGTAGCATGATAAAAGTTAGAATACTTGGGTTCGAAAAGCCGTATTGTGATGTGTGGTTGTAGAAAATACCATGTTGACCCCACCACCAAATTTTGAGTAAGTTAGTCATTGGCTTATTGTGTTGCCTAAACTGTACCAAAAGAAAAATTTCTAGTATGGTCAGAGTCCATGCAATTGTTGAGACAGAACTGAAATCGGTATCCCGGATATTTCACGGAGATGGCCGTCATTCTGGGGCTTGCACATTAAGCGTTGCTTGACCATCTGTTGAAGGCAGCTTTTCGAGGTATTACTCTGGTATATTCCACACTAAGATAAAGGAAATGTATCATCTTAATTATTCTTGTTTTACTGACTGGGCAATACCAATAAGAAAACAACAGTTTCGTGCATGAGGAACTTGGAAGGAGATAAGCTGAATGGTTGGAGAACCACTTGTCTAAAGGGTCAAACAATGATATTCACGCAACCGAATTAACTTTAGACAATTTTAAATTATTTCAACCAGATGGCATTCATCTCATATACACAGACCATTTATAAGGCTCAACTGAAATCTTGTTTCCAGTCCAAAATAGAAAAATTCTCAGATCAAGATATAAGGCACTTGATCGTACAAGAATGCAAGGGAAAGTACACATGTCACGTTGGCCTGTGAGATCCATATTACCCGCAGGTAATTTCATTCGCCAAAGTTCTGCAACAGTTTGAACTTACCGTAATGAACAAGTTCCATGTGATGCGTCCGATAAGAATCCGATGTGAAACCCTTGTCACAAATCGGACAAGGAAACCGATTGGAACCTACGAAACAAGGTTCGATCGTGCAATTAGAATGTGGTCCCGACAAAACAGTTAATTGGCAAAGGATTCAAATACATCTTAAAACCTGGTTTAAATGAAAATGTGCAAGTTGAAACAAGAGGCGTGAAATGGTTATTGGCAGGGAATGGGTGTTCGATTTTTTTAAACGATTCTGATTTGAACAGGAATTAAGTGGTGCACAACCCTCGAGATATTTTCAGCCTCATAACCCATTCTGGCGACAGCTTCTGTATTTGAAGGAAAACAACACTGTAAAAGCTCATTACAAAGGCATGTGAACTCAGGACCCATCTGTTATACTGCTAGCATAATCTTTTAACCCGTACAAAGACGATCGTCTTGCTGAACGATCACCTGTTGCTGTTGCATAGCAACTAATGTTGATCATGCTGAAAAAATGAAAGTAGTCTTACACTTACACTTACGCTGCAAACCATACAGCGGTAATAATGAATTCGTGCTTCACTCTCTGGAACATTTGGTTTTCCGCATCAAATATCAGGTAATTCTCCTTTTTTCTACCTCAGAATGTTGGCCCAAACATCGCATCTGATTGATTTATGAATTGAAATTTTAAATTTTTCACTTATTGTGCTCAGTCCCGCCTTGGCAAGAAAACACTGAGAAAAACGGGCAAATTCGGATGTGCTAAAGTAATGGTCGTATTTGGAGGGTGGACGAATAGAAATGTTGTGTCTATGCATACGATGATAAAGTCATATAGGAGTGCTGGCCATTGTGGACATGGTCCTCAGATGGAGCCACTTGTTTGTTTCAAAGGTATTTTTTTAGGTATACAGAAGCAACTAAAATTGGCTGGCTAAGCAAATGTCAAATGCTAATTCACAATTCCCCGCCAAAGGGAGCGAACATGAGATCCTGAATTTACCCGACCTATTTACCAGGCAATTACTCAGAACACCTTGCCGCCGTTCTATTCCAGAAATGTACGTAGTATCGTGCGTTTCACCATTGATTCGTGTTCAACTACATTGTCTTGGCTCTCATTCTCTAATCCCTTTTGTGGTTTATACAAAAGAGTTGAGTGAGATCATTCACACTTATTGAATTCCTTCGATAGTCCCTGTGATTTCACACTTATGGTCAAACATTTTGTGTCCCACTCGTGATTAGCATGTGTCCGAACATTTACCTAACTGGCTGTACACTACTGTTGCTCGTGTAGTTTTTGACCGAAGTTGAGGGTCGACTATGGAAGGAAACTAATCCTAATATGCTTCATTCGCTGTCTTTTGGGGTGTTCTCTCAATCGGGTATTCTCTCAGGGCAATCGTCCAAAATTTTTTATAGTTATACGTTAAATTCAGCCTGTGACATGAACATTACATTGTGAATCTCTTGCGGACTCTTCCGAATCACTTCTGTGGCATCCTACAATGTAGTACGGGCGGAAAACCGGACGAAATCCATGGCGAAACATCACGAAGCAGGGAAATAAGTTGTATTACTATGTTCAAACTAAGCGAAGCAGGACCTGAGGCACCGATGCTACATATCTGAGTGGTGAGTGACGATATCCGCCAGCTTGCTTTACTTTATTTTCCTGTGGCAAATTAAACATTCAGTTTGCTTTGACTTCCTTGATCTTCGAAAGTTATAGAAGTCAAAAGTACCTGAAAAGAGAAACAGGTATACGTGTGGAGGTTTCCGAAATCTCAGAAGATTCAGCCACCCGTATTTTGTGCCAAAAAGTTCACTTTCCGCAATTTCTTTTATTTGTAATTTTTCGCGAAACTTTGCGCTGCGCGGTATGGACGGGTTTCTGGCGATAGTTTATCAGGACTGAATTTACCAACAGAAGCCGTTTCAAGCCCGGTTACTCACAAGCGTCACCCGTGTGCTCTGATAATCGCCACCCACACAATCTTCCGAGAGTTTGTTTGTGATAGTGTGAAGATTCGGGAACACAGTCTCAATTAGGAGTTTCACGGTTTGAACTAGCCTCTATAATTTTCATGGCCTCTGCCTAGGCTTGATGCGCAGTTAGGCTTTTCAGTCAGGTTTCTCGGTGTCCCATTCAGGCACTAATTTATGTGCCCCAGTTAACGTATTGTTAAGGTGCTTTTGTGCATTCCATTTGCGTCATTTCCTGAAAAGATGGAGACACAAGGTAACGAGGCCGCTTGTGAATGGTACTTCAGTTACAAAATCACGGCGAATATTTCCTCGGTTATTTCATAGAGTATGAATGCAATACTTGTGCGAATCCATCTACTGAGATTGGTTGTGGCGTCCACTCCACTAAAAGTTGTCGTTTCAGGACAAATGAGCTAGTTAGAATCTACGTGTGACTAGAAGATGTGAATAACTTGGTAGCATTTAACTTGCCAAGAGAACATTGCCAGTAAATTTTACCATGTCTGTCAATTTTTCATCACCCCGTCGAATGAAGAACTTGGTTGAAATCGGTTGTATACCAAAGTAAACTAAAACATGTACATCCGCTTTAATGTGATAAGGTACGTGAACCCGGGGCTTCAGTCATGATACCTTCGATATTGGCTCAGAATGAAACAACAACCAGACAGATTTTGAGACTGTTTGTTTGATTTCGGGGCTTGAAAAACAAACTTCAGTGGAACGAGTCCTTCCCCATCCCGCTGAACCAAGGAGTTATTACCAGATTCAAGAATAAATATAAGGTATGTAAGAATTCAGCCATATGTTGCCGGTCTGAATGCTTGTGATTCATATACATCACTTCAGTACCAATTAATCCTGATTAGGAATAAGCAGTCTTCGCGATCTCTTCGGTTGTCCACAGCGCCCAGTCACTAAGATGCTGTCAAAACCTAACTATATGACGGACTCTGGCAAAATCCGTGGAAGTCTACAATTAGGTGAATCTTGATCTTCGTGAAGATGGCGTGGCTTGTTTGTCAGTACACTGGAAAGCACGTGGCATCTATGCTGTGTTTCTTACTGTTTAACTTTACTGGGTAGATGTTATACGAAAACTAGCTCCCCATACCTCAGGGTGAGGGACGAACATATACGGTCGAAGGTCACCCAAAAGTTGGAATGCTCTTACACCGACTATTAGTGTTTAATCCCAACCGCTCTCCTCTCCAGCTGCCCTGGCGTTATAACAACTATCTCACATGTGTGACTTGGCCCAATAGCCGTAATCTGATATCACAGTGGACACTGCACATTGACATCAGTCCAGGTGTTTTATTCGTTTTTCGCAGAAATACTGTTACCAGAAACTCTGCTAGCGCTTAGTTCTCCTGTATTTCATCGACAAGACTTGTCTACATCCCCACCTACGCCGCCGAATACATGCCGTGGACACCAGATTGATAGCCACTCATCTACACGCACAACAAACTGGTGGAAAGTGCAAGGTGTATTACTTAATTCACCGAAAGTACATGTATCTAAGGCTTAACTTTCTGTCAGTGCAATAGATACAACCAAGGACTTTCAATAATAAGGGACATTTCCTGAAAGGCTGTGTTCAATGCCTGAGTAAATGTCTACAGTGCTGGATAAACTTACGTTCGTGAACGTTGGTACAATGCTTCTTCAGACGACAGCGGTTGATAAATCCTTTTCCGCATAAAGAGCAGAAAACTGACCAGTTGCCTGGGTTAACGCAGAAATAACTGTATGTTAGATGGAAACAAACTCATAATGGACTACTAGTCGGATGTATTTTGGCTACCTTTGACGTTTTTTCCTCGCATAAGACAAACAAAAAGTGTTCGCTCAGTTATACATGTAACTCCTATAAGAAGCAGTTTCCAGAGAGTTTTATATTTTAACCGGGATTTCACTGAGGGTCTGTTAACCACATGTATCCTAAACAGTTAATTATTGGAGAACCTTCAACGTACAGCATTATAAGTTTTTCAGGAAATTACCGATATTGCGTTAATCTAAATAATGTCAGACACTCCATGCGTTCCTCATACGCCATCGTGCAAGCCAAGGGCCAGCGCTTAGTTTGAGAACTGTGAAGTAGATCTCCCCTTCCAATTTTCGTCACTGACATATCCTAAGGCAACATAATAAATTTGCCTAATGGATGTTAGCCCCAGTCATTAAAATCGACATGAAATCCCGTTTGCCTGTTCAGACAACCCCAAATTTGAGTCTCCAGACAAAAAAACTTACCTTAAGAATGTTTTCTTACTTGACAGAGAAAACTGCCGCTTATTAGAACCCGGATAATTATTGGGTTATCTTGAGTCGCTTGACCTACTCTTGAGCCTTGCTATCTTCCTTCGGTACTGTAACGGTGAAACGTCCTAGTGAGTGGTGCTTTGAACGTATTCAAGGTCATATTATCGGTTGAGTCAAGTCAAGTCTAGTCAGGCAGAGTTCTTCGCTGTCGTGGATGCGTCTGTTGACAAAACATTAATAAAACTGGTTCAAAGACAGTGTTGGAGTGCTTCTTCCTGTGTGACTGAGAGACAGCATCCTCAGTTCTGTGAGATTCCTTTTAATGCAGTGAAAAAATTCCCCGCCTCTGAAGCCGTTTCCTAGAAAGCAGTTGTATCCTTCACGGGGACTACCAGAGTAAAAAGACCAGTTCATCGACGCTGCCGCCATTTGATTTTAACTCGTGGGAGCGTGACATGCTCAGGTATTCGAAAGACAGAGTAATCACTGGAACAATCTTTTAAAGAGGCGACTTAGTTGTCCCAATTAGAGGAAGAATTCCTACATAAAAAATATGACCACAGAGTAATCACCCAATACACTTTATGCGTAGCATTCAGAGGCCTCCGAAACGTCTTTTCTAAAGGCGACAGGTGCAAATTCGTGCAGTGGCCCCATTGTTTTGGCCAAGCTAGCGCAATAATCCAACCTAAACTTGGTTGTTGTCTGCACATTGCACTGCAAAGTTCTGAACTATATTTCGCTATGGACCTTCCGGAGTGCTCATTACCAGCATGGTAATACAGACCAAAACGATTTAGAACAATCGTTGGACTTCAAAGAAGTCATCCACAATGACAACCATCTTTAAAGAAGTTAGTTTTAAAACGATACACTAAATAACGTATGTTTCAAATAGCCCTTCATTATTTACACCATATGTGAACACGTGTGTTCTACCGTACGTCGTTGTTTGCTCTTAAATGCCTAGAACTTAGGGTGAATCATGTCAGAAATTTTGTGCCAGACTTTGGTAATACTGGAGAGGTCCCACAAAATTCCCAGTCGAACTTTGGGAAACTTTACGATGATATTCTCAAGGTAGTGTCATCAATGCATTGGGGAGACACCGGATAAACCATTTAGCATTTAGAGTATATGACTCGGCATGGTACTCACGTATATAATCAGATAAGACGTCGTTAGAAGTTGAAAATTTTATCACGAACAGGCTCATCCTTGACATTAACGTGTGAAGGCACAGGATTCATACTGGCAACTAGTATTCAGACTGCTATGAGACTTACCTTCATGTATTGTGCGCACGTGCTGATTCAGTCCCTTTTCACGGGCCAGCTGTTTTCCACACAGAGGGCAAATAAACAGCCGAGGACCTAGAAGTTTCAGAAGGTTCAGAGGGCTGAATATACTCCACTTGGCACAACACAATAAAACAATCTCCCCTAAGAGTAAACACTGTCAGGAACTAAAAATTGTCCACCTCTGTGAAACTTTCGTTGTCCAGAAGCATCCAAATCTTTCTTCTTTATAACGACAAACATCTGTGTCGGATAAGAACGTTTTCTGTCCCAATCATTTACAGAGTTTGCTCACAGAAGATCTCCCCACATTCCGGCCTCCGCGGCCAGCATTACCACTCCCCAACTAAAAGCGATCGGATTTAGCGGTTCAGTGCTCAGGAATCAACGTTTTTCTGGCCAAAGTGATAACCCTCTCAAAGTGTTCACGGGAGAATTTGCAAATGAATTTCACAGTTTTTCTGGTGATGAAAGCCAAACACGCTCAGTTGACGACTACCCTTTCACGTGAAGAAACTGCAGTTCACCAAGTTCTTCCACTGACTCAAGTGAGAGTCCTTGCAAAAACCACCCCCAGTGAACGAAAATGTTACCTTACACAGGGTTAGGAAAACATGGGGTCATTGATTTTCAGTAATCTCAGTTTACACTTGTGATAGCTATTCCATTCACGATCGTCAGTTTTGCTGTAGCTTCACAACTCCATAATGCCCCTTACTTTGTGCTTCCTAGGTCTGTATTTTCACAGTAAGTGTCGGGTCTTCTTACCACCTACACAGAATGAATGAGATGGTGGGACGTAGTGAAACTTCTGCCATTGCCTCTTACAGCATTACAGAGGGGCAACTTGTGCTGGCTTACAAGCGCTCAGTGGCCGGTATTCTTACGCCGGCTACGTCATGACAATATTTTCACGGCAAATATGCACACCTGGACACCCATCTGCGAAATCACTGTCAGATGTATTGTTAGGATCGATCCACTGGACATTCCGCGCTTGCAACTATAGCTTCACCGGCTTTGTTTACGTAAGGCTGATGGGCCAGTGGGTCTAGAAGGACGCGTGGTAGAGCGTGATGGAGTAGGAATGGGGCAAAGGCAAAATTAGGGTTTCAAGTAGTCGGACTGCCACTGGCTTAGCTGTTGATCGGAGATGTGAACTAGTAAACTGAGAAGCGATTGAATTATGATCCCCACACATTCAAATCCAAAGACTTGTTACGGCACCCCCACATACTTTAGGTACACCGGGGCCATCAGGGTGAAAAATGCACAGAAGTCGCAGTAAATTAACATAACTTGCTTCAACGTTGACCACTTCTCTAAACGAGACCAGCCACTGTCCATTAACTGCACTGGTATGGAGACCGAATCATTCAGACCTCTACAGTGTCAGTTGGGTTTTCCCGAAACAAGCATTTTTGTGCATGAAGCTCTAGATAGGACATCCTAATGAAAAATCTATTTACTCATCTAGGCTTCATGTGATCAACTAAGCTTTAAAGTAAGTGGATAGATAAGTGAGCAGGTAGGCATGCAAGTTACCTAGAAACTAAGTACTTACATAAACCGGTAATTAAATAAGTGAGGGAGTAAGCAAATAAAATATGTCCTCGTTTTACTGGAAATTGAGGTCAGTTACCCTGAGGTGGATGAGAAAGACGAAGCAGATAGGACAATTCCAATGTATTTTAAATTTAACAACTCAAGTTCTTATCACTTCCAAGATAAGGTGCCCGAGAAAAACTAACTGAAAGTCACTTTAGGCAAACAATTGTCTATGAATGTCATTCGGTTAATGTGATGGTCGGTTTTTTACGTTTCCTTCGAGTTTTTACAGTTCCACATAGCTTCTGCATAGGTTTAAAGCATCCACCTCGTTTTATTTAAACCAGTGAAAGTCTGGTGACTGTGATACCTTGCAATTCCGATGAGACAACTAGAGCGGCATTTGGCAACCCACTACGGGACGAGAATCTGGTGGTAGGAGGCTCGATGACAATTCGCGTAATGTCTTCGAAAAGATTGGTGGGTTAATACGGCCACTAAATAAATTGCGACAACTACACTCTCTGCTGCTTTGCATCTCGTCCAATAAATATGTTCTTTTTATGTTGATATTCGATTGAGTCCGCGTCAGGCACTGGTACGGTGAGTGGTACCACTCTGAAGGATGTACCTGATCCATGCTTTAAATGATCCACGTATTATCGTCATACACTATGACAGATCGCTCCAAATGAAAAGGCCAAATTTGAAGCCAGGCCACCGCAAAAACAGTAGTAACAAAAACTAGTGCGCAAACTCATTTACTGTAAGATAACTAAGTTCTGTGAATTAAATGTGTAATCTCATCAAATTGAATGATAATAAAAAGTCCCGTAACAGCCTTTCTTTAAAGCGGTGCGAACTGAAAAGCACATCTTGTGCTTTCCAAAAAGTCGTGTAGTGAAAGGATACAAAATGTTAACTTATTATATACGGACACCTTATGGGAGATAAAATACTCCCGTGTGCAGGTTAGACAAATGGCTGTTTTTTGGGTCTACAACTTCTGCTGCTACTTCAGTGTTGGCTCATAAAGATACTTAATCAGTTTGCTTTTTTAGCTAGAAAAGAGGACTGGATTTGCTCTACTTGCTCTTTGATCCGCCAAAACACATTTACTCACAGATGTGCAAATACAGGAGGCGACGTTTTTCAGAATTTCACCGCGTAAGGTTGATCCATGTTAAGAATCGGAAGAACACCATACGACCAATTCATCACCGCGGTACTCTTGAGGTGCCAGAGAGACCAGAAACCGGCAGGAAGACCAATAACTATTCCTTCGCCCTGGTTACGTGGTATTTCACCGTCTTTTTTATTTTCGCACCGTATTTCATTTCAGCCGGTCTACCCAGTCACCCCAATGACTAGTTCTAATCGACTGAACAAAACGTGTGTGGAGATTGTATTTGGAAATTTCGGTAACGGTCCGGCGTTAACTTTTTTCATGATCAACATTTCGCACTCACTTCCGGTCATTATAGTGATATATTCTTATTGCAGATTCGAGTTATAGTTTGATTCATTGTGAAAATTGTTGGCTTCCCCAGAACCACATCAAAGGGAAATGAAGATTGTTGTTCCAGGCGAACATCTCACGCTTTATTTTCAAGGAAAAGTTCACATGGTTCTGCAACACTTTCTGTTGGTGTTTTTCACGAGGCCTTTATTTTTTCATAGTGCCGTAATAGTTGCAAAACACATGGTGGAACGTACATTTACTACGATGAATAGATGGAGTGGGAGGTGGGATTCTTCTCGGCTCTACATATTAGGAGGAGAATACTTACTCTCATGAATCGTCTTCAGGTGAGACCGGAGGTATTTCTTTGTTGTAAAACTCTTGCTGCATCGTCCACAAGAATACTCTTTGGCACCTGGGAAGGTAAAGTGTAGTGAATATATTGTAAAGAAAAGGACAGTAGCAAAGTAAACGCTTTTTCGTGCGCGCAACAATTCCCGTTAAATTGTGTCACTCCGTCGGAACGGATATAGTTCCCACCCCGGCTTTTCAGTTGTGCTTACTGTAACTTTTTAAAAGCGCCAAAAAATAATAAGGCTAGAATGAACAATCACCCAAAAATATCTTTCAGAAAAGAGGCTGAACGCTAGACACATGGAAGCCTAGAAGGCTGTCATAGTCAAAGTGAACTATTGTCTAGCAATAATGCATTGTCTACGAAAAAGGGTGCTAAATGAGGTAAATTGTCATTGCGGATGTATGTGAGACCGCAATCCTGTGGTGGACGAATCCTACTCAAAATGTGTCCATTTTTTTAACCAGCCACTCTGACTATTTGTGAACGGTCACCTATAAGCAGTCCGCCGACACGTCATTAAAGTCACCCAAAATCTACTTGGATGTGTATAGAAAAGTTTACGGTTGGCCTCGTGAGACTTTTGATATGGACAGATCCGTGATGGGATTCATATGGATAGGAAGGTATTTTCTAACTACAGCAAATGTCATTTGGTGATTTACATATGATAAGAATGTAAGGCCCAGGCTTTTAAGTTGGTGTGAAGGACTGAATGTTCAAGCTTTCACACAGCTGAGCGACGAAAACTGGATGTGTACGAGGTGTCCCACCTGTTTTCCGAGGAAAATGGGTCACACAGTACGTAAAACAACCTTTGCTATACATGCAATAGAACCAGAGTGCACTACACACGAAAAGGATAGGATTTTTCGCCCCATAGTGATCAATACCAGCTTCTTCGAGATGCACGGTAACGATCGTCCTACCTACTGGTCTTCCTTGCAACGATTCTGGGCCAAGGGTCTTCAAAACGATGAACGCTTATAGCTTTTACTGAGTTTAAGAAATACATTTGTGGGGCTAACTACTCATTAACGAGCGAGTAGCTCACACAGGTCCAAGTTTATTCAACCGCAAGCGTGTGATATGCACCACTTGTCTCAGCTATTGTTGCTCATTCCAGCAAACACATGTTTATGCTGTTAATTGAGTTCGTATACATACCCACCCCAGGCTATCCAGACCAGCAAACAAATCACATTCTCTGCGGTGATGGTGTTTGGTCATGGAAGCGTGATTGCTAATGTTCCCCACTACATTCACCTGAGAAGATGATGAGCAAGTGAGCAAAGGTGCATTCTTGAGCGCCGGGCGAAATCGATCAGTTAGTAAGCTCGGTTTTTCAAGATCCTTTCAGTATGTCAAATGTACCAACAGGTACAGCGAAGAATGCAGCAAAAAGGAATCTATAAAACATTGTTTATATGATTCATAGAATGCCAAACTTAGACATGGAAAGAACCTCAGTTTCACATATCGCCTGTTGTCTCCTACGAAGTCAAAGTATCCAACAATTGCCATTTGGCACGAAAGGAGTCCTAATATTAACGAACGACTAATATTCTGTCCTGAAGAAGAAGGACGCCCATTATTAAATACCCAATTTGTTTGAATCAATGAGAAAATCAGTGACTTCCAACTTACTCACCAATTATAGAACCGCAAAGTGAAAATTGTTCAAGGGTTTCACTGCTGCAGAACGAGGAAACTTGATTCAAGCAATCCTTGCGCTAGGACAGAAACTTTGAAGGTGAATAATATGAGTGCCATCGTTGCCTCTACTCATCAACTTTGATTATGCTGTAATAGACAAATTCGGTATGTTCCTATCCCACAAGATCTATGCACGCTATATGCGGAACGTATAATGCACAAGATTTCTTCAAAACGGAGTTAGGCAAGGTAGCCTGTTCCGAGGGATTCTTCTACTCAGTAGCATAGTCGGACTTCTGATATGATCATGCACTTGGGTAAACGTCTGGGAGCCTCAAATTGATGTCCTTGACAAATGATCGAATACCTCATATTACACCAGGAGGTTAACAGGAACGTCAAAAAGTTTTCCATCCGATTTCTCCTGTTTTTCTCCGGGAGTCTGAGAGTTTATGGCGAGCTATGTAAAAGCTTCCCTACAAAAAGTGGCGTCCAAAAAAGATGTCCAATCATTTCATTCTTGTACAGCTTCGTCGCCAACGAAATAATGAGAAGGCTGGATGGTCTTTCAAATCCTGGTGTTCAAATCGTTTCTGGTGAGGATCTTGTCGATCTGGATTACGCAGACGACAAGTCCTTTTGAGTAAATTGACCACCATAATACTATTTTTCGGCGTGTACGTTGCACCCTCATAGTGCAAACCTTCCGTCAGAATGTGCAGTCTCTGCACGTGCCGCTTGTAATTTGAGAAGCTGTGGATGTTGTGAAGCACGTAGTGCTATCTAGTTGTTGTAGTTGCACTATCTATCATAGATATGTCTTTGAGTGCGCGAACCTTGAAGGATCGAGTCGCGTTTGCCGATTCACCTCACTTGTGGTGTCCAAAAGACATTTCACTGGGTTTCAAGGATCACACGTACCAGGCTGCAGCAGTCGCTCTATTATTGCATGGCTCCGAGACACGGCCTTTGTGGATTGAGGATTTGAGGCGTCTTCATGTTTTTGACCACCAATTCCTCAGAAGTGCTGCTGATATCGGGTGGCGTCAACGAATTCATTACGAGGTAATTATAAAACGGGGAATTAAGTTATGCAGTAGGTACATTAATCTCGCAGAACATCCAGTACTACTAGCGGCGGCGGCTCAGCCATGATGCTCTCGGTGCTGTCTTCAGAATGGCATAAACCCCGAGGTGGACAACTTATGACTTGACGGAAGGGTGTGAAAGAGATTACGAAGAATGTGAGCGTTGTTGCTATGGTCCGCCTTTCAGTATGTGACCCCCGTGAACCCTTCTGCTTTTGGCTGAAGACACTACAATAAATGGCTGCTAATCAATGTCAGGGGCGTTTGTGCTGTCAGTTTCTTTTCAGAGTTTCTGACTGAGCGCTTGGAGACATAGATGTCTCAGAACTCTTGTGATAGGCCAGGACCAGGTTCCATCTTTCAGCCGCTCTTTTCTCGTCTTCTTATTCCATGGCTCTAAACAAAATTAGATGAACTTTGTGGCTGTACGGCAGTGAAGCATCAGTGTCAACACTGATGTTTCTGTCTCTCATTATGATGACAGGATTTTTCAACCAAACTGTGATAGAAACAGAACCGCTGTACTGCGTTTCAGTAAGTAGGTTTTCAAGACTCCATGTAAACTGATGCATTCATAAAGTTTGTTGTTACTAGTGCGAATTACGTCCTACTGTGAAAAACTCGATGATTGATCGTTGGGCAAACAACAAATCAGATTGCCCAGCTATTCGTTTTTTTGGGGTGGATGACACTTTTCGTGGCCTGACCTGGATGGTACTTACAATTTTTATCCGAGATCCGTTGATATAAACAGGACTTCTAGAACATCAACCAATAAACTTTTTTATACAGCTCCCGGAGGTTCAAAACCTATTGATATGGGGGAAGAAGGACTTTGTATGGATGGTTGGAGTTCCATTAAGGGAACATCTGAGGTGGCCCGCACAAACCTGTTACATGAACCTAGCTTCGGTCAGACAAGTTCTACCCATTGTGGCACAACGAGTTAACAAGTAGTGGGGAAAAATCTGGACCGGACCCTGCGTCGCTCATTCACACGTGTACCACCTAAAACATGAGAACACTGCTTCTTAACTAAGTGCGTAGTACAAGTAAGATAATTATTTTGACTTTATAGCGAGTTTCTGGCGAGTTTGGTGACCGTTTACCTGCATAAGTGAACAGAAGACGAGCAACCAGACCAACCGAGAACGTGTGCTTGGCGTTCACATGTTTCCGTAAGGAGTTAAAAAGTCGCTTCAAGATGATTTGGAAAACGACCGGTGGGTTTATGGTTTGCTTTTTACCAAAGCCTTCCTGAGACGATGACATGTCAATCGGCTCCAAGTGCTTCAAATCGGAAGATATCTTGAAACCAGCTCGCGCTGGTAAAGCATTTCACCCCTATTACCTCACTCCCCTAATCGAATAGGTATCTGGATTACTTCGGGAGTTCTGTGCTAGCAAAAGTTTAGCAAACACAAGTGAAACAGTCACACCCTTGTGGAAGCAAACATACTTCTGACCATACAGGGGGCTGTGAGCAGCAGAACATTGTCACCTGCCACACAATCCGGTGAAAGAACTAATGAAATGGATACATATGTAGGCCCAGACCGTTGCTGTCCGATTTGAACGAACCCAACGCATCATCTTTTCACTACCACAACAGTGATTTAACTTACGGCGTTTTCAACATTTTATGTCTAACTATCTGCTCAGGACAGTGTATCACCAACTCACACAATTTTGCAGCATAAGGAAATGTGAATAATTCATTTTCTCTTTCAATTCTACGGGATGAACATGCTTGAGTGCAACAGCAAGACGACATATCCAGCTGAACTTACATAGATTAGTTGGTACAACAAACTTGTAGCACCGTGAATTAACCTGTGTATCGTAGACCCTATCCCAAATGAGCGGGTTTTATGGCTCATCGGCTGGGAAGAAACGAGAGCAGACCTACACCTGAAGCAAGTTGATGTGTGCAACCAGAGCACCAGATAGCAAAACACGGTCTGACGAGCACGATGGCCGAAAGAAACACTGATGATTACGAAGAACCCTCACCGTTAATCCCGAATAAAACTGTATAATCTCCGTCCCTAAAATTATAAAACTTTTATAAGTTTATATAACTAATATACATAATAATAAAATAATAAATAATAATACCGCACAATAATAGGTATAATAAATACAAATAAACAATATAATGACAATACAACTGCGAAATAAATGTTAATTTAGCCAGGTACTATTGATTACTTGGCGTTATTCCATTAAAATTACCAATTATTACCTATAATTCTTACTATATGATTATAATGGTTACAATAATTTTAAATTATAGCTACAAAATTATAGTTTGTTTAACCACTTGCAATTGTTTGCGAAAGCATAACTTGGACAAAAATATCAAGGCGCTGCTTTTTAATTTACTTTAGGTAGGATTCTTGGTTTAGCCGGTCAATGAGGACGTATTCCTGGGATCTGAACTGTCTGAACTGTCACTCAAAAGGTCACATATCGGCCACTTCTACGCCTACCCGATGAAACCCAATGGGGATGTAAATGTCCTTGTGATCGGGCTTTTTGGAACTCTACCACACAGTTACTAAAAATGTCCAATGAAATTTCAACCGGTTGAGCAATGGCGGCTTATCAAGCATTTGACATTGTCAGAGTAATCAAATGATTGAACATGTCAACAGCTATTTGTTATCTTGTTATCTGTATGTCTTTTACTAAAAAAGCCCATTGCCGTCTGATTTGCCTTTTTCAGGTTTTGCATACAATGACCGACGGGTGTGTGTATGTTTTGTTCAAGTAACTATTTACCGGTCTGTTCTCGGAATCTCATAGGATAACTTCCACGAACAATCATTAGTGTGCACCATCGAAATAAAAACAATCTGCAGTGAACTGCACTCAATGTTTCCGATGGTGTAGAGCAATTTGCAAGTGGAATATCTCAATGATCGTCGTTGGATCAATGATCAGCTCGATCTTTTGAACTACAGTCAGCAAATCCAGGTTACTGAGATTGCACGAAATTAGTCGTTTGGCCAACATAATGTTGTGGAGTAGAACCGTACCGGTTGGTCGAATTATGCCATTGGTTACTTAAAAGGCTTTGTTACTACCCCGCACGAGTTAGACATATTATTCGAGTACGCCTTATGAAGAACAGGTACAAACATATGAAGCACGCACGCTCTTTTTTCTTCTAGCTAAGCATAGATATCTGAAGACAGAAGAAACTTTTGAAACACTTTTGAGAATAGACTGCCTGATAGCTCGGTTCTGCGCAGTTATTCTCAAATCAAAAACAAGAATGGACCGAAAATTCAGCTGCGCGTGCACTGCAGGTGACTAAAGCACCTAATCCACTGCATCACTATTAACCACAAAAATGGAAATGTATCGTCAATACACACCTCACCACGTGATTCGAATAAAATGTGATTACCGATTGGCATAGATTCCTCAATAATCGATTCTGAGTTTTAGCGAGCCGACCGTAAGTTGATTCTAAGATCATTGCTCATTCGTCGACTTATACTGGGCAAAGCTTTATCGGGAATCAAGCCTAGTTGAAACTGGGGCAGTAAAAATGTCCCATTTAAGACTAGGACCTTTAGTAAAACGCTCAAGATAGGCACGAATGACCTGAATCTGAGCCAAGCTAATCGTATCATTGATCACCTGGATAAATATTACCCCAGTTAAAAGAAACGTACAGATTGACTCATTCAATCAATGATCTGCTTGAGATTCACCTGGCGTCTTTTTACAACAAACCAAATAATTATGCGAATGTATGTGTAATTTGGTCATACAAGAGCTCCATTTACTTTTGATGCGTAAGTGAAAAAAAACTCGGGTTCGGTCTTTAAATGTGCCGCAAAATAACCGTTGGGCTTTTGTGATTTCAGGACAAAATAAATTCTAACGGAAAACAGCATAGGGCTGGCATTCATATCCAAAATTAGTTGTCCAGTAACTGACTACGAAAGAAGGGGAGGGTTAAGTCAAAACGACAAAAGCACGGAGAACAAACAACCAAGGGTCACTAGGAACTGCTTAAACAGTAGGCTGATAAGAGTTTCGATGTGTTTGGACGTTCTGACTGCAGCATGTGAGCATAAAACTCCTCACCATGGCAGAATGCATAGTCAACACACTACTTTTGTCTAGGTCCCAAGTTGTAGAAGATAGAATGCCACTCACACACTGGTTTTCCGAGTTAAAACGTCTGAATATACGCTTGCACAATATTAAAGTACTAATAGGTGCCTAGTCTGGTTTGCAAAAAGTACTGTTTTACCAACCAGTAGCAACCTTAAATTTTGTCTTTCATATAGAGAAGCATTAAACGAATCAACAAGTTTTCTGAATGTATGCACCGATATAAAAGTAACTGGTATACGTGCATAGCTTCTTTCAAAACAGGCAACCGATAGGGTGCACTATCACAGTTTGCTAATCTAAAGTTGAATGCACAAATGCTGTTTACCAAAACGCAGCATTTCCTGAGACGAAAATCAACTAATCAACAGTGCTTTTCATTTCCGGTTGATGGTGACCTGAAATTCTTCTTCGAGAATACAACAGCGGACTGATGGTTTAAATGCCGGCACACGCACCGGTGCACATCGTGTGAATACAGACCAGCCACTCTGTGGGGAACCGCTGATAGTGATGGTTGTGGATGTGCTAGCGTGATGTATTAAGTGTACCATGGCATTCTTTATGTGCCGGTTAAATGGCTCTCTGGTGGTTTCATTGCCGTGGCTATTGATGAATAGAAAATGAAGGTTGATCCGCGTACCATAAGTAGGAGTAAGTTCGATGGGGACAAGAAAGTGCTTTAGAAAGTTAACTCACTTAACGGAGTCGTTCCAGAAATATTTAAGGTGTCTGCTAAACTCATTCTTACTAAATCTGTTCATACCATAAGGGACGAATTGACTTTCGCTTGGAAAAGTACCCTACTAGTCGAATATTCACATACTTGCGCTGGAGCCTGTATGAAGCACCGAGGATGATATATCGTCCCTATTGTCAAGTGTTGATCATCAGATACGTTGTGACAAACTCAATGTCGGGAGGCCTTTTCTGGACTGCATCAGTGGATGCATTATCCGCAGTTAATAGATTAACAAAAAGAAGCCTCAAACCTGACGTTTTTGGTGAAGCTGACTGTACCCCAAGAACCAATATTTGGATCTTCGGTGAAGGTGTTTTTACATGGGTTCATACTTTGTTTACAGATCTTTGAAAGAGCAGTTTTGTGCAGGACAAATGATAAACGTTGCCGGCAACGAAAATAAATTTGTCAGACTGGCAAGGCGCACCAAAGGTAAACGAATATCGACCAGACACTTCCAACATCTTATAGTGTTATTCCACTCAGTAACAGAAACGTTCACGTTGTTCAACACCCATGCTATTCCCGTCGATCGCTTGTGGAAGAAAAACCCCTCCAATTATCTTGCACGCCAAACATTAGAATTCATAACAGGAAACAACTAACAATGACTGAAGAAGGCTAGTGAATGTGTTAACTTTCTACATCGTACGGAATCGTCCAGTATACTTGTGATCAGCTTACCTGATTTAACTACATGTGGACTTAAAAACTAGATTAGTCTGCACCTTCTCGCACATGATAACCGAATAATCGTATTTTAGCAATCAGTCAGGGTGTAACAACTAAGAGGCAGATAGAAAGAACTGTGTCAAATATTCACAAAGACGACGTGGACAAAATGTGGTAGCGATTATTCAAATACTTCCGGTTCTGTCAAAAATACCCCCTTTACATTCGTTTAGTTTTACTGTAACACCTTCCAATCCATCTTAATGTTGAGAAAGGATCATTACTTCTCAACTTTGCAAGAATACGTCTCGCAATTGTGGCACCACTGGTCAACACAATTAATAGAAGACGTTCCAGCAAACATTTCATGTGTAGGGTTTCGTGGGCAGCAGAAGGTTTTGTAATTTAAAAAAATTTTGTGGCGTAACTAATTTTTAAATATTCCCTTCAAAATTCACTCAAAATTAAAAATTCTTCAGGGTTCAGCATATGAAAATCAAAGATAAAATGCTTCAGCTCAAATGGCTTTTATCCGAAATCAGGTTGGTTCTTGACGGATAAAAGGCTACTTTGCAATCATTCTGAGAATTTTTAGATGAACTGTTTATAGGGCTACCGCTCACTTAGGGATACACTCACTTATACAATTCGAAAACTTTATATCCCATATACCAAGTTCGTAACGTAAACCCATGTTTATAATCCAATCTGGGGAAGAATGACGAGTATCATGAAAAGAGAATATGTCGAGATGAATCGAGATAATACATGGTTAGAACCGTTTACAAA
This sequence comes from Opisthorchis felineus, assembly GCA_004794785.1. Taxonomy (NCBI): domain Eukaryota; kingdom Metazoa; phylum Platyhelminthes; class Trematoda; order Opisthorchiida; family Opisthorchiidae; genus Opisthorchis; species Opisthorchis felineus. Next base: position 61,648 of record SJOL01009794.1, read on the forward strand.
AGATTTGTCTACAAAGAGGGAAGTGGAAGTAGTTTTGCATGATTAGGTCTCGAACCCTTCCTCGCGGTTTCTGAAAAAGTTTGGCTTCACCAAAGCTAAAAACAGGTAGGCCGTTGCTCTCAGCGTTCCTCGCAAATTATGCCGCTCGTTGAAATTGGGAAGGTAGTTAAGGTCATTGGAACTAGACAGACTGGAAAATTGGCTTGAGTTTGTTGATACGGTTTAAACCGTAATCCACGTAAAGCATCATAAAAAAGACACGCTGCGAGCCACTACGTCATTGGTGCTTTCTCGGTGTCAGATGACATTCAGCAAGTATAAGGCATGCTTATTTGCGCATGAGGCCTAAAGAATTGCGTGTTTTTGAAGTAAGAGCGTGTTTCTCCAACGCATAGACACCTTTTGAGACAAACTGCTGTGAATCCACTATTTAGATAAACGGAAAATATAGCATACAATAAATACATATTCCTCTGAAAGACTCGAACTATAGTAAAGGTCATTTATTGTAATCTGTTAGTTATTAATGCCAAGTATAGTGCACAATTCTTCGTTCCATTCGATTGGGACTTCAAAAAGTCTGCAACCGTTAACCTGTTTCCTTACACTGTAACCTCCAGTAAATCTACATTATTGCTAGATCCAGCTTGATTCAGAACTACACTTCTTTTTATTATACAAGGATTAATCATAAACTGAACTAAAAGTTGCAACAGAAACCATACTTTAGTAATGGAATATTCATGGATTCTTATTAAGATAGGATGCCATCTGTCAAGGCCGGACCACCAGGTTTACGCAGCATTGTGATGACGGGTTACAATCATGAATGCTCGTTTTATCTGGACTTCTTTTTGGCGGCTCAACAGTGTGTAAAATGTGAGCATCACGTTGAATGGCATAGGACAGGGTTAAAATATAACGTCCTTTGTGGACCACGACAAATAAACTTGAAGGAGGGGTAATTCGCTAATAGACGATTGTTTCCTCACGCGTGACTTTGTGGTGATTACTTTTGCTTGTGGGGCTTTTCTTATAGCACAAACCAGTTAGAGAGCCAAATAAATGGATGATTCCCTATCTATTTACCGAAACTGGGCATTTTAGCGGAGGAATTCTGTGATGTTTACCAGAAGCAGGGTATCACAATCGCCGGAGGAACCACCGTACTTACTCGAAAGGTGTCATCTGCGGTGTAATCGTTCTTTGGTGACCTATGAAATCCTGGGACACAGTTCTCATTGCCTGCAAGGTTCTTCTCATCTGATATTGTAACGCCGTAACCATAAACTTCGCCTTACAACGGTACTAACTCTGCGCTTCTCAGTATGGCTCCAAACTTAATACCCTTGATCCGATAGCTTCAGAAAAGAGTTCCAAGCTCCCGTAACTTCATTATAAGAGTAATTCGAGGTCTGCGAAGGTGACCAAATTGATTGTCACTTTAAAATGACGGAGTTCTCCTGACAATCGAAGTTGTTTAAATGATTGTAGGTAGGTTTCGCACCATGAACTTGGTCGAAAACAAAAAATACCCTGGCCAACCCAAGACTCAATGAAAATGCCGCTCGATGCGATATGCTTAACAGTGTATAAAGTATCCGCCACACTTCCACTAGACGCTCCATAGGACAGCGCGATATTTCATTCTTGTCAGCAACAAGAACACTGATAAAGTACGGTTTCAACCGCCACAAGGAAAATCAGGTGCAGAAACATAAAAGCACATCTCATTCATCAGCTATTTATGTTTGTGGGATGTGGATCAGTTTCAAACCCCTCCACTAACCGCAATTCGTGTTGGAAATTTTCCTTCTGAAAAAGTCCTGTGAGACGGATTGGTCGGGGTCCTGGGAATGGCTAACAGATTAGGTTGGTCTTGCCTTAGATATTTATTGGAACTGGTACGCATGAGGTTAGACCAGTAAGCCTGAACCATGTGAAGGTCTTGTGTAACCCCCAGCTAACTAAATTCGATCATTTGCATGAGTGAATGGGGGGGGGGCAACACAAACGCTTACAATCGTATCCCACCATTATAACGCCGTAGAAAATAAGTATTCAAATCTGTTGCGGCGGTTGGGTCCACAGGAGCCACTCATTGTTCACTTCACCAGGGCAGAACTTGGCCTATACCCAGATACGAACATTGTTCCGGCTGCACAAAAGCCAATTACGTCTTCGTGGCCAGGGCATCGACTAAACTGGCAGTATCTGTGTTGGAAAACAGAAAACTGTCCGGATCATTGAATCTGAGAATCACCTCTAGCGTTGACGATGTCATGAAGAAGTTTGGTTTGCGCAGTTGGGATCAAACAGAATTGAGTGAGGAACTATTTCATTTTTGATAGTATCAGCAACCACAGCATGGTACATAAAGTCCTACATTTTCCAGATAAAAGAGAATATGCATTGACTAGAGACGAACTGTTACTAGGTGAGCGCATCTTTTTACAAATATCAGGATTTCACCTTTTAACCTTTCTGTACGCAGTACCAAAATGATGAGTTCTTTGTCAGTTTTACACTTGACAGAGAAATGATTTCAGCTTTGTACCAGACGATGATTCTTGACATCCCTCCTCTCCTGTCCGACATCTTCAGTCCTTTTTTAGCACGTAATTACATGTCTGCGTTGAGCGTGATTAATCTGCTCGAAAGTCTCCAGTTTGTGTGCAGCCTTTTTTCTAATCAGTATTCCCTAATCTTCTACAACTTTAGAAATTGGACTGACTGGGACTTTTCAGCTGGTTCCACATTGCTACTTACTCTGCTTCTTACACGAGTAAAACTTACTATTATCATGAAAAAAAGGGTTGTTTAGTTCGCGCACTGTAATGTAGATCAGTCAATTCAATGCTTGTACCTAATTTATACTAGTGCGTGAATCTAAATGCTCCATTCAATTAATAGACGGCTATCTTGTGGGAGCTGAGAAAACATATCTAGGTGAATGTGAATCAGCTGGGATTTGAGAATCTCTTACTTCTGGAACTTTGTAGTCTGCACAACACGTTAATGTCCTTGAACAGAGACAACTCATGAGGAGAGGTCTATGTTGTCCGTACGAGCGAATAATTGCGTGCGCTTCACAAAGTTAGGAAATAAAACGAGAAAACTTTGGTGCTGGAGATACTACGAAACTTAAAAAACCAACTATATCGTTCATGAACCTCATCATCGTGATAAAATTGAGGACATCCACATCAGAAAGCTACCGCTGTACAAAAACCAAGTGGGATTACATCAAAATATCAATCAAAAGTTTTGAAGTTGGGGCAGAAAAATCCTTAGGTTCCGAAATATTCTTATGTAGATAGTAAGTAGGTTTACTTCCCAAAGGAAGTTGTGTTCTGTTTATTTATTAACCGACATGAAAACTAACGGTTTCAAGATTCAACATGTCCTCTCCAGAAACGACAACATTAGGACGGATCACCCTTGCGAGGAAACATTTAGCTAGTTAATTCAACCATATTTCTACGCCAGACTCCCTTAGAAGAGACAAACAAGAAGTAGACATAGTTCTTTGACGACCCTTTGAAGTGGTCACTCGAGATGAAACAAATGTAGGGCTATACCTTTTTAGGGAGACAAACTTTCAATGCAGAACTCGTCTGATCGAACTTCTGAAGTAGTCTTTCAGGGGCAAGACGGCCTGCAAAGAAGCACTCCCCTAGATACTTAATCTCTTTTAGAATCGACTTCGAGGTTGAGAGGAAAATTCACAAGGGACAATCCAAAAGTGGTTTTTTCCTGAGAGGTGGTTCTTATATGGGGCGCAATTCGTGGTATTTGTGTACCATACAAAGGAGACTCAACTACGGTACCCTAATTTAATAAGAAGGACAATTTCGTCGTCATCTCACTGTTCAAATACATAAATATGGCCAAATTACACTAAGTATTACTGCAGAAATTTCAAACCGTGACTTTGGTGAAAGGTGATTTTGAATCAAGGGAAAACTTAGAATATTATTTGTTGAAAATCGAGAAGAAATCTATCCAAAATTTCCTATTTCAAGTCGTATCTCACGAGACCAGAGTAAATTGTGGTCTTAAATGGGGAGAGAGTGATCTCTCGTAGAGGGAGCTTACGTGGGAGCATACCTCAAAAGTCAAATTTGATTCAAAGTTAACAAATAGTTTTTTTTAAACTACTCAGAAAGATCACACAGCAGGATACTGACCATCGTTGTAAAAAAAACGTTAATGGTCCCGTATGAGTAGACTAACCGTAGTCACAACAGATTTATTACAAACAGAAGAGGCGGAAACGCCAAGAAAACTGAGAAAACTATTTCGTGGCGTCACCAGTTACAACCAGAATTATAAGCAATTTCAATTCATAAAACGACGAAACTTCTCCTGTGGCAAATTAGCTAGCTGCTCCAGGACACAACATACATCAGGACTAACTTTAGTTGCGTTCAAAGTTCACTGAGGTTACAATACGGGGCCTAAATCTGCCATCTGAATATTTCAAGTTTTCTTCCTGTAAGTGAAGTCAACCTATAGTAGAGCGCAAACACGCTGTGTAACATTTTCATCCTTACTGGGAATCACAAGAAGTGCATATCTGACGAAACTCCATGGAATTTTGAACCCCCGACCCCTGGGCTAGTTGCTTGAACACTTGACTGCTTGGCTGATCAGCACTGTGATTGACTGGCACTGTCAGTGTGAAGGTTTTGACTGAGACAGAGCCAACTCTGCGAACACCTTACAATCTCACAACTAATCATAAATCAGTGATCATGGGTGCTCCAGGAATACTTGAGCCTGAGATAACGAGACAAAGACATTCTTACAAAGCTGCTACGCAACACCGAGGAATCCCCAAATCTCTTAGTAGTGTTTGGTTAGACATACGCTTACTTCTGATAAGTTCAGCGAGTGGCTGAATGCACACAACGATGCAGCGAATAAAAAACCCTCACCCTGTTTTGACAGAGATATTTTAGAGCTTTTAGTTGACATTCACATTCGTTTGAGGTTCATGTTATGAGGTTGGGTGCATTGCTCATTGGTAGTCTCGTACTCTAAATTTGCCATGCTTTCTATATTTACAAAAATTCTAGACATTCTATTTTAGACCGAATGACCTCCATGCACTTCTATCGGTCACATCTGGAGAAGACGTTACAATATCGATTCCACAGGAGCTTCAGCTGTTTACGTGCTCCGCGTAGTTAAACTGGTCTCTTTGTCTGCATGTTTGTTTCACATCCCAATGCCATATGAATAGACCCACCATCCTCCAGATATGCGTCAACAACCACTGTGTAACTACCACTGCACTAGCACAACATGTAGATCGATAACCTGCACCGTATTACTAAACCTCGGAGTCCCTCATTTTCTCGTGAGCAAATCCGTCAGCCAGAATCACTGCAACCTATTCACAGTTGGAATCTGATGGTCACTCACCCCATACATGGCAGCACTCAGAACCTGCAATTTTCGACGCCTCAACTTTTTTCCATCAGTAAAACGTCAGCCATAATTACCAAAATTGCCCCCTTCCTATCTAGCGAGGTGGTGGCGACACATTCACTCACCTGTCTCACGGTGATGGTATGAATAAACTCAAATTTTGCTGGCATGAATGCTTCACTCGTGGTAGTCGAAATCCCTCTGCCGAACCTAACTCAGCAAAAATAAGTTTTTCAACATCACAAAAACGACTCCCTCTCGAGGACACATTTTCACAACCGGAAAATAAATACACTCAATTAAGACAACCGCTATTGGCATACCCATTATTACTGATCTAGACTGATCAGTAGACTGACAATAATAGACCCACACATATCACACAGCACCAAGTGCAGTGTGCGGCACTTGTTCACTCGACTAGTTGGACACAAGAAACTAGTTGACTAACGACCTACTTGTCACAAGGTTTGTCATTTCACGCTTCATTTCTTCTGCCGACTGGATCCGTTCCTAAAGAAGCTTCTCAATAAATGGTTGGGGATTTTCTAAAGTGGTGATCTTTCGTGATGCTTCGAATATACTCATGAATATCAATAGGCTTTCGTCGACTGGTGGTGTTTTTGTTCAGCACGAAATTCTGAACTCTGATAGCAGTAATCGTCAGGAAAATACTGAAACATACCATGGTGTGACAGTTTGTGTGCCTCTGTGACCCACTGAGCTATACTGGGGGTGTCCGTGCGATACTCGCACAGTTTCTCATACCAGGTGGATCAATGGTAAGAGGCCTAAAAAACAGTCTCCTGGCCCTCCAGGTTAGCGGCTGGAACATGTGTGGCAACTAGTCCGATAAAAATGACAATTCAACTGCATTTCCCCCGCGGTCAGGCTTTTTAGGCAAAGGGATTCGGTCGATGACCATAATCGTCTTCATCTCTAGGTGTGGGCACCCTGATACTAGCCCAGTCCACGTAAAACCATGAATTACACACAAATAATCTCATGCAACATTGGCCGAGGCGTAGTACCATCAACCAGGTCGCCGTACTTGCTGCGTACAGCAGGGCAGATAAGCGAGAACAGGCTACTGCTGACGCATACCTGTCACCCCATTACATAAATAACTCCCTCCTTGTAAGCCCATTAGTTAGGCCCGGTGACTCCGTTGTCCTTTGTCGTTTTTGGCAGCAACATCTGTGCGCCATCCGGTGCTGACATCCTCAGGCATCTCGAAATCAATCTTCAAGCCTCGACGCCAAGTCTATCTGGTTGCTTTCAATGTTCGCACTATGAAGTAAGAAGGACAACAAGCTACTCTTGCTCTCACACTCGACTGGCTTAACATGGATGTGTGCTGTATATTAGAAACAATAATTCAAGATACAAGTACAGTGGTTGAGCTGACTGGTTCATCACTCTGCACTTGCTTCCGCACCTTTGGTGATCCAGAGGTCGCTAAGGTAGGATGTGTAGGAGTTTGTATCGTCCTGAGTCACCGGATGCAAGGATTCTTGCTTGAATGGATACCCACTGATAGTCACCTCCGTGCGATTCATCTGAGAATGTCGTTGAAAAAGTCCCACAAGCGTGAAGTTGATCGCTGTCTGTCGTGTCTGCTTACACTCCAACCGACCGTAGCTCTGATACCATCAAAGACAAATATTATGACACCCTGATTGCCCTGTTGCAGCGAGCTAGAAGCTCAAATATCTTGGTGGTTGCCGGACATCTGAATGCAAATGTGGACGGACTTGGTGCATATGAGACTGGTCTACATGAATTGGATTCGGTAAGTCCGGACAATGGTGAGCGATTGCTTCATCTACGTGCCAACCACAGGCTGTTTTTATTCAGCACTAATTTTCTAAACAACCAAAGTCGTCTGTCCACATGGTGTCCCCCAACAGCATGCCAGGTACGAACCCAAAGTGATCACTAAGCTATCAGTTACAGATGGCTCGGATTAATAAAGGACTGCTGCTCGTTTTGGAACACATTTGTGGATTTCGACCACGCGTTCGTCTGGAGTCTGCTCTCACTTTAGTTACCAGGGCCGTACAAGGTGCGGGCAAATGGCCTAGCAACCGAGGGACTGATAGATCCCGAAGGTAGGCTAATTAATCAGAATCGTCTCCTGGACTCTCTTTCAAATGCCCCACCGTCAGATGTGATTCAGTCTGGAAAGGGATCGCCACATCTTTGCACAGTCCTGGATGCTGTGACGTGTAGCTACCAGGTACAGATACTGGATACCAGGCCAAACAGTGACTTTGCTTGAGTATCGGATAAATGTCCTCGCCGGTGCCAAGCATAATTCTGCTCGGGAATACCCGAAGATCATTGCACTTGATCCATGCGACCGGTATCCAGACACCGTCTGGGAGTGAAAACATTAAGGATCAAATTGGCACAGCCATCTTGAATAAACAAGAACGCCTGGACCGCTGGGCCGAGCAGTTACAATAACAATTCTCGAGGCCACCCGCTGCCACTCATTTGGATCCTGCAGCTGAAGTAGAACCCTGGGCGGTGAACATAGAACCCCTACAACCTCGGAAGTTTATGACTGCATATGTTCTCTCAAGAGCTACCGAGCTCTTGGTTCGAATGACCTCCCACCCGCATTTTCAAAGATAAGGGCTTTCAAAAAAATCATGATTGTGCTGCAGCGAATCATCAATGTTGAATACCGATGTTATTCTGTCGATGATGATGATGATAGCTGTAAAGATGGTTCAAAATGAACCGAGTTTATCAGTTAGCAACCACAAGATGAAGCATATGCCTTACGGTGATCACCTTTTCACATCTGCTGTTCGAAAGAGATTTTGTTAGCTGTTGATTACTACCTCCACAAAACCTCACAAACTTCGACAAACTTCATTCAATCATGAGGTTTTTCATTTAGATGACGTTTAAGAAAAGCTTAGACATGTGATCGCTGTTTGCCATGCATATAAGTGAACCGTATATACATCACATTATTTGTTTAAAGATTCCAGTCATGCAGTCCTTGTGGTTATGCAGTGATTGCTTTTGGCCTGTTTCATCGAACGGTTAGGATCACATTCTGCGAGTAGATTCTATCCCTTCTCTGCGTCTATTAGGATACAATAGAATCCTGTCCATAGGTGCTAATAAATTGCGGGCCAGTTTTAATCCTGTGGATTCAGCCCTAGCCGCTAGAGCCCTGCAGTACGGTGTGCCCAGACTAACGATTCCGATGGCTGAAAGGAAACGCACATCATGTGAGACGGCTGAATACATAAAAATTCTAGTAGATGATCAAAATTATCTTTACAAGCCAGGATTACACCCATCCTCAGCTTTTATTCGTTGTTCTTTGGAGTGTTCTGTGTTCGGTTCCTAAAAAAGTTTTCTTTACTGACCATGATGGTGATGACGGCGTGTATATGCTACTTTTTTAATCAGTTTCAGAGTAAACTTCCTAAAACGGACCTGTAATGCCCTTTGCAACACTGGCTGGAATTCTTCAGAAATCCTGGCGTCCATATTTTGCGTTTCAAGAGCTGTACAGACTGACATAAAACAGGAAGAATTACATACCTCCCTGGATGCCTAACTTCACATTAAATCAACCTAGGCATTTGGAAGTTTGCACCGGACCATCTCATGTCTTCTTTTGAATTTTTCAAATGTTTTAACACAGAAAAGCTTTACAACCAGGGCGTCTGTTCGTAAGTGCTTACTGAACCTAGATGGCTGTTTGGTAACCCTGGCGATGCCATGATAATGTAGGTTCAATAGGTGAAGAAGCATTTGTAACGGTAATTCCAAGCTCAGTGCTAAATCAGTTAGCAATCAGCTGCTCTCCACTTGCACCTAGCTAATACAGGTTTATGAAATTAATAAACTGAACTGACCAGATTAACGACGCAGCAAACGAACTGTGTGTCTCGCTCGTTTTAGATCAACTCAATTACTAAGGCGTCCAACAAAAACGCCCGTTTTAGTGTCCGCTATCCGCAGGGCTGTCGAACGTATGGTGAACTGCAAGTAAACTGCCTAACTCACGTTCACACAACAGGATTACCCGGGATTCGCTAGTAGCTTCTTCCAGTTACTATTAACTCTCAGCATATCTGTCCACAGATTTTTTTAGAATTTTTGCAGTTTAGTAAATGTCATATGCATGCAACCAAGTTTACGGAACTGATGCGGTGTAGTTAACCGGAGCTACTCGAAAGATTTGGGGGGCTGAGTGAGACAAATGCTGCTTCTTAATCAGGAATCTTAAACACGAGTACTTTTAGAAGTGTGCCAAAAATTGCTGGGCTTCCTTACACGACAGTACTAAAAGTATACTGGTAAAACTACATATAACAGAGATCCCTGCAAGAACCAAGTTTTCAAAGTAAACGAAAATATCTAGTTGACATTTCGTTTTGCTGTTGAGGCCAATCTATGCTGAAAAGCCGAGAAGCACCGTACAGCTGTTTTGTTCTTACTGGGAATCTTCAGCAGCGAGCATCACATGAAACTCGAAGAGATTGGAACCCGAAACCTCCCGGCCAGTGGTGGAACAATTAACCGTTCGGCCATGAGCAGCTAAACGGCATCATGACCACATCACGGTGTCACGTACTTACTTGCTCCTCTGATGGGAGATTCACTCATTTTGTGAAATTATGCTTCCCCTGGATTAAACGATTAAGTGTTCCACCAGTGTCCGGAAGGTCACGGGTTCGATACTCTCCAAATTTCCTGAGGTGTGCACTGCTGATGATGCCTAATAAGGACGAAAAAGCTCTACGGTGCTCTTCGGCTTTTCAGCATCGATTGGCAGAACTAAATCTCAACTGAAAATTGCCAAACCTCCTCACACTACCATTAAACTAAAACATGCCTGAAATCTGGCTGAAGGGAATGTGCAGTTGTTTTACTGGATGATGTGAAAGGCATCAAGGATGAAGAAATGACGGAAACTGCCATATTTGGTTTCGTCAGCTTCAGTCTCATGGAGACAAGTGGAGTAGTTATTACTCAGAAAATTTCTCGCACAAATTATGTCATCTCGAGTGATCTGATGACCGTTACGTTATGGGCCTGAATTTTAGCGGAGTCTTTTTGAGAACAACATGATTAAATTCATAGAATCTCAGCCGCACAAGAGCTTCGGATATCTGGAGAAAAAGAATGCTAGACTAGTCTGGACTGGTCATGTGAACTTTTCGATAGCAGTCGGAAATGACTTAATCGAGGATCAGCACACACTGGCAACCCCGCGTTTGTTCAAGCTAACACTAGTACCCACTTGCGAAAGGATTCAACCGGCAGTAATCCGAGCTGTCGATGGCAAGGTTTTAAGCTGGGGTCATATTAAGTTTTTAAGCTATAAGTGGCTGTTAAAAGGTTAAAACCAAAACGATCAATCATTATGAGAGACGTTTTTTGGTAGAGCGGCCGATTTAGAACCAAAAAAATTTCACCGAGGTCGGTCCTTAATTGTTTACTGTGCATGTTGGTACTACTCGATTTTGGCTAGCCAGATCATTTTCCTTGTTCTTTGCAGATCAACAAGAGTAATATGATGTTTGTGGTCCATGCCGGTTTTTTGCTGGCTAAGTAAAACAAACTGTTTCTCCAGAATATAAGTTCCAAGCCCTTTTGACCATCAGTCAGGTTGGTTAAGGACATCCTCGCGTTACAAACTGTTTCACACTGTCAAACATCCGTTACTGTTTCACGTTAAGCCAATGAAGATTCTCAGAATCCGGTCAGTTATATTGAGTCTAATCTGGCACAAGTGGCAATGTTCGCCAGATCAATAAGAAAATGATAGGCTCGGTAAACACCAAGACCAGCTTATGGAAATTTATTTAGATGATATTAGTTTAATAATCCGCATAGCATCAATAGAAATAAAATGAAAATAAGCCGAAAACAAGAACTTCGTAAGAGGCACATGAATGCACGAGCAGTCGAGGGAGAAGTGGCATAGATTTGTACAGCTGATAAGAATGGCGGGCATTTAATGAATCATCAGGTAATTCCAGGGAGCAATAAGTTTGATGAAAATGAACACAGTGCAGGTAATGAGATGGAAGAGTAGAGGTACTTTTACAAAAAGGAGGCTCATGATTCAAAAGTGGATTCAGAGACAAAGTACTAAGAGAGTTTAGCGTATTGTGTTGAGGTCACCCCACAGAAATATGTGGGCACGGATTAATGCCCATTACCCGATACGATACTGCCTAGGAAACTCTTCTGATGTCAAATACCAGTTGCAACGTTATGAGTCTCTTTTTCTAGGGTTAGTCTGCTTGATTCCAGCAACCCTAAATCGTGCCGGTGGTGAACCTTTGGAGGGCTTGCGTCAACAATACTACCATATTAGGAAAAAATTATTTTGAATACTTAGTAATACCCAGGCCTTGTGTTGTACCCGTTTAGTTGGCAAATGGATCCACCGCAGTCTCAATTGGGTCTCGTGGTAACAAGGTTTTAGTTTACGAACGAGCGTTTAAATCTGGAAAGACCAATTTAATTTTAGTTTGCAAAATAAGCTTGTGGGAATTTCAGGACTGCTGACTGGTAAGTCCATCAAATGATGAAACTATTAACAGGATATCAAGAAAGGTCACTTCAACTATACAAGCAATAGAACAATACGGGAAAACACTGCACTACCTTGAACATCCGTCTGACTGAAAAAATTCAGCCTTGGTTCAGCACTCCAAATAAAAAATACCATAAATGAGAGATTCATTTGAGTCTCACGTTCTAATGTCTAAATTTGTGCTTAAATTCACGTGGTCCTTGTACTGCTCTGTATGATTACAATCCAGTCATTCACATTTTTTCTCACCTAGAAATCATAGGCCAATTGAGCTTGAGTACACGCAGTGCTTGACGTAAACCTAGCGCGTGGAGAAACAAAACTGCGGAGTCTACAAGTGATCTAAACTGTATTCAACTCTTCCCGTACAGTCGATATGGATACTAAGGGATATGGTTCGATCGGCTGCCCCGTATTCCCCGCAAAACGCGTTTACAACACCTGCTACTCGTTAGACACCTGGCAGGAATCCGGTTCCTTGTCCTATTTTGGTGAAGATGGTTTGAAAAGCAGCGTGGAACGAAAGAGGATGTCTCGTGCTTTAGGCCTTTTGAAGACCCATCAGTTCGCTATCTATCAGGGCCGCGTGATATCAAGCCGCCAACGGAGTTTGGTGCAATAGGAACCTGATTAAGATGAGACGCTGCTCACCAGCTGATGGGTGGTATTTTGGTGCTGTGGTCACCACAGATATAAGCCCTCCATTCGAAAAGCTCATGTACTCAGCCTCAGTCCTTGGCTTCTAGAAGGTTTCGAACAATAACATACACTTCGTTTCTTACAAACAAAGACCACCCGTGAGTCAACCCCCTTCTTCGGCCTGGGGGACTTGCCACACAACTACAGTTATGATATACAGGCCCAACACTCTGTACCGGGCTTTCGTGAATTTATATATATATATATNTGCTATTGATTGATCACACCAAGGCTCGCTTCCACAGCAGTTTTACTGACAAGGACCCTTCGCATAGGAGCCAGCTGACACAGAAGGACTGTATATATATATATATATATATATATATATATATATATATTCCGGACAATGTAAAGCACCAGATACCGATGGTAGTAGACCATCGGTAGACCACCATTACAGGGGATTAATTAAGCAGTTCCCCATCCGTATGAAGCTTATAGACAGAACACAGATCAGTACAAGACCACAATTTGCTACCTACAAGCTATTTAGAAATTAATTCCCACAACCTGACGCTTCTGGCGGTCACAGGGCGATAAGGATAGTCTGACCTATTCAAGAAGAACTGATGTGCCAGACTAGGCAGCAAAAATAAAGCTTGGTAAACGTGCACCGAACTATCGCGCGTAGACACTCCATCTATATAGAGTTAACGATCCACATGGAACAGTTTTAGGGGGTGTATACTGCCACATTTCGCGGTCTCACCCACAGGTAGTGTAAACGACTGTCCATTATTAAGGTACTTATTTTCTTTTTGGATGTAACAAAGAGTTCATCCTAAGGTGTATTTTTTAGGCAAGCCCAAGTTGCACCGAGTTTTGAGAATGAGCAATACCTAGTTTTGGAGCAGTTCAAGACATTGTACGTGCTGAATGAACCCATGTCACCTTTGTAAATGTGTGTCTGACACAATGACAACCAGAAAAACAGACTCGCCCATTGTAGCAATGGTCTGATGTCAGATAGAAAAAACTAGCAGTTATGAAAAATGCCGGAGGTTATCCAGTAACTGTGTGTCCTGAGTAACGATCGAAGATCAACAAAACGCACATTTTAATGATATTTGCCCCAACGCATAAACTCGTGTTGACGTACGCCACCTCACACATTGTAGAGATCTATGGCGAAGTCTTTGGTAAAAGTCGACTGAACAGAGTATGATCAGAAACTTCAGAAGCCTCAGAAGCTTCGATGTAGCTGAAGTTATTTGTCGTCTGTCATCTCGGTGGGTTTCACTTGATGGACTACTGCATTAGTAGATGTGAGGATATGTATATTTGTGGGAAAGAAAGACTAGCTGAATTCGGGCATGCAGAAACAATAACCTTTTAGTTCAAATGACTTAAAATGGAGTAAAAAATATTTCGTGAACGCATCTGGTGACTTCCTTGGTATAATTATTGACTCATTCGCTATCCCATATTCTCTTAAAAATTGCTGAAGAGGCACGTGACCGGACCCTCCAATTCACTAAGCTCCTACTTCTGGTGTTTTCGCCTATTGCATCGAGCAGTTGATCTTTGTATTGCATCCCTTCAACTGTCCGACATATCCGTTAACTAGGTGATTCCATTGCAAGATTAAACCTATCGGTATGTTGGGCAAGCCACTGGATTGAAACATAATCTATTTCATAGACGTAACACACAACTCACAAGTTTGCCGGAGACTGTTCGAGAACCTTATGTGTGGTGTGCCACGTCTATACGATGTATTTCAATGTCTCGATTATTGTAGCAACTGTGACATCCTGGTGCAGCACATTCAGGTGAAGAACACCATAAACGAGTAATTCAGCTGGGATTCAGGTGAGTCTCCTAGGATATACAAATTTGTATGCAAATGGGTATATTTGTCGAATAGTCTGTCTTAACTGCATTCTTTTGTGGGATTAAAAACTAGACCTGAAGATTATAACGAGTAAGTTCATGGGTTACCTACTTTTCAGAATACAGTTCTCAACAGTGAATGAGTAAAACGGGGCCGACATCAACTTCGCTACCAGTACACCCTAACTTGAAATTTCCCGTGTCCAAGTGATCTAATTTACGCCGTGATAAGAACAGTCGACCAACGGTTTTACCACTCCGCTTTAAAATCAAATGTATTAGGGAAGGTTGTCTGTCGATCAGCTTCAGGATAGCTGTCCTCATCAATGTAGAAGATCGATAACACAGCAGCCTTTAAAGCAGATGCGTTTTTCAAGGTTGCAAACAGTCGAAATAGTCGAAAAGGCTTTCTCCACAGTTAACTTGCTTGACAATTTAGACCAATTTATAGATCAGTCTAAGTTACGGCCGTCTCTACAACGCAAGATATCATAATATTTTGACGTGAATAAGTGATTTTACTCCAGAAAAGGCTAACAAAAAACATGAATAATCTTTGTTTACAGTGAATTCAATTCTCATGGACTTTTCTGCTCAAAGTCTGCCAAACGTTTTTTTCTGCAGATCATGAGAAATGAATAGGTGAGGCAATCTTAAAAGAGGTATTCATATGCAACGAAGTCTAGCAGACATTCGACTGCATCAAGTATTTTCTGGCCGAATCTTGAATTTTCGTACATTCGCTACAGCAGTCCCAAAATGATCTTTCACATTTTTTTGAATAACTGCAAAATTATGCTACATATATATCATATTTGGAGGAAGATCTTATGTCAAAAAATCTTTGCTGGTGTAGTCGAAATTTCCACTCATAGGTAAGAAAGGCTAGTTCTAAGAAATTAACACATTTTATATGTACGAATCCATCCATATTACTGAAGGCCTTATCTCCTAGGAGCACTAGGCTGATGATGATTTTTCACACCGTTTCAAGTAGGAAACAGAAAATCTTTAAGTCTTAATCTATGAGACTTCTTTTCGCAGAAGTTACGAAACTGGGGGTTTTAGGAAGGCTTCTTTCCAGGAATTCTGGTGCTGAGCGTTTTATGCTGCAAGCACTGTTTATACACTATCCAGCCAAATGACTCGGGCCCATTCGACTTGACCTGATTTTGTGTTATCCATGAAACGTGGATGGCTTCGATATGGCTTGAAGTTAATTAAGGCGGCTGGAGCAGCGAGGAAGAGTGACAGATATCGAGTTGAGCTGTGAAATCCAAGTACATGTATTATGAACAGAAAGACTAGAACCGCCGATCCCCCGCCTTTCGCCTACCACTCATGTTATGCGTACATGAACTACACATCTCAAGAAGCACCGAACCTTCTTCTGCTTCCTAACAGTTTACACCATTGTGGAATTCACACAAGAGGTACTGAGAGATAGCAACCGCCACTCCAACTATCGTTTATTTTTGAAGAGCATGATCACCGAAATAAAAAGTGACTGCAAGCGATGAATGTGGAGGGTTACAGGAGAATATGAGATAAAAAGAGAGCAGAGTCTCATTCGAAGTCATGCCACCAATAGCTCCAGTCAGACAAGATGAATCCAAACGTATGTAAGAATTTTTGGTATGGGAACACGCGTGTAAAGACCAACAACTGAAGAAAGGACAAACAATGCTGAATGCACTTCAAGGTGCGGTGAGCGCTGGCACAGTTAAGACTCGCACATCAGGCACAAAATGTCTGTCATACTGGGTCTGGTGTGAGATTCAATGGCAAGAATGTACACTCAACGCCATGTACCACGCATAAAAGTGTCGTAAATACCCAGACAGCCCACAATGGCAAGCAAACACATGTTACTGACTGTGACCTTAGGAAGTCCCAGTCCAATAACAGTCTTGGCGGATTGAGGAAAGCAGATCCTCAGATAAGAGATGATCATTGGTTGGTGGACCAAAAAGTCGACATCACAACCACTTGCACGTAGGGCTGAGATTATGGTGATTATGGCTGCTACTTCTCATTCCACACAGTCACTCAGCGCCCATCCGAGACTATGCTGACGTCTATCACAATTGCTCGGCGCTCCCGAACAGCGATTAGGTCAGGCTTGATGAAGAACGCTGAAGTAGATGCTCTCAACTCCCCGAAGATGGTGTATCCCAGGCGACGGAGACGCTTTGCAAGTTCCCTTACAACCCGATTATGACGAGCACATCTAGCATCATGCGTGATCCATCAGGACTGCAAAATATGCACCAAACTTTCCGGTTGGCCACAGTTTCCACGACATAAGATCGTCTGGCCACCATGACCATGCCGAACGCTTCTAACTTTCGTCCTGAGCAGGTCGCATCGGAGCTGGATACCGCGGATAAATATCCGAGGGAACATT